>OZ005743.1:204744692-205344692 GCA_963930735.1 Dioctria linearis | reverse complement strand
CGGAGATATTCCATAGAACTTTATTTCCGAGGCTACTACGTGGTAGGAGCTGTGTAAGGCAAATAATGAGAGTGGTGCGACCTTATAGACGAATCTCTTGAGTACGCAGATTTGATTTCTGAAAATACCCCGTTTTACCAATCGGTATGCGAGGCAACAAGATTGGCTTGACTATTTCAGCAACAATATATACCTAGTATTGAACGTTCATTTAATACGCAACGACGTGTCAAGCCATGGAATCGATCAACGATGGAAAATGCAAGGCTAAGCGGTATGTTCATGTTCAGTGCTCACAGAAAAATAGTAGAGAAGGACATTGAATTAAAGGTGTTGAACAATTTTGGTCAACAATCTAGATGCCTCAAATATTTATTCAAAATTATTACAGAATAAAAAATTAATTCAAAAGTACCTACTTAATAATATTTGTTTTTTGTAGTCTTTCTTTTAAACCAGGGGACTTCATGCAATTGCACCCCCTTGCATCCTACTCCCGACGAACATGATAGGCTCTTAAAAGCTTAAGATAAAAAAAAAACTTCTGTCACATTTTACTATAGTGTGAAGATAATTAAAAATAAAATTAATCAATTACTACTCGTCCAACAACCATCTGCTTTCTATAACGAATTCATGACTCGCGTCATATACGAATTGTCACTCATAGTCTCACTAAAAATTTACTCACTACTATCATTTACCCCCGCTGTGCAGGGGTAGGGATGCCGTCTCCATTCCCATTAGCACTACACTCTATCTTTAACAATATTATTCTAAACTTATTTATTAAGTCAAGAGAATTTTCGCAGCAATAAAAATCCTCTCATAAAATACATGCATCACTTCAACAAGTAATAATTGTTGTGAAAACTGTCGCCACCGAAAAGTGAAAATGTCACGAGGATTCTATTTTGGTCAACGCACATCTGTCATTGAGTGTACATACATATGACGGCCAGAGGCTTATTCTGCCAAAATCTCTGTTCATTTATCTAGCGGTATAGTGGCGGGAGGGATGACTTATACTATACTCACACACACACATATATTTTTGTCTACATAATTTTTTATTGGTAAAGTATGTTTTGTGTTTTTGTAGATTAAAAAAAAATACAGAAAACAAATATAAAAAACATTCTAACATAATGTTGAAAGCCACTCAACTGAGCATAATTGATGTCCTCCTGTGTCTTGTGTATTTTATAGATGTATAGACTTGTCCCAGCAACTTTCTATCATATTCAGTAGTTTGACGAAGCAAACTACTTTTAACTGCGCCCACATTTAAAATCTTTTTAGAGGCCAGGCCGACTATAGAAAAACTCTGATTAATTACTAAAAATTATATCAATCTTTTGAACAATATCAAATTTTTAGAGCAAATCGCCAAACTTTAGCACTGAGATTCCTTTTCAAGTCTTTACACTCGTGGGGATTGAAACAACTTCTTAGATTCGCTAAACTTTAATTTCAGGAGATAAAAATATCAAAATTTTTGTTTTTTAAAGATTTTTGAATTTACGATAAAAAATTTTGAGATTTTTATGAATGAATTATGATCAAAGATTCATGCAAGAAAACACAAAGAAATATTTCTTGCCAGAGCTACGAAAAGCAGTGTTGAGATACTTAATCGGTGCTATAGTGAAAATATATTAGATGCTATAAATTTTCTTTAATTAATTAGTGTCCAAAATTGATAAATATTTTTAGTTTCTATTTTAGTTTTCGTTTTGTTATGATTACAACTATTTTTGAAATGTAGACACCCTTCGAAACGTGAAAGTGATCTAATCGTGTCTATTATGTCTAAAATTTTAATTTTTGGAATAATTTTAGCCTTGGCAAATTTAGATTTTATGGTAGGTTCTTATATTTATAATTGACAGCGATAGTAAATCTCTCTTAGTAAATAAAATAAATGTGGATAATATAGGTGTTAATTTATATACATACATAGGTAGACGCGTAAATCCATACGATTTTACCAGGATAGACTTATATGTCACATAAATAGATGGATGGATTGAAATAAGGGTGAATCCCCAGGGAATCTCTGAACTGTACGCCGCAACGAGGTCCATTGTTCATCCTCCATCCAGACTTATAAGCATTTGCACATAAGTCCCAGACCGACGCACTTACAAAGTTTAATTTTGACCCTCAAAGCATTTCATGCAGTTCTTCCAGAAGGTGTGAGTCAAGCAAACTGTAACGCTCCGCGGAGAGAGTCGGGCAGTGAAGACTAAAATGAATCATCATTTCGGATTATCCTCGCATCACGACCATCAACAAGTTCCATACTGTGTAGGTGACCTCTGAGAAATGAGTAACCAGTCAGAATTGACACTAGATTTCTCAGGGTTGGCATGTATAGTCTCAACAGCTTATTCGTTAGGGTTGGGTTCGGTTTACCCCACAGTTCCTTTCTTTGTAGTTCTACCCGAAAGGTCATCTAACCAGAGGGGGCTGTGTGGGCAGTCGGTCCAAGTCGAAATATTAGAGGCAAAGTGTTTTAGAGAGATCCTGTTTGTGGAGGGGGATGCCTCCGAGGATTCACCAAGACGAACAAGCTCGTCCAGCTTTTCGTTTCCCCTGATATTGCTGTAACCTGGTACCCATAGAATGAGTACCTATTACACCGAGAGAGAGAATTCCAGGTAGTTTTACACGCCAATACAAGTTTGGAGACTGTATAGGGCTTTAATAAGGCCTTAACAGCTGCTTGGCTATCCGAGCAGATGGCAATCTCTTTCTTCTCAATATCCTAGTTGCGGAGATATCTTCCCGCTTCAAGGATGACCTTGACTTCCTCCTGGAAAACAGTGACGTGGTTTTCAATGTGTATAGCAATTTCTACGTGAAGTTCCCCGCAGAAAACGCCTACTCCGATGTTTTCTTCAGATAAGAATAGGGTTTGTCAATGGCTGAAGCACAGAGTGTGATTTCCATTATTGCCATAGAGGGTAAATTTTCCATTTAAAATTGCGTGTTAGCATAGTCGGGAGAAGGCGATCGCTATCCCTGTCGATGCCAGCTGTGATTTGACTACACGAATTCAAAGATGGATTCGTGTGGAACTTTTGTTTCAGTGTAAATTCAGCTCTGATTGAGATGCTGCCTCAGCGCTGCGATTGACGCCTCCTACTTGATTTGTACGGTGTATATCGAGGATAACCTCAAGAGCCCAAGTGCTGGTTGACTTGAGAGAGCCACTTACACGAAGTAGGCACAGTCTTTGAAGCTTTTCCAATATTTTACAATGATTGGCGAAATCCATTGCTTTCCATCAGACCCTCAGAACTGTAGATTAGCATGGATCATATAACGCCAGTCGATATCCATAGGATCATCTTCGGTTTGAGTCCGCTCCTTTTCCTTATAGTTCTGCGACACATTGCGAATCTTTGTTAGCTCTTACATCTAGGAGTAGTTTCCATTTCAGCTTTTAATATAGTATGATGCCACGTAATACTATATATGTATATTGCAGCAGACATAAAAATATGTATCTGTCTGTTACAGACCGACACTTTTGATGTTCAATGTCATTCTTTAGATCAGGGCCTCATTTTTAAAATTCCAATTATAAGTGAGTGTCGGGACAATATTACAAGGTGTGAAAAAAAAATATTTCAATATTGACTGTCATTAAAGCACTTGATTCAACCTTATGCTTCCAATCTTTGAAGGGGACTACGAACGCTGAAAATGGACAATAACTCAACAAATGAATCTTGAGACCATCCTCGAAGATCTCCGCAAAATGAGTCTGCTAGAAATCAATGATTAAGAACCGATCAAGTGTCTAGGATAGCATTGATCAACTGCGAGTGATTCTTAGATTTTCTCTACATATGGAACGAAGCACTCTATACTTTTGAATATAGCGAAAATATTCTATGCGGTTGTTGTTTGTTATCTATTATCATACGAGGTAAAATTATACGGCAAGATTTCTCGCTCCCAAAGGGGCTAAGAGGACGCCTATGGCCATCTGATTTGGTCAAAAAATATAACAAATTTTTTAATATTTCCAGATGTATAAAGAAAACACCAGCATCAGCGTATACTGCAATTAAACTTATATACCAAGGTGCAAATGGTCCAAAGTCAGTTCCTATAATATTTATGTAATAAAACTTAGTTGACACGGCTAGAATTTTGTGCGGCAATATTGCTAACAGAACTTATAATGAGGATCAATAACAGTCTTAACCTCAAGGATATTAATATATACACCGACTCGATAGACAAATTTTGATTACTATTTAGAACACTTACAACAGTATGAGAGGTTGTTAGGTCATATAAAATTGAAGTGCGCTGTGGAGAATTTATTGTAAAAAATTTTAGAACCCTTAAATTCTGGTGCTAGAGTCTCTGGATCAAACAAATTATTACTTGGTTCGCCAATAAGCTATTTCTTTGATGCTTAATACTTTGTTTGTAAGCCAAAAATTTACTTTAATGCTTAAACTTATGGGAACCAAAATGATTTGGTGAAATCTAAATCTATTGACCGACACGGTGAGAAAAGCATCAAGTGTGCACTTTATTTCGTGGGAAATTGGACTCGTCGGAAGTTTTATGGAAACATTAAATTTATGGAGACAGCTTTATTTGGATGAGGAAAGCTTTGAGAAATGCACGTCTGCTTAGATTCCTCAAATTTTTTTATGGAATATGAGCATATAATCAATTAATCTTCAGGATGGATTTATAAATGAAAAATATGTAGACAACATGGTATGTATGTACATAAATAAGAATATAATAGGGCAAAAGTGGAGTAATTTTTTCATATTCATGTCGGAAGCATAAAAGAGAAATTTTAAATTTAAATTAAATGTTGATTTTTAAAATTAAATTTTTTCACCACGATACATGAACATTTTAGAGACGGATGAGCTGCACCAATTTACTAGATGTGGTACTGAATAATTTTTTCTTTTATTTTCATTTTTTGGTTAAATTAAACCTTAAAAATATTAAATAAACTTCCACATCACTTCAAAAAAAAAATCAGTCTCAATGTTTAAGAGAGTGTTTTTGGTAATAATTATCAAAAGAGAATTTTGAGAAAATTTAAAACAAAACTAAACTTTTCTGCGAGAATCTTCTACTGATAACAACGCTCTCTAATTATAAGAAAAACTTCTAGAATTGATCGTATTCATAGTATACGTAAAAAACCCAAAGTTTTGTATGGCAACACCAAAAAACGATTGTCCGATTTAGTTCACTTTTATAGGTACCCTAGATGAAATCTATAGGATATACTTTTGCATGTCCGTCCTAACAATAACTCAAGAACGCGTTGACTTAAGATATTTTAGAAATTTTGCACACGGGCATTTTATAAAAAAAAGTAAAGTTAAGTTCGAAAATGGGACCAATCAGGCATCTCCTACGTGGCGTTTCCATATAAAAATTTCGCATTTTTATAACGTATATAATTGGACATTGCCTGAGAACGCGTCGGTATAGAGAGCTGAAATTCGGTACTTGGTGTTTTCATAGCAAAAGTAAATGAAGTTTTAAAAATCTATTCAATCCATTCTTGGTGTTGCCATATAGAAATTTGGATTTTTAGGTATATTGTGAAAACGTTTAGTCCTACACATTTTTATTGTATTGAAAAGTTTTTTAGAATATGAAACTCTATAAACTTAGTTATATTAATTTTTACTATGCGACAAGCCGTTCTAGAAATATACGCGAAAAGCACCTCAAAAGCCAACTTGGGCACAGATGAGTGACCGACCATACAAAAGTACGTATACTGGCATTCATCTAGGGTATCAAAGAATTGATTTTACCAATTCTAAATTTTTTACATGATAAAATTCATTAAAACATCGTTTACAAAATGACAGCTTTCTATACGTCTACGCGTTCTCTGGCGGTCTCAAAATATACATTTGGTGAAAACTGAAATTTTTGTATAGAAGCCCTTCGAAGGAGTACCCCGATTCGTTTAATTTTTGAACATAAATCTGCAAAGACCATGTGCAAAACTTCAGTTCTTTAAGAAAGCACATTCTCGATCTATTGAGAAGACGGGCAGTTGGACATGCAAAGCTCAAAATAACTTTGCGTTCACTATTTTAATGTGTTCTAAACGGATTGACAAACTTGTATACCACATGGTTTCGTCATCTAGGGTACAATAAAGTAACTCGGGGCATATAATAAACAGTCGCACAAAAGAAGATACGGTAATTCATTTATATATCAGTGGTGAAATAATAGTGCCCTGGGGCACATCTTCTTAAATGAAAAGGATCACTATTAAAGACTACAACATTTTTCCTGTTATAAAAATAAGATTAGATCCAGGAGGATATAGTATCAGGATGAAAGCCTAGTTGAGGAAACAGCTTATAATCTATTCTAAGAAAAGTAGTAAAGTCTGTATAAATTAGACTTGATCAGTTTGTTATCATCGAGAGAAGAGACAATCAATTCTAGAAACTCTCGGAATCTCTTCCGATATGGACATAGTTTTTAATTTGGTGAAGCAGCTAATTGTATGTAGGTCGCTTGAGGACATTGGAGACGCAGGTTGGTTGATACTTGGCAACGACTTTGTGAATATCTGATTTAAAAATGAAATGAGCAAACATTTCTTAAGAACTGCAGAATAAGTTTTTCCATTTATGAAGTGATTGAATAATTTGGCAAGCGGTTAGGATAGGTTGAATGTACATTTCCTAAAGACAAGATATTAGGACTGTACGTAACAGTAAATCAAATTGCCAGAAATTTCTAAAAAGTGGGCAAAGTATCCGTCATCCTATCAGTATTTGAAGATGCAGAGGTGTCATCATTTTTTTTCTGTTTTTTTTCCCCCCGCAAATAATAATAAATAACAAATAAATGACTATACGATTTCGAAAAGTGTGTACGTCTACTACAGATATATACTCGGTTTACAATTTTGGTAAAATCTATTCAAATATAGGTCCAGATAACGAAAAATAAATAAATAAGAAATTATAGGTGTAGGGAAAATTATTAACACAATCGTAATCATCACGCTGAAAGTTTATTGTTTTAACGCGAACATTTTTCAAGTTCATCAAAATTAATATTTTTTAAGTAAAATCTTTTAAAATCTCTTAAACCACAAAAATGTTATCAATAATATCATTTTTAATTTATTAAGTAGTTATTAGTTGTCAATTTATCTTTTTTCACATTGGTATCTAAAATTCTTAATAATAAGAGCGAGTCTCGAGGGGTTCCGTACCAGAACTTTATCAACGAACGTTCGATTGGCCGAATTTAAGTATATTTTTAAATCTAATCCAAATTTGTCTATGATACATAAGTAATAAGTAATTTTACAAGAGCTGGTCTTTTTAGTATAAGACTTAGTGCTGGGCGATGTTTATTAATATTTTCAAAACATCGATGTTTGGGCTCTCGATGTTCGATATTTTTATATCGATGTCGACGCACTAAAACATCGACGTACATCGATGTTATCCTTTTGATGTTAGGGAATTATATGCTTCTTTCCGCAAAGGAATGAAACCAACAAAGGAATAAATGCATACTGTATAAAGCAAATAAAATTCCAAACAAATTTTCTAGATTTGAAAAAAAAACACGTATTTCAATGAAATTTTTGTGGTAAAATGGAAAGAGAAGTAGTGTGTGATTGTTCATTTCATTTTCAAATCATCATTACATTGATCATCCATAGTTCTTGGAATGATTTGGGCTGGGGGCAGAAAACATCGTTCGGTGGAACTTGTCAGAATTCTTTTAAATGGGAGGAAATAACCTGAGTGCCCTTAACGTAAATACTCACACTGCTGTCACTGAGAGCGATACAGGTTTGTCTATTATTTTAGTTAAGAAAATGTCTGCCTGCAAGTTCGATTTCTGGCTCAACAAAGTTCAGTTTATTGGCTAATCACATCCACCTAGTAATTGAAACACAACAGAAACATCGGATGGAAGTTCGGAACGTAGGCAATAGGAAATGCCCGTTTATTTAAGCGCTCCTTTGGAGCCGATTCATATTAATCCTTTGGAATGGTGGCAGCGTCACCAACTTATATATCTTGGCTTATCACGTCTTGCAGCAAACTTCCGTGCAAGCCAAACGTCCGTACTCTAACCCTTTCGCAGCTGCTGGGACACATATGTCCCAGCAGAACTTTAAAAACGAATGAATTTAAAAGTTTCCATGTAATATGGGGTATACTCGTATGTGTCCGAATCGTCTTCTGAAATTTTATCTAACGGTAACGGTATTTAGCTTTGTGATCGTGTCTTTAAAGTTATTCATGTTTAGTTTTGCATTTTAAATTGTGAAGTGCAGTCGTGATTTGCGATAAATTAGTGGTGTTTTATATTATAATGAGTAAAAAACGTAATTGTTGGGAGTATTTTATATAAAGAAAGTGCTATATTTATACATATTTGTCACAACAGTCTTGTAAAGTTTTTAATTTCGTTTTTTTTATACAAAGAAAGGAAAAATGAATGCAAAAGAAATTGAAAAGCATTTCTTGAACTCATCAGACAACTCAGCCAGTAATGATCTTTTTGCAAGCAGTGACATCGAATTTGATCTTGATTTCAATCCCGAGATTGACTGCAAAGATGGAAGTGTAACTTCAGATTCTACTGAAACTGATTTTGATGAAGATGGTGAGGATTTTAGCAAAACAAATGAAAATTATGTATCTACAAGCAAAGCTGACAACGAATCCAAGTTGAATTTTATGAATCCGCCACATATTTGGTTCAACCCAGACAATTGTTTTCAACTAAAAAAAGCCATTGCCAAGCTTTCGTCCATGTAGCCTAGCAATGTCAGTCTTCATCTTCCAATAGAAGATGTGAAACGAATACGGTGTACAAAATGTGCAGCAGCAAAAAAGGAAAAGCGGACTAAGACAATTTGTAAGGAATGTGAAATTCCTTTATGCAAAGACTGTTTTGCTGCATATCATATTTAATTTTTTATATAATATTTTGTTACTATCTTTTCACTTTTTATTTTTGATAAATGAATTTGTTTTGTTTTTATTCTGATATTTCGTTTTATTTTTTAGTTAAATTTCATTTCAATATACTGATGGGACATATATGACCCATCATAAAAGACGGATGGGACATATATGTCCCACCCCATTCAGCCCTCCCCTTGATATCTATTTTTTTAAATAACACTTAATTATTATATTTCATATAATATTAAACATAATATAATAATATAACCTAAAATGGAAAGCTGCTGCGAAAGGGCTAAGGCAGGCGAGACTATAACTCAAAAGAAAAACAATGTGCAAGAAAAATGCCTTTTCAAGTTATTGTTTCTTCAGTCTATAGATAAGAAGTTTTTGAACCTGTAATTTTTCATTTTTATTTAATTTATTTATGCGTTACTTTTAGGAAACTTTTAATTTAGAATTGATAATGAAGAAGTACTCATTTTGTTTTTGTTATTTTTGTTAAGTTATAAATAAAGATGAGAACAACAAAAATCCTAAACTGAAAAAAAACGTAGCGTTTTTTCTATGATTTACCAGTCAGACATTTGTGTCTCAAAAATTCATTTACATCGATGTTGTTTTTACATCGATGTGACAATGTCGATATTATCGCCGGATCTATGCTTGTTGGGCGATGTCAGCATCGATGTTCCATTCCGATGTCCCAGCACTAAAAAGACTTATCTCACGAGTTAACACAGAAGACATTTTTTCCAGCAACTATCAGACTGACGAAAAATCTGCAGGTTATCTATGACTCAATACCTACATACCCTGATATAAAAAAAATTTAGCTTTAGAAACCAAGAAGAAGTTGGCTGTAGTATTGACTCAAGATAACCCCATCTGTCGGGAAACAGCGAGAGGGAAGAGTATTTTTTTCGCACATTTTGGGCCATATCTTTATAACCAATTCACCAAAACGTTTACTTTTTTAACCTTTGAATCCTTGGAAGTAATAGCCCTTTCAAATGATACCCATAGCATAAAAATAAAATTTTGAGGCGGCGGCATATCAACCTACCCATATTAAATATTAAAAAATAATATATTTATCTTTGACTATCAATTTATGTGCGCGCTATGTTGATCTAAGTTTCTACTAAATTTCAAATTCCTACGTCACGTCGTTTTCGAGAAAAATCTATTTGACAGACAGTTGAACGGACGGACGAGTGAAGTGACCTTATCATGATTCCATTTTTTTCTTTTATTGTACGGATCCTTAAAAATGAATTAAAAGAACGTTTTTCATAAGAAAAATATTAAATTAAAAAGAAAGTTAATTTCCATTGTAAATCACTTCTACTTTTATTTTTTTCAGTATTTCATTATTTTGGTAATTTTAAAATGTTTAAAAATATTTATAATTTTTTCGAACGGTCCATCTGATAAAAGTATTAGTTTCATCAAATTTTATTAGGTCAACTATACCTCTACTTAATCTTTTGTAATATTAACATAGAGGGTGGGCAACCTCTACTCTCATCTATTACAAATAACTTTCTATTAATGCCCGTTTTTAATGGGAATTCATTAAAGGTTTAACAAAAAAAAAATACTCATAATAAATCTTATGACAATTTCCGTAAACTATAAAACAAAGCATCTCTATACAAAAGACATACCTCACCTCCCAATTATTATGCATAATTTATAAAACGAAATGTCGTGATTTGTTAACGATTTATTCAAAAATTCATCGAAAAATTTAAGCTTTCCCCTTAAAAACTGAGATCATGCTAATTCGACTCAAAGCTCTCACAGGTACTTAATTATTTCCTCAAATTAAAAAGAAAGTGAAAATTGTTGATACAAAATCACGGGATAAGTTCTACGGGTCTGTAGCTCTGAGTTTTTGCGAATTAATTACTTACTTACCAAAAATTGTTAGTTGAGTTGCAAAAAAAAAAAAAAAAAAATAAAACACAAGATATGAAGAGGGAAGGGGCAATAGGTTTGAATTGAGTTTTCTTATCTGTTTTTTCTTTCTTTCTTTATCTAATTTCTTCTTCAAAAGAGCTTAAATCCATACCAAAAATAGCCACCAAAACCCAAGATCATGACTGGCCAAACTTTCACCTTAATTTTGTTTTATTCACGAAACCGTCCAAGTTCAAACAGCATTTCTTGTTTGGTCATCCATCAAATTTGCTACAATGACAGTTAAGGAATTTGCCTTTTTGTACATGTATTTAGGCGATTGATGACAGACTTTTATATTTCTGGATGTTTTCATGTCCACACAAAATTTGAAATTTACACGTAGTTAGTTTTAAGATTTTATTTATTATTAATTTTTTAATTTCAATCTAGAGATGCGAAAAAATGTTGTATACGAGAAAATTCTTATGATGTCTGCGATCACGAGTTTCGGTGGAGTATGAGAATTTTCGCGCGCTGTTGTTTTCATGAAAGAAACTCAGGAAATGATATACTGTGGGCGGTATTTTGTGGTATTGTGTAGTCCCTGTGACGCCAGCCATTCTCGTTGCCGAATTTCACTGAATTTGGCTTATCGCAAAACAAAAAAATTTTTTTTTTTTTAAATATTCCTCTCTCTCATCTGGATAGGTACCTGGTACCTACCAAAAACTCCATTCATTTCTTTGATTAAATGAGATTCATATCCGTAATGGATTAGAAAGCTTCTGTCATCATTTTGTATACAAAAATACACTGAACAAGCGAGTTGTACTTACATACATATGTACATATATTTTATTTGCTCATATTTTCACTATGCCCGCCCGGCCCGGTCTGATTTTGATCAGTGACCTATTAAAAAACCGCGCTCCCGTACTGTGTATTATAATACTATGAGCTAGCTGGCTGGGAGGCATATATCGCGGGATTATAGCTAAGTCAGCGTGAGCTAGAGGTCATCGGAAAAAACTTACTAAATGGAAAGTATCCCCCGCCCGTATAAAATGTATCGAATGACAAAAATACTGAAATGGACCTTTGGGCACGCTCACTCCGTTGTGCATGGGATCACGACGCTTTTGTACCAGATAATGAAGTTTTTTTTTCATCTTGTTTTTTTTTTTTTTTTTTTTTTTGATCATGGAATTGCTGCATATTTGGTGGCGGACCTGCTGGTACTGCTGATGCTGGATCTCAAAGAGAAGGGCTCCTCCGGTTGATGGTTCACTGCAATTTGTAATGGGAAAAAAGGAAGAAATTTCTGGTTTTTGGCATATTCATGAAACTTGGAATTATACACGAATGCTACAAGAGTTGATGTGTATAGCTTTCGATTTCACTTTCATTTTCTCTTGATAATGATATTTTGGGGTTCTTTTTGGGAGATAAATGATGTGTTTCTTTCTTACCTCTTGTTCGCGGTTCGGGTAATATGAATAATGTTTTGGTTCGATGAGTTTTAATATTTAATTATGAATTTATAGCCTAAAAAGTTCATGCTTATTTACGATATGAAGGTGAGTGTTTTTGTTTCTCTTTCTTTTCTGTTTTTCAGTTCTGTTTGTCAGTGAAATTTTGCAGTAAAACCTATTCCCATTCACCACTGCCAATGCATTCCGACAAAGGTTTCTTATTCACATATTTATCAGATGAAATAATTCCTTGTCTTAGAAAGAGCCGCCTTAGGCGGTAGATAATCACAAAAACAAGGCCGCAATCTCAATATATGTACATGATTTTGTAAAAATTGAGTATGAAAAAAATGTGTGAAAATTATCGGCAAATAAGCCCCACGCATCTTGTTCTACGATTCCTAGTCAAGAAAACGAATATTGTTATTATTGCATAGCAGCTCGAACACCATCTAGTAGTAGAAAATTGCATTTTATATAAAATAATTAATTGAAGGTGATGACTTTGACCATCGCGTTTATCAATACATTTTTGTAGCTCCTTTGACTAATCAACTACAGCTAAAATGTGATTTGTTAATGAGATTATTGACTGGCATCAGGATAGATACTAAGGGAAGGAATGGAGAATTTCTGGCCCCCGGCGGCGGATAGATAGATATCGCGCTGTTGTCAAAGCCTGTTGATATAACATATTATGGCTATCAAATAGATACAAGAGAGAGAGAGAGAGAGAGAAAGAGAGATAGAGAGAGAAAGAGAGATAGAGAGAGAGAGAGAGAGAGAGAGAGAGAGAGGGTAGATAGAGAGGGGAGAGAGAGAGAGGGAGAGAGAGAGGGGAGAGAGAGAGAGGAGAGAGAGAGAAGGAGAGAGAGAAGGAGAGAGAGAGAAGGAGAGAGAGAGAAGGAGAGAGAGAGAGAGATAGAGAGAGAGAGAGAGAAAGTGAGCGAGAGAGAGAAAGTGAGAGAGAGAGAGAGAGAAAGTGAGAGAGAGAGAAAGTGAGAGAGAGAGAGTGAGAGAGAGAAAGTGAGAGAGAGAGATAGTTATCATATTTCTAACTGAACAAAAAAAAGAGTGTGTTCAAGACTTCTGATAAGAGTTGTTTCAATAGATTGTAAAGCCATACATACCAGAGTGACTTTATAGCATTATTTTAAAGAAAGAAATATGCAAGAAGAGTTGATTTCATCTGAACGGTTTTCTTTCTTTAAACTTTATGTAAATAAATGCATAATAAATAGAGCAGAGAATAGCTTTCTATGTAACTGCCAATATATTTTTACAAAAATAAAATTCAAATGTTATTTTTGACGCCTAGATCAGCGCCTAGGTCAGCGTTTTAGAGTCTAGATTTATGCGAGCATTTGTTAGATTCTGTCTCGGTTTTCGGTTGAATATTCCATATAATTATGTTTATAGTATAACAAAGGAGCTCGCTACTTTATACGCTAATTCAGTGAAAATTTTCTTTATGACAAAACAACTGATACTTGATAAGAAAAAAATCTTTCATATTTCAACATTCAAGAATATTCAATAAAATTTTTGTTTTCTTTTAGATTATGCGATTAAGGATATGAAAATGCTATGTACAATTTAATTCTAGTAATAACTTGATAAGGTAAGGGTTCGAGTTTAGTTTTAAAACTCATCAGCAGTGGAACTTGAAGATATGAGGAACTTTTTATGACAAATTGACTAGTAATCATATTATTTTTAGGTTTCATAGGTAGAGAGTGGATAGGGCCCCGCCAAAGCTATTTGTTATAATTAAGTATAATAACTTTTTTTTTTGAGTTGTTTAAGATCAGATTTTTAAAAATCTAAATGCATCAATAAATTTTAAAAAATTTGGGAAATCTTTTCTGAAGATAAGATCATGTTATACTATTTATTAGATTTGATTCTATATAAACATAGCCCATTTTTAATATAACCATGCCTTGATTTAAGCCGGCAATTGGTTCACTACTGAAAACCTGTCTGAATCCATTGCTTATTCTTAATATTAAACTACTAAACTACTAGTTTCCTGTATATCAATGTCGCCAAAATGTATGGCTGTCACGAATGAGTATAGCATTATTGAAAATATCATGTACATTTTCTTTAATGTTTAATATACCAAAAGAGAGCTTAGCCAGTGATACTTAAGTATCTTTTGTTATAAGAATTTTAATGATACACAATCTATATATGTATTATGTGTACCTACAACAAAATCTATGTAAAATATTTAAAAAAAAAAACCGTAATTATCTCTCCCTGTCTAATAATCTTCCTTTAAAAATCTGCCAAGATACCCTTTGAAATTCTTCTTTATTAAAATTATTTTTTCCTTCCCTATTACAACTTTACTTTGTAAAAATTCTGTTAAAACTCTTTCTTCACATACCAAGGCTGTCGTTTTATAAGATATTACTGCAATTTCGGTAATTTTCCAAAACAACTTCCAAATAGGCAATAAAACGTTTACAATCGCTTAAACTTTAATGCTAATATTATTTAGATTTTTTCATAAGAATAATCTGATTTGATGCGCTTTCTTTTTTATAGGTACTTATATGCAAATCTTCTAAAAATTCATTTCAATGAAAAATCCGAAGTTGAATTTGGCTGAAAGAATTTTGATGATGAAAGCAATTTTTGATTTTCTGATTTCCAAGCGATGTCTTTCAAGGAATATGCTCAGGATATATGTTGCATACCGAAAAGATTGCATATACAATTAAAAAACAAAGTTTCTCAAAATAACCAATAATTTTTAATAATGAGTACGATTCAACGTCGTTCAATGCAGTTCCAGTGATCAAAGATCATTAATGAGTGAAATTATTCGGATAGATTCAAAGTGAAATATTTTCAAAATCACATAAAAGTAAGTAATTTAAAGGATTATTTTTATCGGTCGCCCAATATCACTTACAAAAAAAAATCAACCGAAAGTCCAATGACAAATTAATCAACGTTTTACTAAAAACTATATAAAAGTAATAATATTGGTACTAAACTATAAAAATTCGTTTATAGCACCTGATGCCACTACGTACCGATATATTTATCTATATTATGAAGCACAATGTGTAATGGTCATAAAACCCTCCTACAAGAAATTAACAATCTATGAACCACACAAAATATATCCGCAAAATCAACTTTCATTCCAGGGATTTATTATTACCTTATCAAATGGATTATCCGTAGTAATACTCTTAGTCTCAGATTACTCTCACATTAGTTAGCAACTGAAAACAGCACAATGAAATGCATTGGTGATTATCACACCTTTGGCTCACAAGTCCCTTCAATAAATTCGTTCTGCTTTCTCCTCAGAACCATAACCATGTATCCAACTTATGCTCATGCATTTTTTCATCTCTCTCTCTCTCTCTCTTAAACTAATTAATGTCTTTATTAATTTTTTTTTCCTTTTTTTTATGTCTTTTAATTATATTTACCTCACAATGAATCACTATTATTCATGTGTTTGGCTTTTTTTTCGTATTTTCACTTTCACTAACTTGCATGGACTTGTTTCTTCAACAAACCAGATTTTTTTTCATACTGGATGCAAGAATTGCGTCTAAATGCCAGACTAACATAATTCTATAAAAAGTGTCGGTATTATAAATTTTTGTACAAAAAGTTGTGACTAAATTTAATTTTTTTTTTATAGGTATATAAAATATTTTTGATTTACTTCTTTCAGCTTATATTTCCATAAAGTTTCACATTCACGTCACAAAAAAATTCCAGTTCGTTTCTCTTCTAAATTTTATAATCCGAAAATTTGTAATTAGCATAAGAATTAAATATAACTGAATAGAACATTGACTAACATATGCTTCTCCTAAGTATGCGTATATAAAATTTGACATAGATAATTAATTAAAGATGGCTAAACTTGAAGTTTTTTTGTGATGTTCGCAAAGGTCGGGGGATACCTATGATGCCGTAGCATAATCTTGGCTGGAAAGGAAGAAGGGGTAGCAAATTGACGATTATGAGGGTTGAATCAAGGAGGTAACGGTGTTTGCGGGAGAAAACAGAGGATAGCAAACTGTTCCACATCCGTAATACTCTTCTGCTTATGATGAAGAATTATGAAATAAAATTAAAATTATTTTAAAAAACGATAATCTTCGTGGACTAAAAATATAACGCGAACAGCTGATGTAGACAAAATTAAGGATTCTGTTAGTATTGCTTTCTTAATATGACCGAAAATAATATTAACAAAAAAAGGGTATGCGAGAAACAAAGTTGTAAATTTGTTTTTTAAATGTAAATCTTATAACATGCATCGACATTATTTCTGAAGAAAAAATTTCAAAATTTCATAATGCATGTGAGATTTAGAAGTGAATTTTGTTCTTTGGAAATTGCTGTTCAACATTTTGTGAGAGAATTATGAAAATATCTTCACATTGCTTCGAATATAACATACTACCCTCTGGAATTTTACATTGTCTTCATTCAGAAATATTAATCGAATTTTCGTAAGTTTAAAGGTTTGTGTACATAAATTTGATCCATCCATACACATAGATAAATTTTCTTTTAAATAAGTTTTATCATATCCCAACTACAGATATATGTTTAAGGCTAAATGAAATATATCATCACGGTTCTTACCATTATAATTCATTTTCGAAAATTTCATATTATGTCAAAATTGTGGTGGCTACTGATACTTTTGTGATTGCAGTCTAGAAAAACCCATTTTTTATGTTTTCTATGCAAATATTTTTCTGAAATTGTAAAAATTTCTTGCGAACTCTGACAACATCAATATCATAAAATTCGATAAAAAAATGTGAACACTAAACAAGCCAACGTCAGTGTATCTCAAACAAGTCTCTGATAGCACGTGGACAAATAAATGAACAGCCTGGCAAAAATATAAATAATTTCATATTCTGAGCATATTCGCTTAAGATTTTATTATATCTCTTAACGGCTTCGTTAGCATAAACTTGATATTACCCAGAAATAATTCGTAAAAATTCTGAATAAAATTTTTCGAGTAAAATCGCAAGAAAAAATATTATCTACACAAAAACAAAAAAACGTTTAAAGTTTCAGGCAATGCACATTTGATTAATTAATGCATCAATTACAAAAACTGGAGAAAGAATGTCTGTCGATAAATGAACTGTTCTAATATTTTTATTAGAACAAAATACACGCTTTTATTTAAAATGCACTAAAACGGAAAAAAACATTTTTTTCCTAGCTCTCACATAGTATATCTTCAATACTTGAGCTATATGAATGCAAAGCAAAAAGCGTATGTTATCCCATTTAATGCATGCTAAATAAAAGCATGTTATTTATCTTTTTTAAGTAAGTATATATATTTTTTTATTTCGAAAATTCGTAATCTGCGACTCGAAAAAGTTCAGAATCGGACCATAAATGACACAAAATTCATCTGCCATTACAGAACTGCCATTTTGGGTTTTTTGAATTCTAATCAAAAACACTCACCCATCGATTTTGATTTGAATCGAATCAAAAATTAAGCTAAATACATGAAATTTTGTAAAATAAGTGTTTAGGTCTCCTTTTTTGGGTTCAGTGCTCAAAAAGTAAAAACGGGAACCCTATTACTAAGCCTCCGATGTCCGTCCGTTTGTCTATCACCGGGTTATATCTCATGAACCGTAATAGGTAGACAACTGAAATTTTCACAGAGTGGGAATAGAAAAACATTGCCGCTATAACAGAAAATAATAAAAATTAAATTAAAGGGGGCTCCCATACAAGAAACCTTATTTTTTCGACATTTTTTTCCTCGTTTTATTCTCATTCATTCTGATTATCATAAATAGGCATAATTTTTTCAAATGACGTCTATTCTCATTTGAAAAAATAAATAAAAAGTACATATAGTGTTAAATTTTGTACGATGGTACGGAATACTTCGTACGTGAGTCCGACTCGCACTTGGCCAATTTTTTAATACAAATAAACGGCTGTCACGTTTCTATTAAGGGCACCATTCATTACAGAATTTACTTATGTTTTAACTAAAGCCTAGTGCTAAGGTCCGTGCTAAACTACATTTGGATTCAAAATTATCGCGCTAAGAGCTATTGGCGAAAATTTATTCTGAATTTTAGCGACACTAGTAATAAGATAACACGCTAAATTTTGCCTGTTGCTCTTGAAAAAGCAGGTGGCACCACCAGTATGTCTTCAAATAATTAAGCTTGAATTTATCCGCCCGGGCCGTTCATTAATGCACTAAAAATATTTCTTTTCAGAATTCATAGAAATGTCAACAACGAGTATATTACAAATAATAGAAAGACATTTTTTTTTTATTATTTAGAGAATTATTTTATTGTGATTCCATTTCATTCTATTAGTACTATTATAAAAGCAAAAATGGACCCCACTGATATACGCCCAGGGAACTCTGCAAACAGTTTTTGGCCTCCACTGTAAAATTAGTATTTTTTACATATAGAAGCTCTTGCAGATCCAACGACGATATTGGAAAAAAGTGAGTAAAATAGTGAAAATACTTCTTTATCTTCATTTTTTATTATATTTCTTCTAAGTCTCCGCCATCATATTTTGCTGCTAAAGAACGGCCCGATAGTGGATCTTAATTACAGTGGACAACAAAATAGCTAAATTTTGAACACGCATTTTTCAATTCCATCGTAATAATAGTATATTAAACCTCTGGTTACCAGCGAAAATTTTTATCAGGTTATAAATGTTGTAAAAATTGTTTACACTTGTCATGCCGATAGTACGCACTCTCTCTTTATTATGATTTAAGATTGCTCTCCTTGTTAAAACATGCTTAAAAAGTGGGCAAAATTTCCGGGGGAAATAGTGTAAAAGGTGGTAAATTCAAATATATATATAGCTAAATGAAATATGTATAAATAAGTCACGGAATACAAGCTGTACAAACATCGTCGCTAATATGAACATACGATTTCTGTGATTTTTTTTTTTTTGATTCCTGATATTTGGTTATATTGTCCTCCATAATAGAGCACCATGTAAAGATAACCGGATTGATGTCATTTGTAGTTTACATACCGTGTATTTCTACATTTTCGCCAAACTATATAAATAAGTATCTCATCAAAGATCAGCACATACAGGTTTTTGATATTGCTAAAAAAAAAAAAGATTTTTTTCGACATTTGGACGCAATGTGGCATCTACGCTGTACAGCAATTGGCTACGTATTTTATAAACTTTATAAAACTTTTTAATATTTTATTATTCTATGCTTTTTAACGTAATAGGTAATTTGTTGAGAGACTCCTTCCTCTTTCTGAACCTTTAATAGAAAAAGTACTAATCGGCGAATATTAATTACATGTTTGATGAGATATGGCATTTGAAGAAACATCGTTGTGCGGATGGTATTAAATTGTATACTGTTTAAGATATAGCTTACCAAATTTTCAGAATTAAATGTTACCACTCGATTATTTGTACATACCTGGAAAAAATAAAATAAAAATGTGTTAAGGAAAATAGTAATTAAATTTTTTTTTTAATTTAAAGCTATAAAGGAATTCCTTAAAAATAAAAATTTCGTTCCACGCCATTGAAAAACTCCTGATTGTACCCTTTTAGGGCAATGGAGAATGTAGCAATAAACAAAACACACAAAATTTAGTAGATGACATAGTATGTATATAAAAATGGTTGCGGTTACGTGATCATTTTTTTTTTGTATTTAGGTTCAAATGAGATCTCCGTTGATATACATATTTACAAAAATTCCAAAAATTAGGTAATCAAGCAGCCTTAAGCAGAATTTGGCTTACTTTTAAAGCATCGACCGCATATATGTAAGTATCAAATTAAAACCGATAGATTTTTTTAATGATCTACAATGATCTATGTATGATTACAGTTATTTGACAATAAATATCAAAGAAATAAAACAAAACATTTATAATGAGAATGAGTAGAAATTCTCTTCTGTAATGTATTAGTATGTCTAGCAATAATTAACAATTCGAAGCTTTCGCCACAATTTTCGTGGGGAAGACTTTCTTTATTAAGAAGTACATAAGTCTTGTTTCAGAGAAACTTATCTTCATATTACTTTTACAAATCATGAACGAAATTTCACTTAACAATGGATAATTTCATTATTATCTAGTCAGTCGCAATATCTTAAAATGGCAAAAAATTGAGCAACTTGTACAAGTAACAAGATCAGAATGTTTTGATATTGTATGGAATTAAATTATGGATCATCTTGGAAACTGTGGACATCCAAAATAAAACCACGACCAAATTAAAATGTCGAAGGAACTACATGAACACTTCTGGTAATATTGAACTATGCTGAAACGATATCACAAAACAGAAATTGCATTTAGAATTCCCTTTTAAATAAATGTAGCATTCAAAGGAAAAATAAAATAATGACAACGAAATGAGGTCTGTCCTATAAATACGCGAACTGAGATCATAAAAACTTTATTTTACAAAATTTAGGGTACATCAATCTTATAACCCTCAAAATATTCCCCATTTGTAGCAATGCTACTTTTCCATTATTCAAAGCATCCCTGGAATTCCTCAGAAGTCTGGCTTTTCAGCTGCCTCGTCGTTTCACGTTTTATCGTTTCCACGTCGTCCAAATGCCGCCCCCGCATGACATTTTTGCATTTTGGGAATAAAGGCTAAGTCTGGTGAATAATATATATATAATAAAATATAATGAGCTATTTTGACAAAAATCGTTTCCGCGTTATGGTACAGATCCTTCGATAGAATTCATACACCTAACTAAACATTCAGTATAGTCACGGCAATTGTTGAAGATCCTGAAGTCAGCTATTAGTTAGTCTTACCCCTCTTCAGGCTCTTTATTGAAAACAGACAAATTAAATTTATTAACCAGTTCATTGTTTTGACATAAAATTAATGTATTTTGACATACGATAAAGGTTTTTGACGAATAAGGCAAACCGAACACTGTGCAACAAAAACTTACAAGTGAATTTTCGTGGTTTTTGTAGTTTTGACATACAATGAAAAAACTTTCACTTTGATAAAAAAAATTATTTTTACCTCAAAATAAGGCATTTTGATCAAAAATAGAAGCATTTCGATGTAATTTTATATATAATGAGTAGATGAGTAGTTTGACATACTAATGGAAATACTTTGATGTATCGTAAAGGCGTTTTGATGGCCTCTAAAATCATGGTTCCCTCGAATAAAGAATCCAATTTTTTTTCATCTTATATATATTAAAAAAAAAATGGATCGAATCTTTCATTTCGTACATCATGTTTACATCCAAGAAGTAAAAAAAATTTAATCACAAGAAAGTCATATTTTTACAAACAACTCAATTTGCGGATAAAAAACAATGTATTCTTGTGTTCACTCCTAATATTACTCACCATAAATACAATTCATTCAATAACCACCTTACTACGGTTTATATGGAAATAAACAAAGCTTTCTAAGAAAATTTCCTTGTTATTGAAAATTGAGAAATTAAGGAAGTAAAAAACAGCATCAGTCATCAGCCAACTCATATTAACCGCAATTTAGCTCTTCTGATAAAGTCTGTCTGATGGTTGGCATTTTCGAATTCGATATTGTCGGAAAAATCTGTATAATTTTCCGTGCAATGGGAAGGAAACCCAATGCACCCAAAGACCCCAATAAAAATGAACTAGTCTACTACAAGGAAGGGAACCAAAAAAAGAAGACTGATAAAATGCGGAAAATGCAACATTATGCGATTGCATAACTTCATGCACACGCGATGCACGTTCCACTACGTCGCGTCGTTCGTTCACTAGCTCAAACCCATCTTAGATCTATTCAATGAAATTAGACCAGACTCGACTATAAGAAATTATACTGCTACGCTACCCAAAACCCAATGGTAGTGGTGTCCGGTGGTAGAGAGAGATATATGTAGCAAGCAGCTCCTGCGCACAAACTTATATATTTCTTTTGCTATAGTACGCAGCTTAACTTAAGCCGTCAAATGGCTTCCATTTCTGACTTAATATTCATTTTTGACTGCTGCGCGCTTGGTTATCTTTCTTCTACTAAGCCATATACATGTGTGTATGTGCGGACATATATAGTAGCCAGGCTTGATCGAATCTTTTGAGCGCTTAAAGTTTGTCTTCGCGCCAACTCTCACTTTCTTTTGAATGTCTTTTCTTGCTTAACTACAAGAAACTGGCCATGGATGGAAAATCCACGGCGGCGTCACATGGTTTACCGCACAAGATCTGTGCGAAACTTTGAGCTCTACTATTCCTCGGTTGTTCGTATCTTACGATTTTATGTAGTAGATAAATACCACCGTCATACCGTCGCTCATACTGATGGTGCTTGACTCACTCTTTCGATATATGAGGAAGTAGTAGACTGCGGTAATTTTATGTTTTTTTTTTGTTTTTTTTTTTAACTTAACTTTTGCTTTTGTTTTTAATTTGGAACGTTAGCAAACACGAGTTTTTAATTTTTCTTTCATTTTTCCCATAGGCGCTTTTCACTTTTTCTGCTGACTTAGTTTTTTTCTTTTGCTTTAATACACCTTTGTTAGCTAATGTTGCTTGAGAGTAATTGACTGGATTTTATTACACCAGGTATAATTATAGTGTCTACTATATGGTTGGTCACTGTCGGTTATCTTGTGGAGTATTATTACGTTTGGTTCCGGCAACAGCGATCTCAGACCCTTTTTAAGGTATTAAAGGTAAAATGATTTTTTTGAATATTTCTAAAATTTTATAACCTGCGAAAGATATGATTTTTCTAATATTCGATGAAATAATCCGTAATCAGCTCAATCATATAATAGTAGTCGCCCATCTAGCAAACAGAGTCGATTTTCGTACTAGAATACATACATACATATACATAGGTACATAAGTATGTTTTTTATACCCTAAATTCCATTTGTAATTCATAGAAATAATATAGGTAGAGCAAAATAGATTGAACACCCACGGATACTATTAAAAATTATTATGATTTTGGATTATCTTCTGTCCGTCTATCTGTCCGCACAATAACTCGAGTGCACGTACAGAGAGCTGAAATATTGCGCACGAACTTTTAAAAAAAAATTGCAAACTTTAGTTCGAAAATGAGATAAATAATTGTAGATACAATTTGGAAAATGGACTAAACCGGGCAACTTCTTGTTAGTGTTACCATACAAAGCTTTGGTTTTTCATTTTATTTGGATAAATGTAGGTTGACAACGAGCTATAGTGTGAAGATTTCAACGATTTCATCTGGTGCGTAGTATTATTATTAGATCAAATATAATCTTTTCTCTCTTGTGTTTAGGGTCTATTTATCTGCCACAGAATTTTTTTTTCGAAAACGACGTGATGTGAGAATTTGGAATTTGGAAGAATATTAGGTCTTCATATCGCGCACATATATCGACAGTGAAAGTTTTTTTTTTATTCTTTAAAAGGGGTGAGTAAGAACCCCTCAAAAATTATTATATTTTGTTCTTGTGGGTCATCGTTTGAAGAATACAAAAAAAAAACTAAATTGTTGGTGCATTGGTTATAAAAATGTAGCTAAATATATCTGGAAGATACCGTCGTCCCCCTAGCCCCTCTGATCTCTCTAGGTTTCTAAAGATAACATGTCACATCAGAGTTAGTACGTAGGTATTGATTCATACATAACAGGAAAGCTGTAGCTTTTTTCGTCAGTTTTTTAATTGTTACCGGAAAAACAGTATTTTTTGTATGAATTTATTATAAAACAACTCTTATAAAGTTACTCTTGCATCCGTCTGTTTAACAAAATTGTTTTTTGTTTATTTTATTTATTTTTTTACTTATTTTATTCGTTTTTTATTTTTTTTATTATTTGAAGGATGCTGGGATTCGAACTCATTACAGACGAAGTCTGGAATTTTCTTGAGTTTTTGTTTCATAATTTTTTTAATTTTTATTATTATTTTTAGATTTGTTTATAATTTTTTTTAATTATTTTTGTAATTTATTTTAATTAAAAAGACAAAAAACATTCTGGAATTCGACCGAGTTACAGACAGAGTTTGGACTTTTCGTAAGTTTATTCTTTTGTTCGACTGTTCCTTGATACACTTCTGGTATAGAGCCGTAATTGCGCGAGCGCGACTCTTTCTTGACCGAATTATTTTATGATAATTACTATTATCGAAATTTAGGTTCACATACTATCCTATTATTGAAATTCGGATTCTATGATGATGAACGAAATAAAATATTAGGTCAGTCAATAAGTTTGTTTTTGTTGTTGTAAATAGGTTTCTAACATTGATATTGTGCATGCATTCAAATCTAGTCAGGCTTATTCAGCAGTTCCTGTCCTAAAGAATAACAATTACATTATCTCTACAAATTCTTTGTTTATTTGATCTGCACTTACGATTAGGAAAGAATCCTTAAGTTATGACAAGAAAAATTATTATTTTTTGCCCCGTTTTAGAATTGTTGGTAAATCGTCCCATTTTTAAATTATTCTTTATTCTTATTGCTGTAGAGTTCTGTAGTTCTTATCAACATTGTTTTATGAAGGAAAGATCAATAGTCAGAAATATGTTGCAGTTCATTTTTACCGATAATACCATTTTACCATGATTGCAAAATTCAGTTAAGGTAACAATTTTAACAAGCATTTCTACTCACTTTTACTTTTTTAAATATTTATACACTTTGGTTCTACTATTTGATTGATATCATGATTTTGCCAAAAATGAGTCAAATTTTATTATTCAACTGTTTCAAAAGATATAAAAACTCACAGTAGTGTACCCCAAGGCAGCCACTTAGGGCCTTTTCTGTTAAGACTTTAACTTGTTAATATATGACAAAGATAATTTAAAACTGTTCGGTGTACACAATTCGCATTCGTGATTCTATGAAATTTTCTGGAAAAATTAGTTGTGAGGCGCACGTTGGATATTTTTGAATACTAAAAAAAATGTGAAATCTATTACTTTGAATTTTGACTATGTTTTGAATGGGTTTTCATTTTTCAAGACTGACAAAATACGTAACTTTAGTGTGTTTGTTTTACGGGGTTATTTTCAATTTTTAAATGGATCGCACATAGTTAAAACATATAACAACAACATTGTAAAATACTGGATAAAAGAAGTAGTTACATTTAATACTAGAGCTCTGATTAACACTTTTATTACATATATTTTGCAACATTCCATTCTTATTCTTTCTTCTTTCTATATAAATCACTACAAATGTGTTTTGTGCATATAAGGGAAATTTTTACTTTTAATTCTAAGAGGAATCGATGGAATGAGACTAGTTTAGGTAGGTGGATACCTCCCGAATTTTCAATCGAGCATCAAATGTTGTAAAAAGATATACTACAAAGAGCATCCAAAATAAGTGCATATGAGATTATGCCACGAAACATTTTTTATGGGCAAGCAGCAATCTATATGTTATCAAAGTGTTTTGATTAATGTAGTGATCAATTGTGTTTTGATCCTTAATCCGACAATATTAGGTAAATAATAATTTGCCTATACGTAAAGCTTTTTCAAATACATATACGGCGCAAAAAATGTTCGAATTGACACACTTTTTTATATAATAAATGGATAAATAAAAATAGTTTTCCCACACTGAAGTTTTTAAAATCGTGATATCTTGGAGATGAGATGAGAAATTTTCAATTAGTAGGGGACATTGGGGAATTGTGAGTCATGGGGAATTGTGAGTCACGTCAATATTTCACATAATTGGAAAGTCTGACTCATGCAAATGGCTGTCATTGTCTTATATTTGACCAAACTCATTTTCCATTAGCAATCGATGCGTGTACACGTACTCGTTCGTTCCGTGCGGCAACCACTTGGAAAATTTTCTCAAAATATTTATTCGCGTTTCTGTTTGCATTGATGTGACAACGATTTTCGGAGAATCGATTCAGGTAAATATATTCATAATTATCTTATGGCATCAACATTTCAACTTTTAAAAGGAATTTCGCATAAACATGCAATGAGCAAATCATACACGGCCCTCTTGTCAATCAAAACGTTTGGGGAATTGTGAGTCACTTTTTTTGGGGAATTGTGAGCCACAACATCTTTGGCATTTTTCAAGCCAATATCGCATTTTTAACGCGTGTTTATAATTTTTTATGCAAAATTCCAACAGAATATTAGTTGAGTGGTTGGATATGCCGAAGAAATTGAACCGAAACAATTCCATTCACTGCGATTTATGCGATCGAGCTGTTCATTTGAAATGCGTCAGTACTGGAGCCTATTTCACATGCCCGAATTGCGAATCCGAATAATTTTAATACCTTCCTTTTTATATATTTTTTTAAACTAATTGTTATGTAATTTCCAACCATAAAATAAATATTTTACAGCGATATTTTTGATTTTCCACTTAATTCAGACGGTGACTCACAATTCCCCAACATTTTTAAAAATCTCAAAAATGCATGTTTTTTGCCAACGCTCAGATTTTTTCAGCAGATAATAATTTCAAGATACTGCTTAAGCTAAAAGTTATGGTTTCCTTCCTAGTAACATAAACCATTTTGAAATTTTAAAAAATTTTGATTTTTGTGGCAGTTATCGAGCTTGGAAAAAGTGTGACTCACAATTCCCCAATGTCCCATACTTTAATTCTATCCAAACCACCAGGGTAGTAAATAGTAGAAGTATTTTAAAGAAAATAATGGTTCTTGGGATACACACAATTCACCAGATTTAAATATTTGCAAAAATTACTGCAAATGGCTAGAAAAGGAAAAATCTAGCCAAAGGCAAGCCAGCGACATTAAAGAAGCGCTGATAAGTGAAATTATTAAAGCAAAAAAAACACTTAATAGAAATTTGTATAAATTTAATAAAATTTTTACACTACTCTTTTCTTTTTTAAATTTCTTTTAATTATTTTAAATTTTTTCATCCTTCGATAGGTGTCCTTCAAATAGGATATGAACACCTAACATGTCTAAGAGTTTACCAAATAAGTCCTTGCTCAATCATATCAAATGAAATTCAAAATATTGCAGAAAAAGCGACATTTAATAAAATCTTAATATTGATAAAAAGAGCCCAGAGAGCCCCGTAGAAAATAGTAAAAAGCAAACTGAAATGCATCGTTTTAATTTTTATTTTTTTTTTTTAATATTTCTGTAAATTAACTAAAACAATATAATTGAATATAAATAAGTTATTCATTTCTGTTGTTTTATAGATAATTTGTTCAAAATTATATTTAAACATAAAAACTCTAAAACAATGCATCGAATTATTTTCTATGGTTTTCTATAAGGTTCTATTCATTCTGTAGAAAATATGACAATAATATCATAAGTATAAAATAAAAATACTCTTTTTCTATCTTTCATAATTCTTAATTTTTTCTTAGTGTTAAAACCGGTCTTCGATAAAAACGAAAGCGAAATATGAAAAATAAATTAAATATGTGAGTATCAGCTGATGCTTAATAAAAAAAACTATTATAAATACCACTCAATTAAAAGTTAATATATAAAATATGGAGAAAAAAAATTAATAAATCTTAATTTATTTTATAAACAGCTTTGTAAAGAATTAATATCCAAAGTAATACATAATGTCTTAATACATACAAGTCGATATATGTATGTGTTCAAACAAATCACGTTTATTCAAAGTATTAATAAGATTTTGAAGATATATAAAAATAATAGAATTTTCCTATCGATCGATACCACTTTTTTTATAAAAATATGCAATTTATATAGTTATCTCTATAGAAGTTAATCATTGCTATTCATGGTATACTCAAAGCTGTCTTAAAAGATCAAAATCACAGTACTTGTGTATAGATCCCGCAAATACTATGGAACAAATACGATTAAACCATAATTAATGCGGAAGATAATAATCAAAAGAGTTATATACATGGGCAAATGCATAAATGTACATAATCCAGCATAGTTATGCTATAGTTCAGTGTATCTATAGCTCTCTAGCTCTATACAATATTATGATGTTCCATATGCTACAAACATATGCGATTTCGTTCCACACTATTCTATGTATTAGGCAAGAAAAAAAAAAGTATCGTCTCTACCTGAGCAAACTCTTATTGTTTATATTCCACAGACCGCGCAACTTACTCAAATGTACTCGGTTAGATTGGTGTTTACAGTGTATACAAAAATTTTAACGAACGAAACAAAAACAACATTAAGCCGAGCTTAAAACTGTACTCAAACTAATGCGCAAAGAAAAAGTTGCGGTGAAAGTTTTTTCCAAAAGGAGCTTAAGAATATAATACATGTACAATTTGGTAACGTATATACATACATATATATTTTTGGTTCTCTTATTGCTTACAGGTGTGTTTGTGGGATGAAGCTTGTTTTTTAATGCTTTGAAGTCTTTGAGTATAGCAAAAAAGCATCGAGCATTAAAAATCTTGTATTAAGTGCGGCTCTTAAGATTGTTGTGTTCACGAAAATGTGATGCGAAATCTTGCGTGGATGTTTGCTTAAATCTTGCACAGCACTCTTGACTCTCGCTAGCATTTCTGCACTTGTATTCGGTTGCTATATAGTATATACACTACTGGTTCCGATCTCAGCAGCATTATACTTTGCGAACCATAGAGACAGAAAACATTTTATAGATATTACCTCAAGTGGATAATAACCGGCGTTTCCAGAAATAGGAAGTAAAAAATTGTAACTGCTAGAAAATAGCGCAAAAAGCTGTTTAATTTTGCAATTATATTGCGTGTGCGTTAAAAAGACTAGTGAGATACAAAAATCCTTTTACTGATTTTTAAGAGCTTTTTACGCAAGTTTATTTTTTTTACAAATAAAATATTTTTTTTTTCACTTTCATCGTGCCTAAATTTTGTTTTTCTTGTTCAAATTGCAAATATGTATTTAATCGAATACTTACATTTTTTACTACTAAGAGATTTGAAATTTTATATACTGCCACAAATTTATCTAATTTATGAAGCGAAAAGATTTACAATTTTTCCTCTATTTTATTTATCTTTAACACGTGAAACATTTACACAAAAAGATATTTATATACATATATCAGAGCACTAAGTATCCTCATTAAACTAAAATCGAAAAAATAACCTTAACTATGTTAAATAATATAAAAAAAAAACATCGAAACAAATAAAAACTTGTTTTGCAATAAAATTTACCACCTCCACTTCACATTTATCGGAATAATAAAAAATCTAAAATTATATTTTATTATTTTTTTAACGATTACGTTTACTTTTATTTAAAAAAATCACAGTTCCGTATTTTACCAAGGGTCCTTAATAAAATATTAAAAACTTGAAAATTTATGTTTAATTTGATAAACAGGCGATACAATATATTTAGGTCTATAGTGAAATGAAAATGGTATTTATATATAAATTTGAATTACATTTGACCATGACCGTGGACCTTAAGGCAACCTTCAAAAATCTACTGTGACTTTTTCATAGCTTTTCCAAATCTATTAGACATTTAATTAGAATTTTTTTGCAAATTTGACAAAAATTATCGAAAACTCTCAAGATTCTCTTAGTATTTTCTAGTATCCCCATACTCTTCTAATTCCAATTGGCAAAAAATCATATATTAGCCATTAATTTTGAAAGTAGCGTAAGTCCATTTTAATAACGATTTTTACACTATTTTTAACTTTAAAACACACAAAAGTTCACTGTTAGATCATAAAAATATTTTTAAAGTATTTTTTTTTAAATTATTTAAACTAAAATATTTAAATATTTCGTCGTAAAAAAAAGGACGCCACTTTCAAAATAAACAGATCATATATAATTAAATATGGTCACAAAATAATCTATAGTTTTGGTATAAAATTTAAATCGCCCCTATGTAATATTAAAAAAAAAGGGATTGCAGGTTAAAAAAAATAATTGACGAAAAAAACTGGTCGATTGAATATAAAACAAATATTTGAATAAATTGCATTTTAGACCTATAGCTTGTCGGGAGTGGCGAATGAATGATGAATATAATAAATTGTTCTGAATTCGAAGTAAAAATCAAAAATTTGGAATAAAGTCAATTGTCGTCTGAGAAAATTCCATCTCCATCGGTTTCGAATTACTCAAAATATAATAGAAAAACCATAAAGAAACTGGGGTATTGAGTGAAATTGATAAATTAGTTTATCCTAACCTCCATCGTTGAACTAAAGGGTTTTCCAATAAGAGGTGTTATTTTGATATTCAAAGAAAATTGCCATTTTTTGAGATAAATGATCGGATCTTTACTTCATTATAAAGAGGAAGGTATGCCGTTAATAATGGAAGATAACATCAGCCAAATGACCACCACGACCACGCCTACAGGACCATATCCTTTTCATGAAAAGGCTGCAAAGTGGCTGCCCTATGTCCTCGATAGCCTTACGAATTCCATATTTGAGGTCTTGAATCGACGCTGGGCTGTTGGCGTAGACCTTCTCTTTCACGTGCCCCAAAGGAAGAAGTCGCAAGGTGTTAAGTTACAAGATCTCGGTGGGCAGTTGTGATCACCTCTTCGAGAGATAACACGGTCCGGAAACATTTCCCGTAAAAGATCAATGGTTTCGTTGCTTGTATGGCACGTAGCGCCATGTTGTTGAAACTGAACGTTGTCCAGATCAATACCATCCAATTCCGGCCATAAAAAACCATTAATCATCTGTCGATAGCGCAATCCATTCACCGCAACTGTTGCTCCAGCCTCATTTTCGAAAAAGTAAGGTCCAATGACCCCGCGGGACCATAAACCGCACCAAACAGTCACACGTTGAGGATAGAGAGGCTTTTCAACAATAACTCTTGGGTTTCCGAGCCCAGATGCGACAATTTTGCTTGTTGACGAAGCCATCGAGGTAGAAATGGGCCTCATCACTCAAGATGAGTTTTCGATGGAATTCCGGATCATTTTCATGCATTTCAAGGACCCAATCAGCAAGACTCGACGATGTTGATGATCGGCCTGCTTGAGTTCTTGTGTTAACTGAACTTTATAAGCCTTAAGACCCAAATCTTTATGCAAAATACGGTGTAATGACGTTTGTGGAATGCCTAATTCCAAAGAACGACGAGGAATGGACAAACCTGGGTTTTCTTCAACACTTTCGGCTACAGCAGCAATATTCTCGGCTGTTCTTGAGCGACGTGCACGGGTTTTATTCTTCACACCACTAACTTGTCCCGACAGCTCTACCAATTTCTGTATTGCGGTCCGACAAGGTGCTTCACGGCGACCCAAAAATGTTCGAGTTTTACGAACCGTTTCTGCCACATTTTCACCATTTTTATAGTGAATTTTAATAATTTCAATGCATTGTTGAATCGTCTATCGTTCCACTTTTATTAATGGCGTAGTTTCTACTTGTCAAATGTCAAAAAATGACAGCTCCAAAAGTGACATCTACCGAAATAGCGGGCTAATTAAAATAACTCCTCTTATTTGAAAACCCTTTACTGTGCTACACGCGATCAGAGATAACCATACTGATAAGATCTCTCTGATCGCTGGAAAAGTTCTTTTTTTTTGCATTTGACCAATTCATTCAAATTAATTTCAATGACGATAAAAAATTTCATCTTAAAAAATTATCTCTTGTTTAAGACTGACTCTTAACTCGAAAGATTACCATTCAATTCTGAATAGACATTTTCGAAAGTTGAGTTCGAGAAAATATGTTCAAATTCGGCTTTCGAACTGAAAAAAAGTGGCATTTAAAGAGGTTATGGATATCAAAGAATTAAGTATATTTTGTCCTTTTTTTTTCTTTTTTTTTATAAAAATCCATTTTTGGGAAGTAAAATATATTGTCCACGAAAACGTATACTTACAGCTGTTTTATAAAACACTTGTTGTAAATTGGGTCTTATATATTTAGTTTGTTTATCACGTTAATATTAGAATTTTAACAGTTCATTCGGTAGCTCTTATAAAATTCGGGTATACATATAAGGTATGTGGTACTGTCTATCCTCTATCTTCAGATTTTGCATAATTTCGAGACACTTATTATTTTTACCGGAGGATTCTATGTACAATAATATCGGTTTCAGTTTTTTTTTCAATACATGTTGCTAGCTTACTTCTTATATCTGTATCTTAAACGCAGCCATAGATATATTGTAAGCAAACTCCCTTTGTTGGGGTTCTTCAAGGTTCAATTCTAAGCACTATTTTGTTCTTAATTCAATGTTTTAAAAACTTGAGCTATATTTAGGAGATGAATATTAATTCCTTCGAGATTAGTGGGTCAATGTTAAGTGCAAAGAAGGCAATTTCTCAAGCAACAATAACTGCAACACTGGAAAGTGAAATCACAATATATGTATATTCTTTATAGTACTCCCAAAGCACACCTATTTACAAAGGGCTTCATGCCAAGACTTAAATGACAGACTATTGAACCTACTTATATTATACATAAACACAAAGATCTTATCTCGAAAAAATGCATAGAAATACGTGTAAATTGTATTAAAATTGGATTTAGATTTTCTGATAAAATTATACAAATACACATATGATTTCCTAATAGATAATAAGAATATTTCGCGCAAATGTCAGTAAATTTCATAAAATATCGAGCTTTTATCAGTAAAAATTTGCAAGTAGAAGAACAATTTTTTTTAGGTTTCATGTAAGTATTTTATGCTTGATCAACATCTTTTGCGGACTAAGAGAAAAACTTGTGTGTGAGGAATCAAAGGCCAAGTACTATACTGCTTATCTTAACATCTTTTCATGAAAACCAACTTATTTCCCTATTGTGCTAGAATTAACAGTGTAGTTTATGTCACATACATTTTTCTAAGGTTTAAACTTCTTGATAATAGTTAATAATAGTTCAAGACTCCTCTATGTTTAGATTAAACACTTAAACTCGCTCAAATATAGTCTCAAAACTAGATGAAGAAGAAAAGACGATTTTAAGAATTTTAAAATATATTTTATGTTTTGATTATTATTTATATTTTTCTTATTTTTATTTCATTTTTCAAACCCATATTTTTAGTATAAATAAAAGGCTTTATAATGGTTTACAACAAATACAAAATAAATTTTTATTTACAAGTTTATCTTAGAAATAACGGTATAAATTATTTCAACGGCTTAAAAGTATATGAAACAAAAAAAGACTTTCCTAAATCTACATGTCCTCTGCTTTAGAACCGATTTCGAGTTAATCTAAGCTTGGTAGCGATTCTGGATTAACTACATTGCAGTCCTTCACTTTTATCTAGCGTTATAATATATCACTTGCGCGAAAATTTCGTATAAGAAATTTTCATATGACAGAAATGTTAACAAAAAAATTGCGTCAAAGAAGTTTCCGTATGAGAGACTTACTTACAAAGAATTGCTTACGAGAAAATTGCGCAGGAAAAAACTGCTTTCCAAGAAAATTTGCCATGGAAATATTGTAATGTAATAAGACAAATTATTGTATCAAAATTGAATAAGCAAAGTAGAATCGAATTTCATTTTCACGGTACCCGTTCATTTCACCAACGATATGGCATTAACATAATAAATAGATCGTTAAAAAAAAAAAGAAAAAAAAAGGAGATTTTTCAAGTCTTTTGGAAAACATATAAGTAGGATACTTTTTAGATAGACTACTCATGCTGCGGTTGTAAAATAGCTTTTCACCAACCTATAATTGGCCTATTTCAGACAAACTATTTTTATACCTAGTAATTTATTTGTTATTAAGATTGTTGGGCATACAAAATTAATTAATGCAGTTTAGTGATGCACTTAAAATTGGGGAAAACTATTCCTATGACCTTAGTAATATATTAATATGAGATACATATTTGGTACACTTGTCAGCATCTACACCTGAAAGTAATTCAACTGACATGATCCTTGCTATAATTCCAACTATGTTTAATCTCACTATAGTCAGCGAATGTTATTAGACTTTTTCATCCATGGAAATATTTTTTTTGCCATTTGGAACATAAGGCTACAACCACATCTAACTGTGGAAATGTCTAATCAAAATTGGATAGAAATTAGTTAACTTAGTAATGAAGTTTTTATAAAATTTCGAATAGGATTGAACCAGGCTTCATCGTGGTCGTTTTCTTACAAAAAAAAGGAGATATTCCATGTCTATATGTATGAATTTTAGAGGTATTTTAAATATTTTAAATATATTACGCTCTGCGGCAATTGTGGATTAGCTCAAGCTCCATGTCAGTGGATTTTAAACTGGAGTTGGCTAAGTCAGTAATTGTATCATTTTACATATGGCAAACTTGATTCTGTATGTCAATGTTGTCAATGATGTTACTCGATATATTTATAAGCTCCCTTGTATAGAGCTCAAATAGCATCGATCCTGGGCACATCCCTTGAAACCTATCCAGCTAGGTGTCAACTTATCTTCATACAATAGCTAATATTTCATAAAAGCCCAGCCTACTTATATGAAAAACTGTAGTTCTTGCATTCAACCAGAAGTCTTCAGCTTCTGATCCTAAGACACATCTCACATAATATGGTAAACGTTCTTACAGTATCCAGGCTGCTCGTAAGTGGAATTCTCTTCCAAGTAATATTCAAGATTGAGGTTCCAGCAAGGCTTTTTCAAAAAAAATCAATATAATTTAATTTTTTGAAGGTGAACTGAATGGTGCACAGATTTATTAAATATATTAATTAGGTTACTCTCTTTATTGTTTTTATTATTTAAAAAACCGGCCAAGTGCGAGTCGGATTCGGGCACGAAGTGTTCCGTACAATCATACAAAATTTAACATTATGTACTTTTTATTTTTTCAAATGAGAGTAGGCGTTATGTGAAAAAATAATGCCGTAATTTGAAAAAAATAATAATAATAATGTTCCATTGACAACAAAAATGCCTACTTATGATAATAATAGCAATAGTAAAAATAGTCGTACATTAACGCTAAGAGATCTTCGTCCGATATTCCTGTTAATATGGAATACAATGGCATCCTTTCTAATAATCTCGAGGACAGTTGCGAATTATTTGCTAATTATTTAGAATCAGTTTACTGCAGTGACTCTGGCACTGTTTCGTTTTCAACATCTAGTAATGCTGAGGCCTTTACGGATCTGGGAAGCATTCACTTAAACGAGTGTGATGTGGAACATTTATTGAATACTTTAGACTGTGATACCTCTACGGTAAGGATTTAATTCCGAACATCTTGCTCAAACATTGTTGTAGTTCTTTGACTATTCCACTAACAATAATCTTTAGTCTACCTTTAGGTTTGGGAGATTTTTTAGATAATTGGAAATTTTCTCTTATTAAACCTCTATTCAAAGCCGGTTCCCGGAATCAAATCAGCAATTATAGACTAAATGCTAAACTCTTACCTATCCCCAAATGTTTTGAGAGTTTAGTAAAAGATAAAATTTATTTTCATATCAAAAAAGGTATTTCCTCTTTGCAGCACGGGTTTGTAAGTTGTAGATCTACTTCTATGAATTTAATTCTCTTCAAACATAGAGTGTCTGTTGAGGATGGCTTCCAGGTAGATGTCATTTACACAGATTTTATAAAAGCCTTTGATCGCGTTAATTTAACTCTTCTTATTAAAAAGCTTGAAAGGTTTGGTTTCAATTCGTCCCTGCTTGATTGGTTGACTTCGTATCTTACTAATCGTACTCGTTGTGTTAAAGTGGATTGCTTTCAATCGCGAATTTTCCACGTTTTGTCTGGTATTCCGCAGAAAAACCATTTGGGTCCTTTGTTGTTTGTTATATTTATTAATGATGTGATTAATATTTTCAGCTTCGCACAACCATTGCTATACGCCGACGATCTTAAGATTATATTACCTATTAAAAATTCAACTGACACTTACCATCTTCAGCCTGATCTAAACCGTTTACAACAATGGTGTTTTCAAACGGACTGGCTTTAAATCATAGCAAGTGTAAATATTTACTTTTCACCGTTTACTAAATCCCCTTCATGCTGAATCTTCTATCGGTAACGTTTCCATTGTGCGGTCGAATGAAATTTTGGGCCTTGTTGTCATTTTCGGCGTGAAACTGGGAAGTGGTTTGCATATTAATTACATATGCTGTAGGGATTTAAAGATGCTTGGTTTTATAAAGTGAAATGCATGCTATTGGGGCTACCACTCTTCGATACTAGGAGAAGAATTGCATCTATAATGTGTAAGAGATGCTACAAAATTTGTTCACGAGATTTGCTAATCTTATTCAATATTTATGTGCCAGGTTTTGCACTTAGAACAAGAGGTTTGTTACATGTGCCTTATCACCGAACCTCTTATGGTCAACATGAACCCATTTCCTACTGCTCTCCCCATTTTAATGAAATTTATGCCAATGACTTGGATCTAGCTCTTGAACGCATCAAGTTTAAAGATGTAGTAATTTGTAAGTGCAATGTAGTCTTGATTTTTAATTTATTTTAGCAAGTTCCTTTAATCTAGTAGTGCTATGTATTACCCCTTCTTTAGTCGCATTTTATATTTTCAATTTGATTTTGATACTACTGTATTCTTGTTTGTTTGAATACTAATGTAAATATTAAGTGGTAATTTATATAAATTAGTAGGAGATGATCTCTGTAGAATGAATTGCATACATAAATAAAAATAATGAATGAGAATAAAACGAGAAGAAAAACCCCCGAAAAAATCACGTTTCTTGTATGGGGGTCCCCTTTAATTTTTAATTTAATTTTATTTTTATTATTTGTTGTTATATCGACAATAGAAATACACAGTCTGTGAAAATTTCAACTGTCTACCTATTACGGTTCATGAGATACAACCTGGTGACGGAGAGACGGATAGCGAAGTAATAGGGTTCCCGTTGTTACCCCTTGGGTAGGGAACCCTAAAAAATGGAAAATAATAATAAAACTATAAACTTCACAATATATAAAGTTAAGTTTTGTAGTTTTATTATTATTTTATTATCTACTTTTTATACTTTTTTTTCTCTCTCTCTCTTCTTCTCTTATGTATGTATACCAATAATATTAGTACTGTAATAAGATTTTGTAATCTTGGGTAGCTACATCACCAAATAAATTATTATTTATTTTATTTATTCATTTATTAACTTAAATTTTTCCCGGAATACACAAATCAATGAAAATTGATGAAACATATGTCTTCAAAAGTTCAAGTTAATTTTTAAGTTGTAATTTTGATTTTACATATATTACGATGGTAGGCCTTATTTGTTTCAATTTATTATAATAATCGCTGAAGTTCCACAAGGATCAATCTTCGGTCCATTTCTTTTCATAATTCAATATTTTCCAAATATTAATTTCAAATTGTATATTTAATCTGTTGATGCATATTTCTTTATAAATATATTTATAAACCCTTAGGTAATCACAGACACTATTTTAAGACGAATAATAATTATAAAATTATATAACAAAGGAAATTTGTGTCTGGTCTTCATATGACAAGATAAAGCATCTCATTAAAAAAACTCTAAATAAAAATAAATACAAAGAACTTCTCTAAACATTTATAAATAAATTATGTCAATATATTTTGAATGCTTTGCGTCATATTACCTCCAATCATATTTTGATTTACATATAGGTTCGTAAAATTCCTTTTTTATCCAAAAACTTGTTCTAAAGTAATGTGTTTTTTTTTTGTACAAACATACATACCTATGTATATACATACATATATGTATACACAGCAAAGGAAGGAAATATGTACACTGAAAACTGGATAGCATATCATAAAGATCTTAGACCAAAAAAAAAAAATTTATACATCTATCCAAAAATCAAAGTTGCCTTTGATTAGTTGATTCATTGTGGCAAAGAAAAATCTGATTTATAACTTTGGGAAGATTGGTTGCAAAAAATAAAATAAAAAAAAAAGTAAACAGATGTTCAATACCATCTACATATGTATAAATATAAAGCCTTCAGTTTTTATCTATGGAATATTTTGTTTATTTAACATATTAGAACTAAAAAAAGTGAGTTACAAAAATGCCTAAGATCTGCTGGCAAATACTCATAAAAAGCATCACTCATACGACTGAGAAGATCTCCTATGTTGTTGGAAAGTAATTCAATTCTAAAATAAGCTTAGAAACCATTTTACGGATGTCATGAGATCACATCAGAAGCTTTCAGCTGGTGGATCGTATCAAGTTTTAATTTCATCGCCAAAAGCCGGTTAAAACAAACCGGTTCTAGTGTTCTTATAATAATACAAGAATAGACTCTTTTTGTATCTTAGACCAACTGTTAGGGAGTGTTAGGTGATGTTTTAGAGCTTAAAAAATATATAAATGTAGATATATTCCCATTGAGTTTTTCTTGACAGATCTTTATATACATACATACATATCTCATATTCGAATAGAATATAGAATTGGCGTAATTGATATGTAACTACATATACACTTTCTTATATATATATATGTATATACATCACATATAGGTATATCGCAAAGTGAATAAATAAAAAATATCTACAAAAAGCACACATTTTCTTCTACTACATGGAATTCAAAACAATTTTCCATAGAAGGAAAAATTCTTAGCATTTTCTAGGAACATCGAAAGATTATTACTTATCGACGCTGTAATCTGACGTGCGGTAACATTGCAAATGGTTAAGTTCAAGGAAATAATAATTTTCTCTATGCGATCAGAGCTGAGAGCTGTTCAACAATGATTTATTTTCCATTTTGCGTTTTTCTTTATTACTCTTTTTTTTTCTTTTTTTTTTTTTTCTATTGGCTGTGCATACAAAATACGCGACGTATTAGTGGCTAATATAACCACTGCATTTAATTGGAATGATTTGATATAACTTGATGGAGCCGTATGAGCAGTTGGATTGCATTACTTGACAAATGGGCAATAAAATTCAAGACGAAGAAAATTAAGAAAATTTTTTAGCACAGGTGTCTTAGGTGGAAATGTTTTGAGCTCATTTACTATATTACAATATTTTTTTTTGTATTATTTTTATTATGTAATATTCCTCACAATAATATGTGAAATAGTTACTTGTACTATATTTAGTATACTATGCGCATAAATAAATCTATCTCACCATCCATCCATCTATCTAAGCACATTGTTACCAATTTGTATCAAGTATAAAAATTAATGCGCGCGCAGCTTTTAAGTATAGTGGAAAAGTTATATTGTACCAATATATGTATATACATATGTGGGTATGTAAGTATGTATATAGTATATATACGAAGGGGGAAATAAAATGCATTAGAAAGCATTAAGCGTGCATTTTCGTTATTTGCTATACGAATGTTTGTGTGTAGCTTCACTCACCGGCTATGACACAATCAATTCCAATTGAGACTTTGTTATTTATTTAAGCAAAATTTATTTTTTGATGTCATCTTAGGGAAAGTTTTTTGTATTTTTCTTTCCTGCTTACAGACAGGGAAAATAGTTAACCCAGCATTTTTTAAAAGTTTGTAAAAAAAAATTATGTGTTTTTATAGTTGTTGTTATTGTTGTTGTTTTTGTGATATATGAAAATTAAAATTGCATGTGCAATAATGCAATACATCCACTAATTGAAGTAAACACGAGTATTATTCAAGGGGAAATCCCACATTTGTCTATTTACTGAAGTTTTGTATGTAGAAGAAATTAAGATGAGATCAAGTTTACTTTGCAAAATGCATCATGAAATAGTTAGTTAGTTACAAAGTTTAGTTTTGGAAATTGGCTAACACAAGTTGAAACTATTAAAGAGAAATATTGAAGTAGGTATATAAAATTTTAAAAATGATTATCATACGAACTCATTTCTTCTTATCAATCTCATAGTATATATTACCAGTTAAGCTATAATCGATATTTAAGAAAAAGGTTTGGACGTCAGATCAAGAAAACCTCTTATTCCTTTTCATGCCCCTGTTTCTATTATACTCGATGTATTTTCTGGTGAGACCATCGATAAATAATTGATTCTACCTGTACCCATAGGATACAAAATCCAGTCTCAAGTACTAATGAAATCAGAGAACAATTAACCTTATGATAGTACTGCGGGGCTATTTCATGACCGACAATTCTTTCCTTAGATTTTCGTGGAACTAGAAATGGAAAATTTAATAAATAAAATTTAAACACAAGATGCATTTTCTTGCTTCAACGTAGGTATCTACCAATGGAATCCAATACCAAGTTCTAAAAAGGGACCTAAAAACCTTGAGAAAATACAAACAGGAGATAAGGTATTACGTTCAAGTCTATCTAAGCAAAAATTCATTTCACTGCACTCTGCAGGATACTTGCAGAAAAATAATAGTAAAAGGACGATAAAGAGACTAATAAATTTAACCAAAACTGGATTAGATCTTGGCAATCTTTTATTTTTCATTAGTTATATATAACGAATTGATTCGCATCGATTTGAATGGCTTAGTTAAGCGGCCATTCGCTTAAAGTGCAACAGCAATGAGGTTTTGTTTTACAACACGAAAACTATCAAGTCAGGGCTAGCCTGGGAATGTCTACAAACCCTCAAAAATTTATCAAGGGGAAACAAAGTCATCCTCATGTAGATACCTGGAAATGAGAGCCACAAAGGCAATGAAATTCCTGATGGACTAGCCAAAAGCGGAGCGAAAGCCCTCTTTGTCGGACCAAATCCATTTTGGGGTTCGTCAATGTGTTACCTCAGACCTGCCCTAAATAACTGGGAGAATAAATAAAAAAAACCCTGTATTGGAAGAGGCTACAAGAAATTTCGAGACGAACGCCTACACACCCCATTACAAATCTAATCTACAACACGAAAAACTTCAAAAAAAATTGCAAGAAAATGTTCTCTAGAAAAGGAGATGGGGGAGACGATGTACGGAATTGTAGAATTCAAAATTATATAGGAGAAAAATCTTAGTATATGTAGCTTCTAGTGTTACAGACGGCTTCAGTATAATTAGTGATCATATGTCATAATAAAGTTGACCTAATTAAGTGACACATTTCTAAATACATATATTCCTCTTATTGGTTCAACTAAGTCAGAGTTTTGCACTGATTAACAGTAAAACGGTAGATTATACGACGAGTATTAAGCAGTTGACAAAAAGTATCAAAGAAGGTGAGGTCCATGACAAAGTTTCATAGGAATCCATTAAAAACATAAGCGAGAAAAGGTAATATTGCCACATCTAAAGACCTGCTCAATACAGGAAGAATATTATTCAAAAAAGTAAGTATGTTGAGGAGGTATCGATTATGATTGGCCCTGCTTTCAAAATCAAGACTTGCGTTTTAAATGCTCCAAGCATATTTACTTATTGGCTTTCTTGGATCTCTAACGAGACGTATAGTGTAAATATTTGCCACCATATGTCTCTTCTATGCGACAGTTTTTACGTGACATCAGGTTCTCTCCTTGTTGCAACTGGCTCTGGCTCGGATAGTTTTTTGCATATTGTTCTATGTCTAATAATTCGAAAAGCTTTTGATAAAAACTTTTCGGCTTCTATGTACTAATAAGGTAAGCGTTTCTCAATCGTACCGAAATACCGTCTTTAGGATGGTATTAAATAGTCGCAGTATTTGGTTTAAATTGACAATTAGTTGGATCTTAATTCTTCATGAAAGAAAAAATATGATATTCTGTAGCAGAGCTAGGCAATACTTCGTTAAGTAAAATAGACTTTAGTACTATTTAAAATACATTTGCGTTACTTAAGACATATTACTCAATACTTTTGAAATGTCCTACTTAGTACTTGAACATAAGTACTTGCTTCTATTTACTTGTACTTAAGACTTAGTTTTGTATTTGTATTTAAGTACCAAGATTTTTATTTAAGTATTTCTGAGTCTATTAAGTACCTCTAAGTCTTCCTAGAAAAGCAAACACAATCTCTAGCGCAACTCCATTTTTGTTGAGTTTTAAAGCACGCAAGGAACTGTCAAAGCATGTGCCGCACTCACGCGTCAAGGTAGAACCTTAGACAAACTAATAACATACAAACAAGACTGGGCAAGTAGAACAAAAACCAGTAACGTATCGCTCGAACATAAAATCGACGATGCCTCGACTTGATGTAGGGAAGGCCTCAATTTTATCTTAGATATTTACTGAAAGTTTTAACCTTAGAATTTTTATGCATTATTGGAGGCGAAAATGGGTGCTTGAACGGACCTCTAATAGTTTTCATGAGTGTAGCAATGAGAGGTGAAAGTTTTACTCTACGTGCAGCGCTGAAAAAACTATAATTAGTAGCTACTGGTTACTATACATATTATAGTTTTCAAAAGGTATTTATTTATTAATATATATATTTACTGAACTCTATAAACTTCATTATAAGTATTACTGCCAACGTACAAAGATTCTAAAAATGTACTTTGAAAAGTACTTTAAAAAGTACTCAGTACTTTTTATAGACTTAGTACTTAGTTTCAAGTACTTTTCATACATCCGGTACTTGTACTTACGCTGAAGTACTCAGGCCTTCGATACTTGTACTTGTACTTAAGTACTTTTTCTTTGGTACTTGCTCAGATCTGTTCTGTAGCTACGTCGTTCTCGGCAATAGAAATATTTCCACCATCAAGTTGTAGCTATTAAGAGTAGTGATGCTCGTTTTAGTCCACATTTCCTTGGTTTTTGGCTAATTCGTCCAACTGAGCAAGTTTTTGTTGTTAATGTTCCCTCCACCGTGCTGCACACCTTTTCACAGTCATTTAAGACAATGTATAGACAAGGAAATCTAATTCTATTTATTGCACACTATAATCCGTAAAAATTTTATATAAGGTATATATGCAAAGTTATAGCATGATGTCTCCACAATTTTCCTTAAGGTCGTTGGGGCACATCATGACGGGCTACTTCTATTTCTTTAAGGTGATACAGAATTTCTTGAAAGTGAATTTGAGTACCTTTTTTTCTAGATTAACTTGAATTAGACATCACATGAAATTTTTGAGCCTATAACGCCTCGCTTCATAGACTTGTTGGGTATAGTTTCTGAGCCATCTTGATCCTTAGTTTGATATGTATATGTACAATGACGTACGTTCTGAATCCACATAGCTGCTTTAATATTTCTCCGTTCACTGAATCTTGTTTGAAGGATTTAAGCAACGAGTTTGCGGACAATAGAACATAAACAGATTCTTCTACAATCATCTGACAATATCAACTCCCATTTTTTTTTTGTTTTTTCATATTGACGAAGATATTCTTCCAAAAAATCCTCCAAGAAGGCGGAGATAGAATATTTTGATATTATTCTAAATTTGAGCTCGTTTACTCAATAAGTATGTGACTCCAAAAGCACAGTTAAGTTACTAGTTACAATTATTATCTGATAAATTTTCCAGTAATTTCTTTCATTTCACTTTTACGCATAAACTTTTTCAAAAGCAATTGAAATTGAAGTGACGGGTGGAGAACGGTAGCACATTAACAGAAACAAAAAAATTACAAAACGCCAAAAAAAGGTCCAAACAGATCCAGTAGCTTTCAAACAAAAAACTAAAAACAAAAACCCGAAATTATCTAAAAAAAAAAATTAAAACATTTTATTGTTTTCTTTTTCTGTAGTTTTATTGTTTCATTTTGCACTTCTTATTGTTCACCTTCTTATCTGTTTTTTTTTCTTTAATTTTTTACTATCCCACACCGCGCAATGATATGCTTTTCCTTGTTTTTATTAACGCGCAAGTGGGGAACCTGCCTGCGCGAGCGCGCTCGCACGTTTTATCTGTTAAAATACTTTCCAACAAAAATTTTGAGTAACTGCCGAAAAAGTGAAAGTTGGCCAAATGAAAGTAAATCGGAAGATCAACATACCGCCACCACCGCCCGCCACGATTGCGCGTGTACCTGGCAATATATCAGTGTTAATGACGAAAAAAAAGAAAAAAAGAAAAGAGAACTTCAAAGTCGATCAAACTGTGATTGCTGCGATGATGTGTGATAATAGCCGCGTTATTTTAGTCTGAAACTCGATCACTATCCGTTATAATTTTGGTCTTACTGTGTTGTGGACGGACAACAATATTTGTTTAGAAAAAAAAACAATATTTTTGTACTACACCTTTTATCTCTACAAAACTCTCTTTTCTCTCAGATAAGTAACTAAGCTTGAGATATTTATGGTGCTCACAGTGGAGAGGTGGCGAATTGTCCAAAATTTGAGAAAAGCCCGCCTGCGTATTGTCAAATTATTTAAAGATATAAATAAATTGGAAATTGTTGTATATGATGTGATGTGAGTATACTAAAATATATCAAATTCAGGAGGCCTACTACCTGTTTTTCTACAATAATGTCATGTTTTTATCTGCAATGAAGATTGATAACAATAATTACTACTTAAGATGTAAGAAATGATAAGAGTAAGCACTGCAATCACAGTTTCTAATAAATTTGTATTATTTGAGATAATGCTTTTTATTATCATTTATATTTTATTAAGAGTATTCCATTTATAAAACTACACACATGGAAAGTATGCTGAAGAAAATGTCATAAAAGTAATTTAAGAAGGTGTCTGCCGCCAGTATAAAACTGTGAAACCTTGTGGAAATTAAATCTTCAACAAACTTATGGAGCATAGCATACAGACACATTCCTATTTGTCCCAAATCTTATTGAGAAATGGATGTTTTTTTTAGTTTTATAAAATTGATATTTCTTTTTTTCTTTGTGTCCGTTAAATATATAGGATAAAAAAATGATGGAATTTTTCGACCCAGCGATTAGAGAGGTCTCATCAGTATGGTTATCTCTGATCGCCTACCATAGAAGAAGTTCAATAAGACCTGTCCGATCGCTGGGTCGAAAAGTTTAATCATTTTTTTGCACTTAAATGCATTTTGTAAATTTTTTGAAATTATTTTCAATACATTTCAGTCTGTTAGACGATTCGTATAGGATAAGAGCCATGCAAAAATTAAATCATCTAATTACAAAAATTATGTTTAAAAAATATTCGAATATATATTTTTCTTCACTTTCCAAAAAAAAAATCACCCACCCCTAAGAGAGGTCAGATATTTACTCTGCCATGCTTTTCGTTCAGTAAAGTCTGCCATTATTCCCATATCCTGGAACTTGTTTCAAATTTAGATGTAGTTTTCTTGCCCTATTCTCTTGCACCACCTACCTACCCTTTTTGGACGTGAATGAAGATATCTTTATTATCATTATTTTTTCATGGTTGTCTATTTTAATCGATTCTCCCTCAAAAATAAATAGAAAAGCTAAATTTTTGGATAGGAGAAAAAAGAAGTGTAGAGGCCATGATTGTTTTTGTAACTTGCCAATGAATAGTGGATCAAGACAGACGTCTTACAATATTTTATTTCGAAGTATTTATTCGCAGTATTTTTTTGTCTTTAATCTTTAAAAAAAAAATCTTACTTTTCTTATTATCTTTTTCGTTTATAATATTTTGTTATGTGACTGAAATATGTGAATTTTTTTCTTCATTTATACAATATCTCCATTTTTAGTTTTAACAGTTAATTAAGCTCTGCGCCAGATGATCAATGTCAAATGAATACTCAACTTAACATCATTTATAAAAAAATATTTAATGGTTGCGAAATATTAATAAGTACCTATAGGTATAAGTTCATCTTAAACAGAAAGCCTTTTGGCAAGCTTCCTCGCTCTGTTCTGTTATTTAAACTGAGATCTTTAGGTTTACCAATTTGGCGGTTGAACTAGTTATCATCCTACCTTAAGGATCGCAAACTTAGGATTCAGTTCCGTTCTGCTCTGTCTGAAGAAATAACGGCTTACTCCGGTGTTCCACAGGGTAGTCACTTAGGGCCCCTTCTCTTCATATTTGCAGGATGACCTGAACAGACATGTTGAATGGTGTGAAAAGAATTCTCTCATTTTAAACGTTGATAAATGTAAGGTAACCATTTTTTCTCGTAAGCGAGTCCCTTCGAATATTGTCTATGCTATGAATGGGTTATTACTTTCAAAAGTTGATAAAATATGTGACTTGGGGATATTGTTTGACTCGAAACGCACCATTAACTTTCACATAGATCGCAACATTAATAGGGTAAACTCAATGTTAGGCTTTGTAAAGCGTTGGGCAAAAGAATTAGGTGATATCTACATTACTAAAGCTCTTTTTACCACTCTTGTTAGAGCCATTTTGGAATATGCTAGTACTGTCTGGTCTCCCTCTTACAAAAATCACTCCGATCGTATTGAGAGCGTGCAAAGGAGATTCTTACTTTTTGCTCTTAGAGGGCTTGAATGGATGGATAGACTTCATCTTCCTCCTTATAATGAAAGATTAAATTTAATACATCTTCCTACTGTTGATACTCGTAGAAAAAATTGTGATATTCGCTTTATATTTTAACTTGTGAAGGGTGACATCGACATGCCTTTGATGCTTCAGAAAATTAATTTCAATTCACGATCTCGACACTTGCGGATCTAATGACTTCATTTATTTGTGTTCTCATCGCACCAACTATGGACACTACTTTGAGCCTATGACTAGAATGTGCTGTACTTTTAATTTGAATTTTCATTCGATAGATTTTAACATTAATAAGACTCAATTAAGAAAAATCCTCAATAATTTCTATGTACTTTAGCTTAATTTAAGTATTGTGTCCTGGGGGGTGTAGCCAGCATTTAGCGAAATAAATAAATAAATAAACTAAATTGTGTAAAAAACTGTTATAATATAAAACTTTAAAAAAAAATGTATAATGAGAAAAACTAAGTTCGTTTTGAAAATTAATAAAATGAAAAAGGGAACGTAAATTAGTAAAGTAGATAAAATTTTCTACATTAAATTCGAGATTTACCTTAATAGAAACTGCATTTCTAATTTTGGTAATCTCCATAATATGTGATACACAAGGTGCTTTTTTATGAGATTTTGGATATTTATTCTCTACTGTTGCTCTTCTTGTAAAGAGTAAAAAGAAGAAATAAAGAATTAAATTATGCCAATACAAAAAAATTTTAAGTTTACTAATATTCGATAGGTGACGCTACTATCAATTGTAGAACTTTTAATATAAAATGTTCTCAGTTGCCGAAAATTGTAAGGAATTGCAGGAAAAATTACTTATATTCAATTAAGTTTTTTTTTATAACGCCGCCTTAACAACAGGGAACAGAATATTATTCAATTGTAGATTGCGCAGCTCGTCCATCTGAAAAATGGTTATACAGAGTGTCCCATATGTGGTCTTGCACCCGAACGCTATGAATATGGATATGTTGGATATGCTTAAGAAAAAATACAGAAAACGCAAAGTACAAAGTGTGGTAAAATCCAATATGATAAATTGGTGTTGATGGCGTGTTTTTTGATAAAAATAGTAGTTAAATAAAAAATCAGAGTTAAAATGCCGAAATTTCAAATTTTGTGAGCCAAAACTTCAAAACGGGGAACAGGAGAGGAAAATTTTATAGACTGATTATCATTCATAGGGTGTAACGTTCAGAAGTTACAGGGTGCTCTATAGAAACATACCCAAATATCTTTAAGTTCCATTATCTTGAAAATCGTTAAGACTTCCTCCCGTTCCCTTCCAGACAGTCTTTTGCTTGACCTATGTAAATAAAACGGGCGAGCCATCAAAACTATTGAATCTCTGAGTTTTAAAAAAAAGACTAAATATACAATAGCAACAGTATTGTTGTTCTTTCAAGTCCAAACTTAGAATAGAACAGAAAATTAGGGTTTTAAAAGTGAATCTATATTAAAAAGCCCAGCTCCTTAATTAAAAAATTATACGGAAAACGAAGTTACTTCTTTTATCATTCTTTTTTTTTGGATTTAAGTCTGAGAAAAAAATTGGAGAAACTAAAATCCTGAAATTCATTCACCTAAATCGATTATCACCTCCCCCCTTCCTCCCCATCGGGAAAATACTGCATTTATATTGTCAGTATACCGCAATTTATTATTAATTATTAAACAAAACAAATGTTTCCCAATATGCCAGCCACTTTACACCCAACCCATAAGTATGCGTATGGTTCAGCTATACTGTTTCCATTCAAATTAATTATTAAATAATCATTATTATCTCTTTTGCAACTATTTCAAAAGAATTAAAAAATCATCTACATAGCTGGCTCCTAGACATACTCGTATATTATCACTATATCAAAGACTACTCGCATATTGAAAGACTCTTAAGTTAGCGCAGTAATACAACAAAGTCCTGCAAAAAAAAGCAACATTGAAATGTGTTCATCATACAGGTGTCATCTGACTAGTCATAATTTTCTGATATTTCCGAAATAAAGCGCATAATATTTAAGGGTCTAAATACATCACTAGAGTTAAATTTTCCGTATAAATAATGTAGCCTTAAAATCTTTCCAGATGGTATAAAATATGTGTTCAAAATATAACTGGAGAAGAATTAGATTTTTTCTAAGCATTTGAGCATCACGGGACATAAAATAAAATTAAAAAAAAAAAACACAAATATGTTAACATTATGCAAATATACGTTACTAGATCCAAAACTACCTAATGATTTCCCGATAAGATCATTATTTGTTATTTATCGAAGTGGGATTGAGTTTTACTCTTTCGAGTCTACAGAAAATGTTCAACCTACTGCAATAAGCAGAGAATTAAAAGGTAAGTACCGAGGTACTGCCAGTTTGTTGGCTTAAACCTGAACATTAACGTTCCATGCAGAGATTTTGAGAGTATACTGTGTGTTTCGATCAGCAGTACAGGGAAATCTCATCAGGAGAGCAATTAACCTCTGAACAGCCTTCTGTCTACACTAATACCGCTGATCTAAAAAAAAATTCATGAAATTTTGAGTTTCGACTTTAAGCCAACAAACTGACAGTACCTTGGTATTGTTTTTCTTATTCGTTTTTTTTTTTATATACATATATAATCTTTAAAACAAAACAAATTTAGGGCATTTTTGATTCGATTTTGATCTATGACAATTTGATATCACTCTGTATCACTGAACATCTTCGAAAACTAAAAACAGGAATATTTCTTCAGCTTAAGCTAACATTTCTAATACCAGAGGTCACCAATGTAATTTAGTTCGTGTTCCTAAGATATTTCTAGATGCCTCTAAAGTAGCTTAGGAGGTTGTCTATGTTAATTTTAAAAGTAAAATAAATTTATATCGCAAGAGCGGACGTAGAAAACAGTCTCGCCCGGTTTTATTCCATATTATGAGAGCGTGTTTATGTGTAAGATTTAAAAAAAAAAAAGTTGGGAATATTCGGAAAAAACCTTTTGGCGGCGACGGTTTACATTTTTATTAAATTCATCTATGTTTCTGAAACTGGATAATTTGGAGTTAATCCAGTTAGAAGTGAGTTTTTTTGTTTCCTTTAAATCTGGTGCAAAGGGATAGTGAAGCGCAATGCTGCCAGGAGAGGATACACAAGATGTGAAAGGCCATATATGTGCACCGAGCTACCTTGTGCTGAGGTTTACCGTGCCACTGATTAATGATGATAGTGCGTGTACCTAGTGTAGCCTAGCGCGTATATGACCTAGTATGCAGATTGGTATTAGTACCTTGGTATGCTATAAGACTACGGGCTGTAGTCTCAAGCCTCTCCTAGCCTAAAGGGCGGATCATAACCTTCTCGTGGTCCACTACTGTCACTTTTTAAGTGCAAATATGATTAAGCCCGAACGGAGGTACCAGTAACGTCTAAGAGTCTGCATGAAGATTCACTGGGAGTACCATGATCGTATGATCATGAGATACGAAGCCATACCAATTGGGTAGCCGACATTGCTAACTTGGTACTACGGGAATGAGGAGCCCCAAATAGTGCTGCATTTAGTAGCAATATTTGCCTCATCATTGGGAAGGCCCCCTTATGGGAGCATCGTAGTGGTTGTGGTAGCCCATATGCGGGCAGAGTGAGATTTTCTGAGCCTGCATGACTTAGGCGAACATTCTTCTCTAAACAGAGTAGTTTGTTCTTTTGTATAATTGCATACTGCGTCCGTGAATTTGTGGAGTGGTCGCTTATTATTGTATGCTTAGAGGATTGGCTCTCGGCGTGGAGTTGCGCTAAATCAACCGGGTGCCGTGACCCACAGACCGGAAGAGATTTTAGGTAGGTCTCGCTTCGACCAGTAAGTCCAATGTCAAGCATGCACTGACATAAACTGGTACTCTTGAAACACAATATAATATATTCAGTTTCTTGAGGGCGCTGATTGTCGCTTGTCTACTAATCCGTGCATTAGGAGTGCCGTGAGATTAAGCTATAACTGGCAGGTGCTCACGTAAAACCATGACAGCTTTCTGTTTCCTTTAAATCAATTCTGATATGTCTACCTCTCGTATTTTAATAGTGAAAAGTAACTACCTGAGTAACTCGGAGGACTCAAGTTAACTTTAAGCAAAAAAAAAAATTTTTTTTTAAAGCAGTTACAGAGCAGAGAGCAAGGCAACACAAAAAAAAATATGTCTCCATTTCAAGTAGGTGGCAATCTTTATCTTTCATACAATTTTATTAACATGCCGAGAAAATATAAGTAAAAAAGCGACGTTTTAACAAATTTGTTGACCCTATTAAATTATTTTCATCTAACAATTAATTTCTACCAACTTTTAGGCTAAAAGAGAAAAAACAAAAACAAAAGTTGAGAAGATTAAGATTCACACACATAACGATCATAGCGCCCCTACATTTCAATAGTAGATATTCCCCCTTCAATACACATTGACAATAATTTGACTTGCTATAGAAAAAGATGCACAAAACTGCAGTGAGTTAATAATAAATAAAATGTTCATAAAAAAATTAATAATTTTTACCATTTAAATAAGCATGATGTCGCCATAATTGCTGTACTTGAAATTGTGTCCATCGACTGTTATCATCACCGCCATTGGTATTATTATGATTCGCCGTTGGATTACTGTTATTATTACTATTATTATTATTATTATTGTTGTTGTTGTTACCATGATTCTGTGCATGATTACTATTGTTACTGTTGGTCATCTGATGCAGGTGATGATGTAAAATCTGGCTGGGTGGTGGCAATGTTTGTTGAGTTCCATGATTATTATTAGGCTGTGATGGATTATTGTTGTTGTTGTTGTTGGTGTTGTTGTTATTATTATTGTTATTACTGTTCGTATTGTTGTTATTATTGGTATTACTGTTACTATTACTGTTATTATTATTATTGCTTAAATTTATCAATTGTGCATTTGCCACTGTACTAGTATTCACCAAATGAGGTAAATTATTTACAACTTGCAATGGTAAGCTACTTAATGGAGGTAACGGTGGGGGTGGTTGCATAGAATTCAAAATTTGCTGTTGTTGTTGTTGTTGATGAACATTTTGTAAAATTTGTAAATGAGGTGATGACGTCGGCACTGATGGACCAAGCGGTATCGATTGTTGTGGTGGTAATTGATATTCCATTCTCATTGATATTGATAAAGATTTCATTCATATAGATTTTAGGAAAAACAAAAAAACCAAATAAACAGCCCAGAAGTAGATGGATAAGTCACTAAATTTCTTTTTATTTTAAATACTACGCCGAAAGCATTTTATTCGATTGTGAATAATTAGAAAACCCCCTTAACGCCGAAACACACCCATCCATAAAAGTACTATCTTATTGCACGTCATTCGTAAAATTTTTCTAATAAATTTTCATCGCAAACGGTTTGTAGGTAGGGAAGATAGGGAAATGCAACTGTACCCAATCAGCTGATTTCTGAATTGAAATTCTCACTTATAAGCCCGCACAAATTGTCGTTCAAATTTTCAAATACTTAATAGAAAATAAGTTTTCAATTTAAAAAAATGGCAAAAAAAACAAACAAACAAAAAATTAAACAGAAATTGCAGGAAAATAAAGCTTCGCACAACACAAAAAAGTTTGACCTTGTACGTGTTATCCCATGCGTTTCAAACGATCATAGATGGATTATGTATTGTGTATTATAGGTAGGTATACTATATTGTCGTCGTTGTTATCACAATAAAAGAACACAAACTAAATAAATAGAACATACGTCTGCACACTGATATATATAAGTAAGTATGTAAGTTCATTCATAAATGTCAATTAGATACAGTACGAGTCAGAATCATCATCAACAATGCATGCATTGATAGAATATTTTTCTACTGTTTGTTGGAATATGTGTGTGTGTGTGTATATGTATATATAGGAAATTCTATAGTCACAGAATCTATTTTATAGTGAGTCTCAACAGTAATTTAACAAACACTAACACACTAACACGAAAAAAAATGCAACAATTAAGTAAAGAAGATTGCACTTATAACGTTATATGCATGTAAAAAAATATGACACTACACGAAACTTTAAAGATACTATTCACATTTTTTTCTTATTTTTCATTTTTTTTTAAGTATTTCATTTTTCTTTTCATTCTAGTAAAGATTCGTTCCAATTGGTAATAAAATACACTTCACGGTTTAAGTCTTTGAAAAGTCCTTTTTCCAGGATTAGAATCTTAGATAAACTAATAATATAATTTTCGCGCCTTTCCTCCTTTCACACTAATATTCTTTTTGAACAAAATTTTTTTAGTGAATTAAAAAAAACAAAAAAAAAACAGTAACAGAAAAGAGTATAAAAAAAAAAGTGTTCTTCAACTAAGTAGGATATCCGATAAAGGTAGCCGTCGTAATACCAACTACCTTGCTTTGCCTGATAAAATAACTGAGCGCACAAAACCTTCGATATGACACCGCGTTTGACGGACTAAATCGCACTAACTCATGCATTAACCAAAACAACCAAAACCCGAATGAAGTGAAGTGAGAGTTATAAGTTATAAGTTAGCCAGCAAACAGAGTAGAGTCATTTTTTCCTGTCTGTCTGTTCGTTCGTCCGTCCGTCAGCAGGCTGGCTGGAAGCGTAAAAAAGCTCTCGTGTTTCGTTTTAATTCCAGTTACAAAATAAAATTAAATAAAAAAAAAATAAAAATGTTAGTTCCACAGCAGGAAAGCAAAAATATAATATCTACGACGAAGACGGAAGACGAGAGGAAAACAGATATGTATATAGTTAGTATACATATTATGTATAACAAGTATATATACAACCAACCGCCAAAAAGCTGTTCACTTTAAATGTTGAGAAACTACTATTGCTGCGGGAAAGTGTTGCGAATATAATATATGCGCGCCACGATGTTCCTCCAAATACGACCGATTTGCGATAGTGTACTGCAAAAACTCAGCTGGTGTGCTTAAAAAAAGCTAACTGCCGCGCACCCGCCTTCTCTTTTTTTTTTTGTCTCTCCATATCTATACTACTGCTCTACTACACTAACAGCATTCTAACTCTATATATACTAACTAACTATGATAATAGTAGACGAGATACTAATAAAACCTGACGACATTAAAAAGTTTTTCCCTTTTTTTTCCGTATTGTTGTGTTGGCAGTTTGTGTTTCAATCAAGCTCGTCCGTCCGCAGCTCATCCGGCTGCGAGTGTTTAAACGCGCCGCTGCTGATATTAGCTTTTGAGCCGCGCCATCCAGCAGCAAGTCAAAACCTTCCTCAAAATTTGTGATGTTGGCTGGTGGCGGCTTCTTAAGGTTTCCGTTCGGCTCCGTGACTGACTGACTCTACTGTGTCGCTGGTGGAAAGTGGGAGTTGGGCGCTGCATGTGAGGCGGATGCAGCACAAGCACATGACTTACTTGGACTTGTACCTACTACTGGGAAAAAAAAGCTTGCACGCACGCACAGTACAGTCGCAAATGTGTGTGCTCCATTGGTGATTTTATCTTTGTGTCGTTTTGTTTGGAGATACGACAAACTTTAATTTGCTAAGATATGGCTTGGTTTGTTTTTTTTTTTTGCTTTTTACACTTGCGCTCAGATGTACATTGTTGACTTATTCATTTATTTACGTAGAGAGAGAGAGACATACAACTTCTTGATCATATGATTTACTCTATCTATAGTGTTACCAAATTACTGTGACTTTTACTAGCTTTTATTTGTGAGAAGAAAAAAAACTGTAGTTTTTCCTCTGTGGAAGTTTTTTTTTTATTTCCTGCTCATATTAACAGCTTGTGTGAGTTAAGAGTTAAAAATAAAAGATACCTAGTAGGTGCCCAATGTAAGATAAGTGTGCTGTTGGATCCATCATGCTCATGCAGACAAAAGTACTCGGGGGTATTCTAGTCTAGATACCCGAATTTTAGATTAATTTTGAAGTGCCGTAAAAAAAAGGCAATCAATATTTTTCTATCCATTTTTTTATTAGTAATTTATTAACATTGCAAGAATACAGAAAAAAATTAAAAAAGTTAAAAATTCAAAAAATTAGCAGCTGATGAAGTGGGGGGCCTCAAAAAATTGGCGCGTGATCATGCCCACGATTCCAACCCGCCTAGAAATCCGAAAAAATAAAAATAAAAAAGATTATTAGTCTAGATCAGTGATTCTTAATCTGGGTTCGATCGAACCCCAGAGGTTCGGTGAGTCGGTCTCCCGGGTTCGGTGGAGGTCAAAACCAAAGATTAAATAACTATAAGATAAGATACAGAAGAGTGCTCCCGCCATGCTGGGAAGAAAGTCTGGTTTTGGTGCACTAGTTAGTGAAAGCTAATGCACCGCACATCATTGCTACGCATTGTATTCTGCACAGGCATGCGATACCAACAATAACTTTGCCTACAAAACTGGCAGAAGTATTAAAAATTGTAGTGGAATGCTTGAACTATGTGCGAAATAGTGCTCTGAGGCACCGCATCTTCAGGGAGCTGTGTAAAGAAATGGGATCTAAATTCGAAGTACTTTTGTACCATTCTAACGCTCGAGGGTTATCCCGGGGTGAGGTGCTGAATCGTGTTTTTGCCATGCGTGTGGAATTAGCACCAACATTGTCATGTAGATTGCTTCAAAAATTCTGAGTTTATTCTCATTTTAGCGTACATGGCTGATATCTTCGCAGCTCTCAATCATCTCAATAAACAGATGCAGGGCGGTGGAGTAAGTAAGTAAGATCGAAGATGTATCTGGAATCGGAGACATTTCTGTAGCCGCGGAACTTAAGCAAGCAAGTGTCATGCATTTAGATGAGCTTGCAAAATCTCTCGACGGATACTTCTCTACAAGAGGGTCATATCCAGCATGGGGGACACAGCCGTTCACGTTTAGTTTTGAGACAACACACGTCAATGATGAATACCTCGATGAAATCATTGAAATTCAGCAGAGCCAGGTTCAACATCAACTCTTCATAACAACAACGCTCTCAACGTTTTGATGTCAACAAATGGTAACGTACCCTGCTATTGCTAAGAAAGCTCTGGAGATTTTCATACCGTTCGTTACAACATATCTTTGCGAGCAATGCTTTTCGAGGCTGTTGGACATAAAAACCATGAAAAGGAACAGACATTGTTGCGAAAATGACACTGGCACTTGCCAAGATAAAGCCGCGCATTTCTGAACTAGTCTCTAAAGGGCAAGAGCAGAAGTCACACTGATTTGCATTAAATATTCATTATTATGTTTTTGTTTTTATATTAAAAGCATTTTATAATGGTTTTGTTCTTTAATGGTTTTGTTCATTTTATGCACCTATGTATAAATATATGCCTATGTTCTGAATTTGAAAAAACTATATTCTTCCAATTCAGAAGGGTTCGGTGAACGCAAATATGAAACTGGTGGGGGTCAGTACCTCCAACAAGGTTAAGAACCACTGGTCTAGAGTAATGTCGCTATGTCCGGAACTAGGGAAAAGTTGAAAAATTATTTTTTCACAAAATGGCCGCTGACTAAAAAAAAAGCATTGACTTTTTCGAATTTTTTAAAAATTGTAAAAAAAGAAATTTTGAAAATGCGGCTAGTTCCAGACATAGACAAGTCTATAAAGAAGACCATCAAAAAAATTTCAAGTAAATCGGTCCAGTAGAACTTGAGAAATCGTGGGCATCGTCTTGAAAAATCGTTCTTTTTTTTATTGGCTTAAAAAATAGTTTAAACCCTCTACTAAATAAGAAAAAAAAGTCAAAAAGTCCCATGCGAGAAAAAATTTCTTTTTCCTTTGAAAATGGAGGTCGCCACCAAGCGCGTCAAACTTGCACCGAAGCATGTCCCGGGAAGATGGCTGTGGAGCCGCCATTTTGTTTTTTTTTTCGTTGTCAAAAATTTATCAATAAAATTCAATGTATGCCCTTAAAAAGCTTTTTTCAAACACCTTTAATTTTGCGAGAGAAAAATTCGTGAAAAACCCTTTTTTTTTTAGCCGTTACAGAGGCGTTACCACTTAAAGTCCATACGTCCACGTGGTTTGGAAGTTAGAATTCAACTGTTAGCAGCTGGATGCAAGTGAACACTAAATATAAAGATACAAATTTGAAAAATCCTCTTGTAGGCATATTCTTGAATAGTTAAACTTTGAAAATATGAAAACAAAAAAAAATCGATTTTTTCGAATTTCTAAACTAGAATACCCCCTTAAGATAATTAAGCATAGCCATTAAGACTCCTTTAAAGATGTAGTAAAATAAATATATCTAGAATGTAGAAAACTACGCGTTACATTAAGTTAATGATCCTTAAAATATTTATAGGTATTTAACGCCAAGATTTATATATATATAAGGGACAATAATAAGAAAGCAGGTGTGAAATGTTGCCGGATCCTGTGAACACTTCTCGAGAAATTTGAATGGCGTGATCAGGGAAAGCAGGCTAAGAGGTAAAAAATAGTGAGGCAGTGAAAAAGAGGCTTTCAAGAAAGAAAAAAACAATTAGAAGTAGTGCAAGGACCAACAATGAACTGGGAATCTCCAAAAAGGACCAGGCAGCAATCTAGAGTTGCTAAATGCTTCAAATGCTGTCAGCCTGGGCACTTTGATAAAGAATGCCAGTGGAGAAAGCAGCCTCCTTACTGCACTAAATGTCAGGAATATGGGCACGAGATATCCAATTGCCAAATTCATCACGTAAGAGTAGCCAACTGTGCAGCTAGCATTCAAAATAAATTCCATCCAGGAAGGGAGGAGCTTTATTGCCAATTCTGCAGAACACGCGACGGATATCTGCGTAAAGAAGTATTTAGCAGATAGAGAAACAGAGAAAGATTGAATTCCAGTAATAAATTTATCATCACAGTCGCATCAGATATAGCTGTAGAAGGTACGTTTAGGCTTTTATTAGATACGGGATCCACATGTAGCTTAATGAAGCTCAATAGGATAAAAAGAGATACCTTCATACACACATAACATAAAATAAGAATTGGAGGACTATTTGGAAACGCGAAAAGCTCTATAGATACTTGTGAGGCAAAGTTACTGATAGATAACGGTCAGCAGGTTTGCTAATTTAATGTCATTGGTCACACTGACTCCATTCCCGCCGATGGTATCCTTGGAATGGATTTCCTCAGTGACAAAGCAGTGATCGATTGTGTTAATAGGAAATTGTGGATTCAAGATGCCAAAGAAGTGCAGAAAGAAAGTTCCGTTTTTAGAAATGTAACAGCTAGTGGTCCAATGGTATCCAATAATTACAGTCCCAGAAATCAGTTCCATGCCAGAACAGAGGATGGTCACAGGAACGTGGCAGAAAACATCAGACCAGATATCAGTAACCCCGACAGCAACCGGAAGAATATAAAACGTAATGTAAAGGAAGCTTCAGGACAGGTTGAGAAAAGTATACCCATATTGAATGGCCAGTCCAGCCACAACAAGGGGAGAAGACTTGGACCATAGCTTACGACAGTGCAGAACTTGATAAAGTAAGAAATGAAGAAGCCAATGGTTCAAGAAGGAGGCATCACAGGTATTATATGGGTACAGTGAAAATAGGCTGGGGGATGAACGTGCATTCGTAAGAATCGCCAATGCAACAGCCTATTTCGTAAAAAGTCCTAATTTTTTCCATGGACAAACGAAACCTCACAAATTTGACAGACAATCTGCATGGCGCTATAATTGTAGGAACAATATCTATCCTCAACTGCGGGGAAAGGACAGAGGATTAAGCAAAAGGGTAAGTTAAAGATGCCAAAACATAGTTATCAAACAGGTATAGTAGCGTCGCCGGTCCGAAATAAGCTTAATAGGATAAAACTTACTCAAAATTTGAACAAAAATATTGGATGATGCTTTCTTACCCCAAACTTTGTGAATGTGGAATAATCTACCATCTTCTGTTTTTACTCGGGCTTGCAATCTCGGAAAGGGTTCAAGAGTGACATACATCAGCATCTCCGTCGTCTCCTCATGCTCCCTAATCCTTTCCCTATCTCCTTCCTACAATGCTGTACATTGCATCATAGGGTATCCCCTGAGTTTGGCTTAATAACATACAAAAAATATATATAAAAAGAGGTTTCTTTACACTATGCCAATTTGGCTCCAAACTGGATCTGGTAAAGAAAGGTTTAGAGATGAACGCAATTATTATTACAATTTACGTCAAGTGTGGAAGCAATTGGATCACATGAAAGTGAATTCACATTTCATTAGTTAGACTCAGTTTATAAAAAAAATACTATTATAATTTTAGATATTTATTCGTCACCCTTAGTGCGCAGTATATAAATCTTACAAAAAAAATTATACGTATAAGTCTAGATAAAATAATTTATTTTATTATCATAAACACTTCAGCACCCGTCGAATTTATCACTGAATTTGGTAAGTTGAATAAGAAAAATGTGGAAAAATTATTTGGTAGGAAAATATTGTAAAAATGTTCACCTTAATTTTAATTTGAAAATTAAATCTAATCGATATAAATGATGGTTCAAGTTGCTAAAAAAAAAGGCTTTAGTTTATTTAAAATTTATTGTGGACTTAAATAAGTTCTCATTGTTTCCTGACAGATGGCGCTATCTTAGAAATTTTGCACAGGACAATAATATAGCCAAGTTCATCGTAAAACTCCGCCATTAGGCTCTAAATAACAGTATATATCATTCATGAGAAGTGTAAACAACCAATTTTTGCGTAGGATTAAAAATATCAAATTGTATGCCAAAAAAAGGAGTATTTGCGGGCAAGCAGCTGAAGCAACTGTGGAGACTTACGGTGACCATGCTCTGTCGGAAACCACATGCAGAGATTAGTTTAGACGCTTTAATAAAAATCTCAAAAAGATGCAGAACGCTTTGACGCAATCGAAAAAGCTTGCAGACGAAGATTTGGAAGCATTACTCGATGAATACACATGTCGGTTGCAAAATGAACTTACAGAATTATTAGGAATTAATCAAACAACAGTTTTCAAAAATTTAAAAGCATTAGGATTGATTCAAAAGCAAGGAAATTGGATGTTGTACGAATTGAGGCGCTTTTTCACGTGCGAACGCTGCTCCAACGGCAGAAGGAAGGAAACCGGGTATCGTGACGAAAAGTGGATACAATACGATAACCTGAACCGTAGAAAATCGTGTGGTAAGGTAAGCCATCGACGGGAAAGACGAATTACCATGGTTAAAAGCTCATGATCTGTATTTGGTCTGTTCACCTTATTAGCTGAAAACGCTACTAACTACAATTGCTACATTGAAGACAAGAATTGAAGGGAAAATGGCCACCTGCCGTATTCACCAGAGATATGGCTCCTTCCGATTACCACTTATTCAAATCAATGATTCATATGGCCTGGCCGAGCAGGAGTTATATTCATATGAAGATACGAAAAATTGGGTCGATTCTTTAATAACCTCAAAAGACGTGAACTTTAACCGGCGTAGAATTCATATACAGCCAGAAATATGGGAGAAAGTCGTGGCTAGCGATAAATAATACTTTCAGTGACATGTTTTGTACCAAATTTTCAAAATAAAGCATTCATTTTCACGAAAAAACAGCTAGAACTTATTCAAGTCCCCAATAATTAAAATTCAAAATGAGATATATAAAATAATTTTAATAAAAAACAAAAGTCCTGCTTTTATTTACAGCTTGAGATTTTCATTTACAAAGTGGGAACTTTGCGGACTTGCGGTAAATGAAAACATTCATAATCTGAACTAGATAATCTAGGGATTGTTTGACAAAAGCGAAAATAAAAAAAATAAAGAAAATTACAACTCTTCTGGAATTCATTCACTTTCCGGGCAAATATACTGTCATCAACTGTATATAGATAGTATCCCGATAATAAATCTTCCAAGGTAAAAACGCTCTTCCATATTACTATATATCGTCGAGCAGCTAACTAAAAGAAATCCTTCTTCGAAAGATCTTATTCCATAAAACTTTAACTAGACCTAAAATCTCTGCATCAACAGATTGAAGTTTGTCGTTCATGTGACTGGGAAAACAAACCAGTTGAATCAGGACGATCAAGGAGGGTTTTTATTTTTTGTCATGCAATCTTTTGATGTGATGTACAAATCCCGCTTGTAACTATTTATAGAACTGAAGTTCCTTCATCCACCCATTTTTGGTGACCCATATAATGTGCCCAAAACAGTTTGATACACCGACACGATGACCTTCTCTTAATTACAATTAAGGGGAGCACAGTGCTTTGCCTCTCTAACCAATTCTACTGAGTCGTTTAGGGTCAGTACAGACCCAATTTTCATTTCTGTTGAAAATAAATTTTGCTTTTTCTCTCAAAGCCAAATTAAACTTGAGAACAAATTTACAATTTTTTTTTTTTTTTTTAATCTTGTAATAAGTTTCCATTTCTGAGGTAATATTACGGCTTTCTCCTTGAGAGTTCAGGATATGTGTCCAAGAATCCTGCATATCATCCATATCTTGGAGTTCCTGCTGACAAAAAAAAATAGATTTTTTCAAATTATGTTCTTCTTTGTTGCATCTAGCTTAACGATCATCTTTCCTATTAAAACCGATGCTCCAAAGATGGCTCCATATATCCTTAACGGAACAATCTGGGCTGTTTATTTTGAATTATCGGCCCTTAGTTGCCCGGTTTTTAGTCTCTGAATAAATATACTCAATTGCCTTTATCTTGAATAAAGTTAAGAATTACAAATTTTGAAATGAAGGAAATGAAGCTAATAAGGATTGAGCAAACATTATACAGATATAAAGAGAAAAACTTCCAAAATCTGTCATATATATGTCAAAAATTACTACAACCTTTCAAAAACAATAAAAGTTAAGCAAATAAAAAGGAATTACTTCCCATAGTTGATCAAAAGATAATTACTGGCCACCACTACTCATGAGTTGCCCCAAGCAACATTTTATATTTATCAAATTACCTCTAGATCTACAAATAATTTTTTAACATTATGAGAAGACTTCAAAAAACAAAACATTTATGGGAATTCCAAAACAACATCCGTGCAATGCTAGCACCTCCAGGTCTGATTGGATCTCTTTGATGAGCAAATAACAATAAAAATATAGAAATGGCCAAAATTGAGTTTTATTACAGTCCAAAAGTTGCTGCATAAATTAATGGGAAAGTTGTGTGTACAACAAACTCTTCATTTCATATAAATTTCCACAAATAATGGAATTTTGCAGTTTTTACGCATTTTAACAAGCACCATAAATTTTTTGTGACTTTCGTACACCAGAGTTTATGAGATTTGAAAAAAAAGAAAAAACGATAAAATTTTTCCGCAAATCTAAAACATGCATAAATTAAATTTATAACTCTTGATCCAGATCAGTTACTCCACAAAACCAAAAGAGTAAAGGTAAGCAAACGTGCTGCAAATCTGATTCCATACTCAGGCGAAAAAAATTAGTTCCTCGTTTGCTCGTTACCTACTTTCATGAAAGCGAAACGTACACCGCTAGTGCAAGCGGTAAATAATTTCTTTCTCCATGAGAGGGACAAGAAGGTGAAATACAAGGAAATAAATAAATCAAACAGGTAAAATGCTTTCGATTTCATTTCAGACATACTAACATGCCATCCGCGGAAGGTGTGGGTCCAGAGCATAAAAAGAAGTTAGCCAGCGCGGTACAAAACTGAAAATGGGGGGCTTACTACGCCATGTAGAAATGGTATAGACAGCCAGACAGACAGACAGATAGATAGAGCACGACATGTATACACTACGCAGATTACAACGTTAGTACATGGGCTATATATTATGTACCAACTTATACTATACCAAACTACCCACCTATATATGGACACCTCACCTGAAGACATGCGCTAGAGAGTAACGCAACTGCGCCGCAAACTTAAATTCATCAGTGAAAGAAAAAGTGAAATACTTGACAGAGATAGAAAGTAGAAGTAAGAAGTTAGCGATAATGGTAAAAGCTTAAAATAAAAATCGGTCAGAAAGGAAAGGGAAAAGAAGGAAGGAAACTGATTTGTTGTCTGTCGAGACGCGATGGTTTCTTTGCTTCCTTAGGCCCCGCGGTAGGTAATATTTCGCGTTTACACTAAACAAGGAAATCGTAATCAGATTTGTCTTTTATTAACACCTCTTGGCGGGTTTTTTTTCATCTTTTTTTCATACGTTTCTGTACACCATGGGAACTTCGAATTGAAAAACAATAATTAAAAAAAAAATTATCATTGAAGGTAAATTCACTTTCTTCTCAGCTATTTCGGCCCTTTGCTCAAAGTGTTCAGTGAAATTGCCCTTTTGTTCGAAGTCATTTCATAATTAAAATTTTGGTTGTGCCTTAAAAGAAATGAAAGCTTTAATAACTTAGAGGTTGGGTGCTTAGAAAATTTCACAGGGGATTATGAATATAACAATTGCTTCAGAAAGTATAGTGAGTTTCTAGATACTGGTCCCTTTACTGGTCAGTTCCGATATTTATGATAGCTTATTGCGTCTGTGATAGACTTTATTCATCTGGGCGGTAAAAGCACCCAGACCATCGTGATTTCATGAATAATTTAATGGAAGGAAATTACGATTTATCTACTACTATCTCTCCGATTTTCATGTACTAGAAAGAGGAAGATAACTTTCCGTTACACAACCAACTAAAGACTTCCATTTGCATGCACCTACAACCAATATCCTTTCGTTTTTCAAGTACAAGCGGATTTGTAGGCAGAGACTGATATTCTCACCCTTATTATGGTTGTCACCTCACTTCAAGTGACACGGCTCAGCCGTAAAAATCATAGGAACACCAAACAAACGAAATAAAAATCGACACCGAAGCAGCAAAAACAGAGAGAAATGTGCGGTAAGGTCTCGAAATTTGTCACTTGCATTTTCCTATCGACAATTCTCACTCAAATTCTTCAGGTAAAATATGCCTCTTCTTCTTTGTTTCCTTTCGTTTTTATGAATTTTACATAGTCGTTTCACTTGAAGTGAGGTGACAACCATAATAAGGGTGCCTATGTTTCCCCGGACAAGCCAGTTCAACTTCTAGAATATTTGAATCGGATGGTCATGTTGGGAGGTTGAAAGTAATCTGGTCAATCTCTATCGCCCTACTTATAGTGTGAATTCATAAAGCAACTATGAATCATAAGCGATGGAAAGTTTCCCATTACAAATCTCACAAATATTTCTACAAATGTTTTTCTATAAACAGGTTCGTTACAGCATTTATTTGTTGCAGGGTAATTAATAAAATATTTAAAAACTTTTCACCCCGCACCTCCCAAGCCTTCTTAAACATTCGTCCACTTCTTCTATAAAATTATTTGATTTTCTCAAAAAGACAAATCTATGGAGATTACGGAAGCGACAGAACAGCGTAGACACCCTGTATAATTTACTTTAGTAGTAAAAGAGTAAATGCTCTTCACCCGCAATGTAACTGATTGAATCTGTTTTACAAATACTTTCGTAAGTCGCAGTTTTTTACTTTGTAAAAAAAATTCTTATAAATAATATGAAATGTGATGGTTCTTCTTCTTGTATGTTTGGTCTGAACTCTTATCTACATGTATCGTATCAGATCGTTTTTCGGCGTTTTCTAATGTAACGTCTTTCAAAACAAATTCCTGAGTTAGAATTTCTGTCTTAGAATTTCTTTCTGTCTATTTACAAGGCAGATTATGTATGAAAAAATTTGACTGACGTTCAAAATCGCAAAATAATAACACTTGGCTAACGTGTTACATTTCTAACTACATCGTAGGAGGCACATACCTTATCAGCAGTGTATACTTAGTTTTGAGCAACCAAAACATACAGGAAGATCAACAAAAACATACAGGAAGATCAACAAAAAATATACTGATCAGAACATCGAAAACATTATCCATTATCACTACAAATTCTTTGAGATAATATCGGTAAGGACTTAAATAATGCAATTCAAGAAATTTTGGGTGGGGAACTCGTTACATGTACCTTTCTTTTATGTTTCGTCAAAAATCTTAGATTATAAAGAAGTTGGGTTAGCGATTAATAAAATCCAACAGAGCGCATGGTAGTACTGGTCACAGTAAGGCATCCCTTGAGAGAAAGCAAAATAACTGATCCGGGACATACAGAAATATCCCAGATTCAAACGAGCGATGGTTTTTAAGCAGTATTTATTACTTAATACCACACTATTAAAATAATGTTGCACAGCCTAAACCTTATTTTTTGAAATTCAACCTGAAGTGAAAACCTTTTAAAAAGGAAACGTGCAACGTATGCGATACATAAATTGCAGAACTGCAATCGTTCAGATTTTGAATAAACAACCGAAGAGAAATCATATTTCTACGTACATGCGTATACAAGTGTTTCCCACTAGGAGGTCAATAGAGCAGGAGGTGATTGTACTCACCTAGACGAACCAAATATTGTAATGCAACGGTTTAGGAGTTGGGTGATTAACAAAAAAGCTACTTTTCACAAAATACTCTGTATCTGAAAAACTACAGGGCGGATGGTCATAGTTAAAAGCTCATTGTATACAGAACGTCATGGACTTTCCAACGACTGCTCAACCAGCCCCATATCCCTCTCCCATCAAGAATTATAGTTGTCTAAACTAAAAATTTCGGATTTTCTTAACTTTTTTTTTAATTTAACCTCTATTATTTTTGCAAAACGGTCGTTAGCATAACTTTTTTTATGAAAACTTTAAGCTGTAGACTCTCCTCTTTAATTTGACCTATGTGCTATTTGTAACCCTTTAAGAGTTATTAGCTCAGTCTTAACCTGTTCTCAAACCTATGTTCAAACCTATTCTCAACGATCGTTGGTTCCCTTAGCACGTCAGTTTAAAAAATATCGTCTAATTTCGGTGTGACCTGAAAAGGTTATGCGTTAATAACTGTTTAACGGCTACAGTTAACACATAGGGTGTAATAGGTCAACTTAAAGAGGAGAGTCTGCAGTTTATAGTTTTTATAAACAAAAGTTATATAAACGACATTTTTGCAAAAATAATAGATGTTAAATTAATAAAGTTAAGAAAATCCGAAATTTTTAGTTTAGACAACCATAATTCTTGAAGTTCTGCATACAATGAGCTTTTAACTGTGACCATACGCCCTGCAGTTTTTAATATACACGGTGTTTTATGAAAAGCTAGCTTGATATTGCCCCCTCCCCCGCCGCCATACAATTTTTGGTTCATCTAGGTGAGCACTATCACCTCCTAGTGGGACCACATGTATAAGTAGACATGACTTTGAAGTTTTTGTTTTAAGAAAACGGAAATATTTTTCTTGCTTATTTTTGTTGATTAAAACTAAGGATCAACAAAAATAAGCAAGAAAAATATCCTTAATCCTTGCATATATGCAAGGCAGGATCAAAAAATTAATTAAATTCACCCAAAGTTTTTTGTGTAACAATGATATGCAACTGGTTGACAACACTGGTGTTATACTTTATTTTTTATAATTCTATTAACGTTTTCGAAATAACAAAATTATTCAGTTATCAGTCAGAAAAGATATCGAGTCCATTGCAAGTAGCGGTCAAAGTGGAAATCCGCGCAATATAACTTTTGTGATTTTTCTCTGTACATCCACTGAAATTCATCGCAAATTAAAGGCAAAAGGAAAATTGTATCAGATAATCACAAAATTTTGCGCATTATTCGAAAACAGGCCCCGAGGACTATTACCGACAGAAGGAAGGCCGTCATTTTCGAATATGAATAATAACGTTGAACTCGTGCACGAATCAATTCGGACAGAATAAAATTGCGGATGAAAAAAAAACATAGGAGTAAATCATGTCAAAAGTCAATTGCAATTTGCTATAATTTCCAAACATATGCGAGTCCTTTACGCAGCCCTTAGTCCGAAAAATTTCCAAATGGCTGCTAGCAGGGCATTATCAAACAGTGTTTTCAAATGATACTTACTCTAACTTTCTTAGAATTAACTCTGGTGTTCCGCAAGGCTCAGTTCTTGGCTCGCTGCTTTTTTGCATGCTTATTAATGATTTGTTTGACTGTCTTACTCACAGTGAAATGCATCTCAATGCTGATGATGCTCAACTTTTCCTATCGCAACCTTGGGTTTTTCGAAGATGGAATTCGTTGTATCAATGAAGACCTAAATTCAATATATCTATGGACAGTTGACAACGGTTTGATGCTCAATCCCGGAAAATCGTATTGATTAGCTGTGTATCGGAATAAACTGGATACCTCTACTTATTCCACCGTTATATTTAATAACACTGTCATATCTTGGGTAGAGTATGTTCGTAATTTCGGTATAGTTATCAATAACATATTCATTTGGGGTGATCACATCATATCAAAGTATACGGTGGTCTTCACTCCTCGTGGACTTCAAGCCATTTTAACACACTTTCTACGTGCATGTCACATTCTCTGCTTATTCCTGTCATAATGTACGGTTTCGAAGTATTTGGTAAACTTGATTACCGTAATTTTAACAAATTGCTGATCGCGTTTAACTCCATTATTAGGTATAGGTTTGTATCACCTCAGAAGATAGGACCACATGTCAGCTTATGCTACATCTTTTCTGGGCTGTGATCTTTTAACATTCTTGAATTTCCGATCGGTAATCTTTCAAATTAAAATTATCAAATTTGGCAGTCCAATCTCCCTATACAGCATGCTTCAATTGGCGAGATCTACTAGAACAGTTAACTGCATTCTCCCCAGATCTGAATACTTAATTACTAAACGTATATTTTTCAGTCATGCCATCAAATTTTCAATTGCTTACCTCCCAGTATTAAGTTATCGATTATGTCGGGATCTTTTGTCAGCACCAAGGAAGGAATTTTTGAACTCATGTCTTCAAGCAGTAGTACTTGAATACTTATGAGCAAATATTTTGAGATTTCTTTATATGTAGCAAGTTAAGTAGTGATTAAGTTTGATTTCTTTTTCTTTCTTTTGTTTTTGATTTAGTTTTCATCAATAAATTTTGGTGTTTATTTCTTGTGTCTTAATTATTTTTTATATTTTTTTTTTTATAATTTTTTTTTCTCATGTTTCCATCTCTCTTTGTTTCTTTGTTTTTATACATATTCATTGAATATTAAGTGTAAAATTTAAATTTAAACTTTCTGCTATAAATTGCACTTTCATGCGCATTGCATCTGATTTCTGAATTCGCAATTGAATTTTTCCAACCTCCTCTTTCTCACTTCCGCTTTCCCTTCCTTTTCCTACTAATGGAGATTAATTAAAATACAAAAGATTTTAACTATGCTTTTTTTTGTAATATTATTTCGCGGAACGCACCGTGAAAAGTGATAAATAACATTCGCAATTATATTCAACTTGAGTTTTCGAGTATACTTTTTGATAATTGCGGATTATCTTTCACTAATTTACAATTCAAGTTAGTTGGTAGTTTCATGTTATTACATTGTTAATTAATTTTTTTCTGCAATATCATACTAATTTATAATTTTAGTTAAATTTTTTTAACATCCATTTTTTGATAATATCTTTGTTCTATTTCTGTTCTTGTTTACTATGAATAGTTACTATTGTTGGGTTATTTACATTTTGTTGTAAGTTACGTTAAATATAAAAATTACTTTCTTAGTGTTATTTATGTTATTTATTTATAATGTTGTGTTTTTTTTTTTTTTTTAAATTTTCTCGAGACCAACTGCACATAATCGAGAAACTCATCGAAACTGCCAACATTACCGCCATTGGTTTTAAATTATGAATTAATTAATTGCATTTATTTTTATTATTTTTTTTTACGTAAAAAAAGTAAAAAGAAGTGAAGTCTTTAAGAGATCATGGAAAGAAAATTATGTACTGTAGTGACGCGGAATCAGATTAATAATTAACAGCCGGAAAAAAGAAGAGGAAACAATTACAGTGAAAATTAATTGTGAGAGATCTTCAGATGTTTGTTGCACGGAGTTATCCCAAAATGATAAATTAGTTTCTCAAAATTTACTTCCGTACGGGCCAAGAATTTCATTTTAGTCGAAACAAATGGGGTACATTCAGGGTTTGTGCCAATTCATTTTTTTAATTACTTTTCAACATTTCGAATTTTTTTTTTTCGTGATTCAAAATGCCAGAGCTGTGCCAATTGCTATTGTTTTTGCACTTGAAATTCTACTGAAATTTGACTTCAAGGGTAACATGATTCTCATTTATATATTACATTTCCAAATTTGAAAAGCAACTCAAACATCAATGAAATGTATGCTCGGAGACTTACTACTTCAAAGAGACTCAACCCTTTCGGAAATGAAAAGCAAGTAAGTAGGTGAGAAGTTGAAAGTGGCTCAGACACCGTTCAAACAAACACTTTTAGAGTTGATCCGATTTGTTTACTTATGTTTGTGCGGAAACGTCAAAAACAATTGACAATTTTGAAGTGCAACACTATCCACGAAATAAAATTTAAATTTTATTTTTTAAATTTAAAAATCATTTATACCAAGAAGTTTATTTTTGAATACTTTACCAAAATTTGTCAGAATGCTATATTTTAAAAGATGTCCAAATAGCTTATATGTGTGTAGCTTGAATCTGAATTGAACCCTAGAAAATATTCAATTCCAACCTAAGGTGAACAAGGTCGGATCCAGATCGGAACTGTGACATAATATGGTTCAAACGAACACTTCTACAGCACTTAGTCCATATTCGGATCGGAGCTGGGCATTCAACGAGAGCGACATTAAACTAATAATGGGAGGCTCAAAATTAATGTAAAAAATTTGAAGAGAAATAAAAAGAAATAAAAAAAAATTAAGTCACACAGTTTTATCTATAATGTCCTAGAAAGTAGAAAATATTTTATTTTATTTTTTCAGTTGCATACATATTTATAAATTTGAAGACTTATACATAGGAATACCGGATGAATTTATTTTTCAAATAACTTTTATCAACTCACTAACCCTTGACGAAATAGCTTTGTACCCAAGGGCCTGAGTGTCTGAGAGTTCCGTTCGTGACGAAAGAGTTTTAGGGTAGTAAACGTGGATGGATTTTCTTGTTTGTTTTTTTTTAACTTAGAATGTGTGAATAGAGAGCTCTCCGATGGGGTAAAATTTTCGCGATTCGAAAATCGAGATTCGAGACTATATTTGATAACCGAGAGTCGATATTCGAGACTCTATATTCGATATTCGAGAGTCTAGATTCGATATTCGAGATACGAGAGTCGGGAGAGTGTAAAAACTGTATGACTAAAAAGTAGAAAATAAAATATTTAAAATAAATAACTTTTGTAAATAAAATGCACTAAAAAGTACAAAATAATTACTTTTCTCAGTGATATACACAAGAAAAGTTTTCAAAATAGGAAATGCTAGAACTTAGATTAAATCTTAAAAATTTTTCGGAATGAGTTTGCAGTTAGACACGTGCGATTATAGTTATGGGTGCCCAAACTTTTAAAGAAAGAAAAAAGATGTTCTTTTATATTTTTTAGTGCATTTCATTTACAAAAGTTATTTATTTTGAAGGTTTTTTAATATATTTTATTTTCCACTTTTTAGTCTTTTGCAGTTTCGCTTCTACCTTATTGTCTTCTATGTTCGTATTGATTAATTTTTTTCAGAAAATTTGTTTTTTTCTTAATATAAACTTGAACTCACGCAATATTAAATTTTAAGATTTTCGAGGCGCCTCCAATTGCATTCTTTCACCGAAACTTTGTTTGATTGTCAAGTTTCAAGAAAATCTGTTTGGTAAAATTGGATCAAAAATTTGTGGTTTTTCATGTGAGGGGGGGGGGGGGGGTGGCTTCTTTGAGAAACTTTACTAAATGACCCCACTTGCTTTGATCTGAAAATGTATATTTGTCATCGGATTGACACCTGTGTCCTGAATTTTAGAAAAACCGATTAGAAATTTTATTTCTCTTTCAAAAGAAGAAACCAGTGAAGTAGTTAGTTATTAATTTCCATTCATTTCATCAAGATTCTGTCAAGTTTTTACCAATTCTTTTTTTTAATATTTTGTAATTTGTGGAGTTTTATAAATGCATATGTACCCATTTTTGTTATATAATAACTGTTTTTTTTGTCATAAGACGTTTCATCTCAACTAACTTTAGTACATAATTTACTTTTTTTTATTAAACAAACAAAACATTACACTTTTGCCGATACTACATATACATCTGTATGTGTATATTTTATGTAGATATGCCTGTTCTTTTGGTTATTGAAATAAATTAAATTAAAAATTAAAAAAGAAAAAAAAAATCAATATAAAAAAACAGATAGTAAGTGTCAAAAGCTTTTGCATCTAATTTTAAGTAATCTATATAGACTAGGTATAAATAAAGCTCTAGCGAAATAAAGCCCATCCGTCTTGAAAATGTTTGAATTCAACAAAATTTCAAATCCCTCTACCTTATATACATGCATACATATATAAAATGTTTATGTACATAGATTGAGGGAGGCTTCAAAACTCAAACCTGTTAAACAGCGTAAAAGTAAAAACTACCTGGTAGATGAAAGGGTATAGTTGGGAGAAATTCTGTAATTAAAGAAAAAAAATTTATAAAAAATTAGAGTTCAGAGAAAAAATTATAAAATTAAGCTTTTCCTAAGAATTTCTTCGATTAGGTATGCATGTTGTAACTTTCCTGATGAACTGCATGAGTGTGTCAAAAAAAATATTTTTTTTTATTGGAAATGTGATTATGGCTCTGTGAAAATTTATCTCGTTTTTTTTTTTATATATAAGTTTATGGAACATTACAAGATTTAATTGAGTTGATGTTAATTAGAAAATTTTGAAATGCACATAGGCTAAATGTGAACATATGTATATGTAAATTTATGTATATACAGAGGAAACTTCCATGAACTAGGAAAAGCATTATGTAGTTATCATATTTTGGGAACAACATTAAAATGTTATTGATCTAGCATTTAACACATTCATACAATCTCATTGGTCGTAAGTTCGAGTCCTCTTTGCCGTAAGTTCGAGTCCTTTTACAATTCTTACTGTTGATAGTGTGATAGAGACTTTTAGATGATACAGATAAAGATATTATAGTAGGATTGAATAAACTATGAAAATTATAATATTATAATTAAAGCGAATATTTTTTCTGAACTCCGGAACTGTAAACAGTTTGGTGTCAGTTTTATTATGAAAATTCGAACAATTAAGCGCTATCCAGGAAATTTGTCTTACTTTAAAAAAAACTAGAAATCACATTTCTTCGGAAGGATATTTTCATATTCTATTCTTTTGTGGAAAACTACATAATTCACTTTATTACTTTTCATTATCGTTATATTTACAATTTTCTTGAATGTCATTCCAACTCATATTATATGGGAAGTCCAGAGAAGTATCCAAGGAGGAGAACCATCGTAGTCATAACATTTTAAGGTATATATGCTATGAATTTTAATTTTTTATAAATTTTTTTTTTCTTATACTCCCATCGCCACAAAATATTTAGTCTCAATAAAATATGTTGGCTCTACTTAAAAGTGAGAGGATTTTGGAATGATTCCAAAAATATTTTTTTTGTAATTTTCTTCTGATAATAAAGAAGGAATCAAATGTGCAGTGGATTTTAAACGAAATGAAAAAGTTTGTTTTGCAGAGTAAAAATGTTTATTTTGCATGAAAGGGTCACGTAAAACTGGAATTTTAGCTTTTTCACTTTTCGGCTAACATAAAAATATTATCAACATCAGCACGGAACCAGATATGTGTGTAATTTTTTTTTATTTGAAGGACTCATAACGGGTCACATTTAAGAAGAAAAAAATTATTTCGATGTTGTACACATTTTACGCGACAAATTTGTATTCGAATATTTTTAAGAATAGAAGTTTTGCTTTTGGAAATTGTGAAATTTGATCCTGTGATATCTTTGAAAGGACTACACTTACTTTAAAAAATTAAATATTTTCAAACGTAAATTTGAGTGCGGAGGAGTAATTGGGAGGGGGCGGGGATATAGAGCAAACCTGCTGTGTTCAGGACACTCCAAGGAATCCATTGGCATACTCCATCCTACCTACTCAGAGCTGGGGAAGTACCAAAAAAGAAGTAAGTACAAGTACCGAAGGCCTGAGTACTTGAAGTACTTGAAGTACTTGAAACTAAGTACTATGACTAAATAAAGTACTGAATACTTTTTAAAGTACTTTTATAGAATCTTTCTATGTTGGCAGTAACATAATGTCGTTCATAGAGTTTAGTTAGTAGATATTAATAAATAAATACCTTTTGAAAACTATAATATAGAAACTAATTGTTATTATATTATAGTTTTCAAAAGGTATTTATTTATTAATAACCACCGGCGATGCTGCACGTAGAGTAAAACTTTCAGTTCTCATTTTCTAACTTCATCAGAATTCATTTAAAAAACATTAACTATTTTATTAATTATTTAAAAAGTATTTTTTTTTTGGTTTCAATAATACAAGGTTTTTTTTAGAATTTTTACGTATTATTGGCAACCGTATTTTATCTGAAAATAACTCCAATTGACCACCAAAGTGAATGAAAATGTTGCCGAAACATTTTCTGAAAATTTCTAAGAAATGAATGCTACGTTTATAAAAACTATTAGAGGCTTAAGCATCCGTTGACCGTTGTCGCCTCCAATAATGCATAAAAATTCGAAGGAATAAATTTCCAGAAAATTTCTAAGAAAAAATTGAGGACTTCCCTACATCAGGTGACGGCATCTTTGATTTTATATTGGAGCGAGGCATTGCTGGCTTACCCTTGGTTATGGCACCAAGTCGACGCATCGTTGATTTTATATTGGAGCGAGGTATTGCTGCCTTACCCTTGGTTATATCTTCAAGTCGACACATCGTTGATTTTATATTGGAGCGAGGCATTGCTGGATTACCCATGGTTATGGCATCAAGTCGACGCATCGTTGATTTTATATTGGAGCGAGGTATTGCTGCCTTACCCTTGGTTATATTCGAGCGAGGCGTTACTGGTTTTTGTTCTACTTGCCCACTGTTGTTTGTATGTGATTAGTTTATCGAGGCTTTTGTTTTAACTCGCGGGTGCGGCGCATGTTTTAACAGTTCTTTGCGTGCTTTAAAACTCAACAAAAAAGGAGCTGCGCAAGAGATTGTGCTTGCTTCTCTACGAAGAGTTAAATATTTTTGTATATTTAATAGACTCAGAAATACTTAAGTAAAAATTTTAGTATTTAGTACAAAACTAAGTCTTAAGTACAAGTAAATAGAAGCAAGTATTTTTGTTCAAGTATTAAGCAGGGTATTTCAAAAGTAATAAGTAATAAGTCTTAATTAACGAATAATAACTAATAATTATATTATAAAATTGACTTTTTAATCTGAAAGATTTATTAAAGAAGAGAAGGTAAAATATATAGTGTATATAGGAAACATTTGTGCACCTTTTACATTAGAACTAAAACAGGGTTTCTCTGTATCCGAGAGACCAATTATTTTACTCGCGAGGGAAGGAATTGAAGAAAAAAGTGAACTCATTGTCTCCTTCAAAACATTTTTTCCGGCAGTTTTGCTGTTACCTATAGGGTGCCCCACATGTAGTCTAAGACCCGAAAGCTAAAGATAGGTCCAAGAGAAAATCGTATATGGGTGGGGCGGTATGGGGGCGGGGGCGTTATTACTTTAGCAACCTAAAATTTGGGGCGGTATTTTTTCGCACATTTTGGATTATACTTTTATAAGTAATTCACCAAAAATTTTGAAATTCGTATTGGAATCCCTTTCAAACGATACCGCACAAGACACAAAAAAACCACCAGCCCATTACCATAAAAAACGTAAAAAAAGTTTTTTATGAATTTTGCCTGTCGATATATTTGCGCGTTTTGAATATTCTGTCAAAATTCAGATTCCTGTCGCGCCGTTTTCGAGAAAAATGTCTGTGCGATCCTATTTTTTTTTGTTGTACGGAACCCTAAAAACACATTTTTCCATGCGTTTTTCTAAATAAAAATGATACTCGTACATATGATGCCAAAAATAATTCCAAATTCGTTAAAAAAAAAAGCTAATACTTTTGTAGTCACGAGATTTGCAATATATAATGCTGAGTTGGCAATACCCACAAATTACCTTTGCTTCGCGCCCTACCATTTGGGTCATTTCTCCCAGTCCAGCTGTGAATGTTGCAAACAAGGAGCCGTTTTCTCAGTATTTTCATTTTTCTAATTTTAATCATCATATAAATTATAAAACAAAAATTGACTTTGCTAGAAACTATTTTTTTACTTTTTTCCCCACGATCAAATTTCACTGTTGTAATCCTTTTAAAAGGACTCTTCACACAATTTTTTTAGCGGTGATTGGTTAGAAATCCTTTTAAACCGGATTTTATGTAAGTACTTGTATTTCTCCCATTGCGTAAAAAAAATTAAAGCAAACGAACAAAAAACAAATGAAAAAATTTGAATTGGTCTAAGGCCAATTCTTATGATACGCTAGGTTACTGTCCGTATGTAATTTCGTATGGTCATTCATCTGTGCAAATTGGATTTTTGAAGTGGTTTTTCGCATTTATTTCTAGAACGATTCTTCGGACAGTAAAAATGATTTTAACCAATTTCATAGGATTTTATATCCTGAAGAACTTTTCAATACAATAAAAATGTCTAGGACTGATCGTTTTTACAGTATCCTTAAAAACCCCACATTTTTTTTATATGGCTAGACTAAGAACGGGTTGCCCGATTTATCCCATTTTTGAAACTGTAAAACGCCGTGTACAGTACTCTACGTTAATGCGCTCTCAGACAGTGTCCAAATATATAGTGAAAGATGAAATTTCTGTATGGCAACCACTCGAAGGAGTTGCCCGATTTGTCTTTTTTTAAAGCCCGTGTGACAAATTTCAGCTCGGTAAGTGCACGCGTTCTCGAGTTATCTAGATTTCATCTAGGCTATAATAAATTTCCAAGAGGAGCACATGTAGTTCAGAACTGAAAAGGTTATCGAAAATAATTTTCCCATCAAACGCGTAGTGAGAAGATAGCAATTTTGTAAGTACATATGTTCACACTAAACACTTTCATGTTGGATCCAAGAAAATGTTTAGTAAATGTTATCTTTAAACCATTAGGATACAAATGTAGAACTGTTTTCTGATACATATAACTAGCCGCAGCATACTTCAATCTATGCTGTCATGAAAAAGTGTCGCTAATAGCATGAAGTATCTTTTAGCCTACATAAGAAGATTGATCTTATTTTATATGAGAGTCTATGTTCCTCCTGCTGCAAAATTAATATTCACTAATCACATTCTCTTCGCACACACATACTTATATGTAGAACAGCTAAAAAACATTACACTTCATAATTGACTGCATTTCATTAATATAAAAGGAGAGCTCCTTCTGAGCAAGTTTAGTATATTGAACATTTCCGATTCTACTATCTGGAAACTATCGAATTACTGAAGAATTTTTGTTATATTGCCTAATCACAACTTTCTCATCTTAATCAAAGCATATCCGAAAAATCTCAGACTTTGAGTTCTCCAATTTCCATTTAATAAAAAAAAAAAAAACAAAAAAACTAATGAATTTCACTTTTTTCCGCATTTTTACCAGCCAAACCCGTGGAAATGAAATCGAAAGTTTCAAAGAAAGACAAAAATTGCTTTATATTTTCTGAGGCGTGTAGAGTCAGTGTCTATCTTAATCTGAATGGGTTTGAAAATAAATAAAAAAAAGATAATAAATCTGAAATGACACGATAACTTAAAGTTTACCTGAAAATTAACATCCGAAAATTTCAGAAGCTTAACAGAAAACGTCGCGCAAATTAAATAGGTCTCAGCTGTCAGCATATTTCAGGAAAGGTAAAAGCTAGTTTCGTTTAAGAAATGGGATGGGGTTTTTTCTTGCAGAATATTTTACGGCCAATTGAAGTATCTGCCCACTGCTAATTTCGCTCATAATCATTATAATTAAATGCGCATCTATTTTATGTAGTACATATACTACCGTAATGTACTGCGTATGTTTTGTTCCTTTTTTTTTAATTTAATTGAATGAAAGTCAGTGCTGAGACCTTTTCTAGAACCGAGTAACGTTATTGTAGGTCACACATTTTTAGTTGATGCTACTCCCCCGCTGAATTGATGATTTTCATGCTGTGTCGTCAGTTTTTTCGTGTAAAAATTAATTTGTGAATGGACTGCTCTCGATATTACTTTTCGAATGCATGAAAGTGTACCTATAGATGGATGGATATTCGGGACAGGTCCATTGGTAGATAAAATTGTATGCACCTCTTTTTGGTCTTTCTAATTTTTCGTTTTACAAATTTTGTTGATGAAATCGGATTGTCGTTGTATACAGAATGAATGATAGAAATAATACATTTTTTTTCTTTTATTTTTTTTTCTTTGAAAATATATTACCGAAATGGAATTGTAGTAAATTAAAGAGTGGAGTCGTATTTATATGCATGTGGTAGGTACATACATACTTATAAGAAAAACTTTTGGAGTCATTTACGCAAAGGATAACATCTTTAGACGGTGTACTATCCAGCTGTGGTGAAAGATGCCATTAAATTAGTAAAATACGAGATAATATTTCAGAAACGAATGGAATACAAAAAAATACAGCAAGTCGCACCATAACTTATTAAATTCAGTACCTTGTGTAGAAAAAGAAAAAAAATTACGAATTATTTTGAATAGAAACTGTCGAAGCTGCTGTATCTTGAATACTTTCCAAAGTTTCGCCATAAGTCTGTAAGGTTACTTATAGAGTAGAAGGGCTTACACATGGCTTTATCTCTGGGACGGTCATTCCGTTTATATACGGCGGTGACCTAACAGAGCTATTATAATGATTTCTTTGGCGTGGGGGGGGGGGGGGTGCAGACGGAGTTCCCGTCTCTCATCTAGTCACTGCGATCTAAAATATACAATCTATATCTTTTGTGACATTACCCCTAGGTGCACTAGGGCGACCATTCGAGTTTTAGGTCTTTTATAAAACCTATGACGTTCTTGGGGGCCATCTTTGCGACATCTTCTGATATTGGTAATAGATAGCTTTATGTGGCACAGAGCTTCATAGTCACACAGGACGTGTTCAGCCGTTTCATAGTCTCCCATGCAGAAACGACAAGTCTCATCATCGATATTACCCATCTTTTTAAGATGATATCTAACAAGGCAATGCCTAGTAAATAGGCCTGTTATGAGCCTTAATTCCCTCTTGCTGAGCGTTAGGAATACGTTTGACCTCTGTTTTGAGTACTTTACAAACTTCTTCGCTTGTTCAGCCCTGAGATATTTTCCCAGTGTGCCATTTTAATTCTGTCCTCCCGAAGACAAATCTGTGCTGAAGGATAGATTTTTGGGTCTCCAAAAGCAGGGGTAGGGCCAAAAAAAGGAGATCTGACACCTTTCTTTGCAAGACGGTTCGTAATCTCGTTGCCCTTAATGGGATCCAATTTAGAGTCACCTTGTTTGCTTCGGCCAGTTGCTTCAACATAATACAGTCTCACACCAGTTTAGATACAAAGGTAAACGAGCTTAACGCAAATCAGCAGAAATTAAGATCCAAGCACGACTGTTCGAATGACGAAAGAGCTCTCCAGAATAGAATATCTATGTCGTCAAGCTATCAGAATGTTCACGTTTCTAGAAGAACGCATGAATTCGACGATTTTTCAAATAATTTAGTTTATGGAGATATATGCCAATAAGATGAGCAGCCAAGTCGATGTGGAGAAACATGGTCAAAACGTCGAAGCCCGAAAGCAACATTTATCTTTCTATAGCAGGCTAAGCGTAGTTGCGGCAAAATCACCTTTCCACCTGTAAATAAGACATGAATAGTGTTTTGACAAACTTCATATGTATTTTCATTGGAAGAATACTAGCTAATAACTAAAGATAGCTGGGACCAGTGTAAATTCTACGAATGACACTATTGATATGGTTACAGCTCGTCACCGTAAAATGAGCTCCCAGGTTCCTCACCGAATCAGCATATCGTAAGATTTTCGATAGTCCTTTCAGAGCATAGAGTGTATTTCTGAATCGCCCTATAAATATTGAATGATAAAACATATGATGAAGATTGCAAATTTCTTAGAGTGATGAATATTAGGAGTTTGCCAACAGTCCATAGACCATTATCCATAGATCACCTCCTCCCATGTCTGAACATTTATTGACCCTTAACTTCGAAATAGCCGGTAGAAGTTATAGACTGTTAGAAAGTTCTACCACAATTAAACCATTATAATAGGATATATTACTGAGGAGTTAAAGGGTGATTCATAAGATATTATGAAAAAAGTCGTTAACCCAACCTAACTCCGAAACAACACATTTTACAATTTTTCACTCCTTTCTACAAGCCCTATCACGTACGAGTATCGAGATCGATTATGCGGCTGTTCTAGTATAGTAATGACTTGCTTAACAGATTCACACATTTTGAAGCTCCTCAGCTGAATCGTATTTATGTAGTTTTCTATAATATTTTAACGTGCCCTATATAAACGTATAAATTTGTATTTTATTTTGATTACAATAGAGGTAAGTTTTAGTTGAGTTACGCAACTTCAATTACGATACTGAGCCAGGGCAAAGACAGATACTAGGAGATTTTTCATCAGATCAGAGTGCCACCGAACCTCTGTGGTAGGCGATCAGAGATAACCACACTGATGAGACCTTTCTGATCACTGGGTCGAAATTTCGATATTTTTAGCAAAACAGCTACAATTCAAACACTTTTTTTAATGCATTTTACAAAGGACAATAAATTGAATGTGTCTAATTAGAAGGTGCTGGTGATATCTCATTATTCTGTAAAAGTGACCAACTTTTGACATTTAGTTCCGAACGACCTTTTCTTCGCCCTTGCTAATTTTATTCAAGTAGAACAGAAACAAAAAAATCAAGCGCAATAGAAAACTAAACCGAAATGACCAATTTAAGCCCGACACCTTCAGACATGACAGGTTAAATGATGCATTATGATACTCTGAACATATTGTATTAACAATATTTATTTCAATTAAGTGGGGTAAGGCCTGGGGCGGGGGAGGGGTCAAAGTTGAATCCAGTACATTTTGGAATATCTAATACAGAATCAAATTCTTTAGGTCCTGAGAAAAAGTTTGAGTACCAACACTCCTATACTCGGAGCCTTAAATAGCTATTTATAGCCAGCCATCCCTCCCTACTCACTTTTTTAGTGTTTCCCTCCTTTTTAGTCGAACTGAAGTATCAGATTTTTCGCACCTTAGATCTACTCTAATTCGGTAGGATTATGTCCGATCGGAAAACGGGTTTCACTGTTCGCCTCAGCTCAGTACTACCTACAATTCGTAGAAGACAATTTTTCTCAATATACATTTAGGATGGAGGAAGGAACCTCCGCCGGATGGGGAAGGGGGGGGGGGGGTGGTTCCAATACCGCATGTTGCATATCAAATTCAAGGTCTCGCCGAGTACTATCGGATAATGTAGTCTTTTAAAACTTTCTCTGGATGTTTGTGCCGCCTGAAAACCCATTTTCATGAACTTGGTCACATACACCCCAGCTACTACATTTCGAATACATTTTTGCAATTCTTTCTTCCATGGCCATTAGTGCTCTGTTGTGAAGACTTTTCTCATAAGTAGTCATAGGCTTAATTGAAATAAACATTGTTAATAAAATATGTTCAGAGTATCATAATTTATCATTTAAGATCCCCTCATCTCGGGCCTGAAATGGGCATTCCCCTTTAAATTTTATCATTTCTACCGCAAGTCGTAAAGAGCCTTAACTGATCATTTCACCCGAATTCTTTTAAGTTGTCATTCCTGCTAACAAATCCACCTTTCCCCTCACTGCCCTTTCATAAAATTTAAAATATGTATAAATATTAAATTTTCAAAATAATTAAGAAAAACAACATAATTTACAAATTTGCAGTCCGTGATTTATTAAAATAATTTATGGAGCTCAATTAATGAAAAAAATAAAAAAAAACAAATAATCAAATGCTAATCAAAAAATCTGGACGTCCTTGAAAATGATACAAAAATCGCCCCGCAACCATAAAAATATCCTTCGTCCTCGTACCTACTTAAATCTTCCTAAAACAAAAATAATTCCAGTTTCATATTTCCGGATTTATTTTGAACTGCAAAGGAACTGAAATAAATTGAATTCGTGCAAATCCACGTGAGCAGTCCATCGCCGTCATCGATCGGCTTTGGGTGAACTGTATCTACGCATTCTACTGTGCCACCTTCTCTCATTATAAATAGATAGAGGAACTTCGAACCGGTCTCTCCAGTCGATTGTCTATTTCTCGTATTGAATTGATACTTTTCCATGTTTTTTTTTTTCATTATCATTATAAATTTAAAATTCATTTTTCTTATACCACACTCAGATCGGGGTGTGTGCTTGTTCCTGTCTCAACAGATTGAATTATAGAAAAGAGCTTTTTTTTAGTGGAATTATAAACAGACATGCCCCGTGAGCCGCGCCACTTCATTTAATTGCAAAACAATCTCATTGCATTCAAAACGAATGTAAAACCGCAACAAATTCGAATTCGGATTTCCGTTGTTCCTCTAAAAACACTTAGATTTTCGCTTCACTTGGTCTCACAGGTTAATGATCTCTCTTCATATCAATCAATTCACTCAGGTAAGAATTCGGTTGTGTCTATGGGGCAAGCAGCAGCAAACTTCCTTCCACAACACACAGTCCACAGGCGTTTTGATGTGCTGCATTATTGTAGCCAAGAGATAAAACGCCTGCTAAATATAATTTCCCTCAGATTGGAGTTTTTTTTTTTATGTATTTTGTCTTGATTAATCGGAAAAAGTGAAAGTTTTTGATTCCGATTATTATTAAGTTTAAGTATTAAAAAAAAAGTTTTTTTTTTAAGTTTCACTGCATTCTATTCAAGGCTAATCGCAACTCATGCTAAAAGCTTTGTAGATTTTATCGTTTTGTTTTTTTTTTTTTTTTAAGATGTGTTGTGGCTTTTATAAATTTAATACATATATATAAAAGATTTTGGGTATTAGAATAATTTATAAATTTGATAATGATGATTTATAAAATAAGATAAAAGTTTCTTTTTTATACATATATTTCGGAGCTTGGGATTTATATCCTCTTAAACTTTCACTTTCAGAAACTCGGTAGTTGTAGCTTTAAAATTGTGTGGTCATTTGAGGCCTTTATATAGAATAAATTGAGAAGGTGAAATAATTTATTGAAACAAAAAAAAAATATTTGCTTGAAAATAATATTCATATCTGAAAAATTAATGTTTAGAAACTAAATAACAGCGGTCCTAAGCTGGAACCTTGAGTAGATATTAGCTATTCAAGGCTATTATAGTTTTCGTTATAAATAATTTTAAAAATGTAGTGTAAATGTAATCAAGACTGTGTCACAAAAAAAAATCTACGCCTCTGTTATTAAGGAACTTGTTGCGAGTTATATCCAGTGCCGTGCCTAGGGGTGGGGCAAAGAGGCAGCAGCCCAAGCAGTGTTGCCACAAGTTCTGTCGAAAATTATGCTAATAGTAGGAAAAAATATGCCAATTAGCATAATTTGAAAAATAATGTGTTTATTTATTCATATTTCTTTGGTATAAAATAATCTAACAAATATATCATATATTTGGGCGAATTCATCATTTTCGTCATTTCTTTATAATTATACATACTGTTCTTGCCCATATTTCTCGTTTTCTATTTTATATGAATAACAAAACGTTTTATTTGTTTTCATCCACATTCTTGTAATCAGAATTCTGTTTAATAGTTTTAATCCCATTCTATTCCTAAGTTTTATTTTTATAATATTAATGTTACTAAATACTCTTTCTACCTCTGCGTTGGAAAATGTTAAATTCAAAAAGTTAAATGCGAAATCTACTATATCCTTAAAGGAATTACCTAGAGCATCTTTGTACTGAGATATTTCAACCCAAAATTTAATGCAATTTGTTTCATTTAACCAGTCTATTAAAAGTAGATTGTTAAATTGATTGCACAGTTTTGTAACCTTCTTTTCATCCTTCTCAAATACTTCTCTTAAAGAAATTATTTCTGATTCTGAATTTTCTTTTCGTCTTTTGTCAAAAATGACTTTTGGACTAAGGCAATTAATTTTCTGAAAAGACGGCAGTCTCTGTCTCTTAACTGATTGGCTAAATGTAACAAAAACTTTATACACATTTAGCGCGAACTTTACTTTGACTAAATATGGTTGAGATATTAAATAATCTTCATTTAGCGGAGTATTTAAAACATCGAAATCTGGAAAATCTTTTGGAACAACAAATTTGATCAAAAATATCAAATCGTTCAATATTCCTTTGAAACAATAATGTAATTTTATTTACTTCTTGGCGAATACATCTTAAAAATTCAATAAACGCCAATATTTCATCATTGCAATATAATTCACACAGTGTTTGTGCTTTGTAACATTTTTCAGAACTTTTACCTATCCCAAAGTGAGTCCTAAGTTCAAACCATTGATCTAAAATCCTTTCAATTGAAAAAAAATTGACATCCACCTTGTCGGGCAAGATCTCAATAGTTTTTTTTTTTTGGATTCATATTATTGTTTATTAAGCGAAATAATGTGGAATATACAGATTGCCTGGCAGGTGAATTGCTAAACCAATTATACGTCTCAGCAATTAAATAGTCAATTTCCTCTCTTAACCAAATCTCTTCTGCCGACGATACCGCAAGCTGCAAGGAATGACACACACAAGGGATTAGAACTATTTTGGGATTTTTAGTTTTCAATTTTTGATATACACCATTATTTCATCCTACCATGACACTGGCATTGTTGGTTCCAAATCCACATAATTTTTCGTTCGATAATCCGAATTCCAACATGATTTTCTTCACGGCATAAACAATAACATCAGCTGTACAACCTTCCAGCTGGATTAATTTAAAAAATCATGTAACACTTTCATTGCGCGAAAAGCTAAAATATTTTATTACTGCGTCCAAATACTTTTGGACAGATATATCTGTCGACTCATCTATAATTAAGCTATACGGAGAGTTTCCAATATCTTCCTTTAGCTTTTCATCGAAGTAAGGGTGTATAACAATTTTAATAATAGCTGTACATTTCGTTCAGCTAAGTTTAATGGTCGTAGCTTTTATATTATTCTCATAAATATTTTTGTATATACTAGTTAAATGCGTAACGATGTTTATAAATGTATGGCATGCTACAAAAAGTGAAAATCTAATTTCATTGGCTTTAATTGCATCACTAATTTTTAGTAGAAAATCAACTTGCTTGCTTAAATGAAGATTTGACATACTTATCCTAGGCTGTTGGCTATTCTGATCTTTTGCTTTCAAAAGGCAGCTACATTGTTTGCACCTAACTTTTGACGGATTATTTCCATTACCGTTGAGTATTTCCAGCCATTCTTTGAAGGCAGGCTCATTCCTCCATAAATTTATCCCATATTTGCCACTATGAATCCTGAATTTAAAATTTTTGTTTAGCCATACATATGACGAAATTTATGATTTAAATAGAGCAAACCTTTTTCTTTTAGGAGGACTAAACACCAATATTTATTGATCTACGTGGCCTTTGCTAGTCAATTTTAATTCCGCGGAATGTTGTTTTCTACTAACACTAATGCCGGGTCCGGTTGATGCAATTTTCGCAGAATTACTACCATCTATATCGCTCTGAATTGATGGTTTTTGTTTAAGCCATCTAATATAAAGACATTAAGTAAATTGCAATTACCTGCAAATATCCAAATTTAAATTTACTTCTCCATTAGCGGTTAAATTTAACCAATAATCATGATTAACACAATTAAATATGGAGAAAGAAGAGTTTTAAGAACTTTTATTTTTAATGATTCTAAATCAAATTTATAAATACAAGAAGAAAAAACAACTGCTTCATCCGGGATTTGAAACCGTTTTTTCTTCTTGTATTTATAAATTTGATTTAGAATCATTAAAAATAAAACTTCTTAAAATTCTTCTTTCTCCATCATTGACCGATACTAACAAGTGTAGGTTCGATTCCCGTCCGCGGGAAAAAATAAATAAAATTGAATTTACAATTTATTTGTGCGCTTTCATCGTTACTGGTTAATGCCAGCTGAAAGCAAAACGTGGCTTAGTAGGCTAGTTACAAATTTGATAAATGCAAGAAGGAAAGTCATCTGTCTCGTTAGGTCAGTGGTAAGAGCAGTCGCCCGGCAAGCGGAAGGTCCCGGTTTCAAATCCCCCGATGAGGCGGTTGTTTTTTCTTCTTGTAGTTATAAATTTGATTTATAGAATCATTAAAAATAAAAGTTCTTAAGATTCTACTTTCTCCATCATTGACCGATTCTAACAAGTGTAGGTTCGATTCCCGTCCGCGGGAAAAATAAATACAATTAAATAGTCTTAAGATTACACAACGATTAGAAAATAGCTTCTGCATCCCCAGAAAATAGAAACATACGGACAATTTGACAGCATAAAAATGCACGAATGCGCCTATTTTTAGCTAAAAGGCGATGACACAATAATGGCTTTGGTTTTAGCTTCAGGTTCAGGGCTCGAATTTGATGTAGACTGAAGCCACTACGAGTTCGAATATCAAATAGTCCCCAGATTAACTAGCGTAGCACTGCGATACATACATTTGATTTTGATAATCATCGGATTCAAATCCGAAGCCGAAACCATCGTTGTGTTATCGCTAAATTATTAATTCTATTGAATAAGGGTACGTTCGGTTTTAAAGTATCTTTAATCTCATGTTTTTCTCTTTTCCCATTAAAATTTTATGAAGAATAATTTTGGTTGTTTATGATTAAATTATGCTACATTCCAAAATATTTATTCCACTTTTATGCTGGCATATTTTTTTTTTTCAACATTATGCTCCTACCTGGAAAAATATGCTACATTGGCCTGAATTATGCTACTTTGACAACGCTGAGCCCAAGGCGCAATGCCGTGGAGGCGGCAGGTGAACTTGCGTATCTTTTTTTTAATAAAATAAACAAATTTTGAATCTACAAATTTGAATTGAAAAATGATTAGTCGAAAAAAAAATTTCATCGAAAATAATTCATCGAATGACCGAAAATAGTTTAATGCTGAAACTATGTACCTACAGTCTGCTCTGGTAATAAGGCCGCTCTCAATTAGAGATGTGTAACTCAGATCTGAGTTGACTCAAAGATCCGGATCTCTAAAGTGAGTCAAGTGATCCGGAGCTTCAACTTTTGGCACCAAACGGTTCTCAAATATCCATTGAATTTCGCCTCCATATTTCATGCAAATACGATGCTGTAGTATCCTATAACTGATTTTGACTTTCAAGGCTGTCAGTAATACGCGTTGGGAAAGTAGGGTTGATGCCATTAAATCCGTGCGTTATCAGCTTGAGGGGATCTATTACGCGCTTATTGAAAATTCGTTCAAGCAAAAATGATTTAATCTATCGAAATATGAGGCTCGGTGCCCAATCCATTATGAATTTCAAATTCATTTGTAGCGTGATCATTGGGTTCGATATTCTAAACAAAGTTAATTTTGCTTCAAAATTATTACAAAGTCCTGCTTTGGATATAGTTGAATGCTGTAACATTTTAGACAGAACCCCAGATTTCCTGAAACAGTACAGATTTGAAGAAAGTTTTTTCTAGAATACTGAACGAAGCGAAAGACGTAGCATCTGAGGTGGATGTAGAGCCTATATTTTCCCCTAACAATAAGGTCCGCTTTCGGAGGACGAAATGTAATTTCGAATTCAAAGCTCGAGATGAACGTGTAACAGATCCGAAAGAACAATTTAGAACAGAATTCTTTTACCACGTCGTTGATATAGCAGTAGTATCAATGGAAGAGAGATTTCAACAACTGCAGGCGCACAGCAATGACTTCAAATTTCTGTATGATATTAATGCTCTCAAGTCTTGAACGATAGAAGAACTAATGAAGAGCTGGATAGATTTCCATAGAATATTAACATATGGGGAGAACATGGATATTGATGGCATTGATCAGTATGACGAAATTGAGAATCTGACTGCGATCTTGCCTGCTGATCAATCCCGAATTGAAGTTTTGAATTTCATCGTAAAAAATTATATTCTGTCGATTGCACCCAACGTTGCGGATATTGTTAAGTTTACTCCTTTCAGTTGGGTTAGAAGAGCGGAGTTTCTTGAAACTGAAAATTATAAAAAAAAAAAATCTGCGATCGACAATGAGCCAGGAACGCTTAGCAGGATTGGCCACCATATCTATTGGAAACGAATTATGTCATCGCATATCAACTATCAGGACTTTGCCAAAGTAAAAGCAGCACGAAAAATAAATTTTGAGTAAAGGATATTTTTGATCAAATTAAAATTATAGTGATTTGGAGTCAATAAATACGGTGAAAGTGACGAACCACCACTATCAATTATTTGTTATTTTTTTTTAATTCTGTATTAAAGTATTTAATCGGAAAAGGTTGTATAAGTGTCGAAAAAGCGGACCCTCAGCTTTCCACAAGGGCCACAAAGGCTAGGCTTATATCATTAGTCTTCTTACAAAGATGGGACGATCTGACGTAGTTCTTACATATTTCAAATAAAGATGAATTATTCCAGGCAATTTAGTAAGTAAGGATTTTTGATTTCTCTCAGCTGTGTGAATAATTTTTCAAGTAATATGGAAATAGAGGATTTTCATACTGTTAGTTACAGAAAACTTCTTTCTCTTTATAAGTCAAATTACTGCAGCTTTTCATTTAATAAAAATCTGTGACAAAATTTTATATCTATAGTAATATTAGCAAGTCATGATGAAAAAATGGTTTCTTAAGCCATGAGTAGACAATGATTGAAAATGAACTTCCGATTCTTGAATTTCATCGATTACAGTCTAGTAGAGCAACCAAAAGTGATAGTGACTGGATAAATTCGACTTTTGACCGTTGCACGAGATATGATGTTTTTATTTAAAAAGAACTGGTTGGTCGCAGCGTATTAAAACCGCAAATAATATTTTGATCGTCACGGCTATAAACAATTTTGTCAGTTATAAAATGTATGATTCTTCAGGATACTGGGTCAAATTTGAAATGTACCAAGATCACGGACGATTCGAGAATATTTAAATTCGAAAAAAAAATTGTATATCCTAGTTCTTCTGGTTAGGTGAAGTTTTAATTCAGAATACATGGCTTTGTTTTATGTAGGTGGAACGCAAAGAAGAGAAGTGTACTAAAACAGTAGACCGTCGCGACTACTATCATGTATAACATAGACCACAGATACTACTGAAAACGCTTACATTATCATGGGATCACTTTTCTATAGTTGTCTCTTTTTCTTCTTCAAATAATAAGTTCTATACGAAATCCACCATAGCTCAGTTTCAGTTCAGTGGGTTTTCTAAATGTATATACATATATATATAGAATAGACATAGATGGTAATACAACATTTGTAATCTTTACTATGTCCCCCACACCTACTTTTATGGATAGGCAAACAAAAATTCCTTAATTTTATTTCCTTAAAAATCGAGTTTAAGGAATATTTGATGTTATAGGAGATAAGCTTCCAATAAGAATAATAAAAAAATAATTTTGAATATATTTGGAAGTTGTTGAACTTCTAATATGAATATTAAAGCGAAAATGAGACTTGAAATTAAAATAGTTTTCACACCCCTGAAAACAAAAATGGACCCATATGAAATAGAAGATCAAGCAGTCCATGTTATATATGTCAATGCTCGCGACGTTCATTGTAATTATGTTTGAGGGAAACCGTAGACAATATTGGCCCTAAGCATGTTAGTACAGAATTTAAGGACAAATATTTTTCATACAATTCAATTCAATTCAATTCTTTATTAAAGGTATTATACAACAAGATTACTTAATTTTTTTAACATGTACAAAATATATTATTTGGAGGAAACTACTGAGAGACAAAAAAGAAAAAGAATATAGCTACAATATGTATACAGCATATATCGGCGATGCCATTAATGTCATTAGTTTTAGACTAAGTGCAAAAGTAAGATGACAAAATGACCTACTAAGAAATATTACTAACAATCTATTAACAATGCAAGTAGTTTATATAATCTATTGAATTTATTATTTCATTTAAATTTAAAAATAAGTATTAATAGTTTGTGTAAAATTAAATGTGTTCTGCTAGCTGCTATCAGTTAAATGTCGGTACAAGAGCCTCTTAAACGCTCCATCAGGCACTGTGCGTTGAATATCAACTGGAAGTGAGTTCCACTTATTGGATATGTGAACGAAGTAGGAACGTTGGTCCATAACTGTAAGGTAACGAGGGATCAAGATATGGACGTGTCTAGAGCTACGCAAAAACCTAATACTGCTACTCAAGTATGCAGGATTGTTGGTGTATATAACACGATGTAGAAAGGTTAGCGATTGGTACAAAAGGTAAGTTTTTAGGGGACAGCCAAGTATTGAGTTTCTGTGTAGGGATATATGGTCAAAGCCTCGAAGTCCAAACACGAATCTAATACAGTTGTTAAAAGCCACCTCCAACTTCCGCGAGCAGACAGAATCCAGGCTAAGAAAGACTAGGTTACCATAAGTAAAAAATGGGATAACCAGAGCTTTGACTATTTTGAGTTTGTTAATTACCGAGAGAAAATCCGCTGAGCACCAAAGTTTACGAAGTGTACCATATACCTTACCAAGGATGCTGTTAACATAATCGCAGCAGGTCAGGCGAGAGTTGAGCATTACCCCAAGATCTCTAACTCGCTCCAAGTGAGGCAGGGGATTATTATTTAGGAGAACTAGGGGAAAGTTTGATGGGTCCAAGCCTCGCCTATGTAGTATCATGTAATTTGATTTGCTTGCATTCAAGGCAAGATCATTTACCACAGACCAGTCATGGATGCGCTGCAGATCCTCGTTGATTTTGAGGATACAATCCTCGGATAGACCAACAGGGCAGCAAAGAAAAATTTGAGCATCGTCTGCATACATATGTATGCTTGCGTTGCGTATCACCTCTGGTAAGACATTAATATAGAGACTAAATAGAAGTGGTCCGAGGATAGAGCCTTGTGGTACACCACGGCACAGACATGTCGGGTCAGAGAGATGGTTGCCACTTTTCACTTGCTGCGTTCGACTTAATAAAAAACTTTTGATGACTGATAGAGCGAGAGCGGAAAATCTAAATTGCGCTGCCAATTTATACAATAATTTAAAGTGGTTAATGCTATCAAAGGCTTTTGAGAAGTCTAATAAAACAAGGATACCCAAGTTATCTCTATCAAGTGCTTCCCAAATATCAGTAGTAACCCTTAACAAAGCCGTTTAACAGCTGTGCCTGCGTCGAAATCCAGACGACCACGTTGATAATAAAGCATTACCTTCAATATATTCAAGCATTTGATCAGTCAAGAGTTTCCCCAGAGCTTTCGATAAGAAGGACAACAGGCTGATAGATCGAAAATCAGACATACAATTAGGGGAATTCTTTTTTGGAATGGCTACAATGGGAAGCTCCAAGATATTACTAAAAAAACCAAAGCATCTCTTACTGTAGGAACAACACATATGGAAAAAAAATTAAATTTTATAATTCTTTTCAAAATTTGAATAAAACATGTTAAAATGTTCAATTCATCTAGTCCTGCACATTAAACTCTCCTGGCCATAAGTATTCATAGGGTAATAACCAATAACCACTACAAATCTACCAACGAAAAAGATATGAAGTGCTTGGCGTGACGACACCTATGATGTGGTAGTGGATCTACTCACTTACTCAACACTATTTAAATAATAACCCTCAACAAATCGTATAGGTTGTTGGTTGGGGGGGGGGGGGTCCTTACGGTCTCCGAGGTAATAGAACTAAAAGATATTTGGGTATGTTTTTATAGATTACACTGTAACTTCTAATCGTTACACCCTATGATGATGAATATGGCTTAAAAAGCGCATTCCCAAAATATAATTGCTTACTTTCTGACATTTATTGAACTTTTTCGAGTGTGACAAGTAATTTTATAGCGAAACTTTTGGCCTTCTTAAATACAATATGAAAAATTATCATTTATTTATAAACATAGTTAAAAAAAGTTACAGGGTGATAAAAACATACCCATATCTTCAAGTCCCATTATCTCGGAAGCTGTTAAGGTTCTTGTACATCGACGACTCAAAGAATTGTAATTATCTGAGGTGATGTGCATTTCGGATGAGCATTCGATTCCATTTTATGACACGAATTGAATTGGGTATGAAAAAGCTGTACACAAAATAGATGTCACATTTATTGACCTTTGACCAGAGTTGATTTGTTACAATGAATGAAATATCAGTCCACGATGTTATGTTCCAGAGAAGACCAAAGAACAATTAAAGCACTGGGGTTAATACCTGATTTTCTGGTCTAAATCTGCACCCTATTTTCCAGACTTAATTCCCTCCGAATAACATCTCTTCTAAAATCAAAAACTTTTGACCCAATGCATACCTCTTCAAGGGGAATATATTGACAAATAAAACAAAAATTTGTTTTCATCTGTATTTATGTGCTTTCATTTTTATTCCGAGAACTTTTCAAAATGACACTCGTATTTAGTATTAGGTAATAAGATTTTAAAGAGAGCCAAGTTCAAGTTCATTTTAAAACTAAAGAAACAACATATTCTGAAAATTCTTTATAGTTTTGACAACCGTTCAATAATTTAACAGAACCACAGAACATCAATCATGTATGCATAAGAAAAAGATTGAAGTTAAGTTAATTAAAAAGCAAGAATTAATTTTTATGATTATGATTTTGTGTCATTTGTTGTGCTTCATAAAATGTTTGTATAGTTTCACGTGCAAGCAATACTCAAAGGTGTAAATAACAAATCATTACAGAGCTCTTGACAAACGTACTTAATTATCAATATGTGGCCGCGGAACAATTACCAATGGAAGAAAAAAGTTTTTTAATGTTTTATTTAAAATCTACACGACCGACAATGTATACTTCAATTTAGTTTGATTTGTTTTGAAAGATTTCTCATATATATGTACAAAGGAAAATTAACCGCAATTTTCCTATTGTGTGATAATCAACTAGAAGCATTTTTTTTTATCATTTAATTATAATTTATTATAGTTCTTACATTTTTAATTATAGGCTGATAATGTGGTACAGGCAAGTTAAATAGAAGAAGAAAAATAAAAGTAATTGTGCATGGCTAAAATTACTCCTTGTAATCCCGTGGTTGAATAAATACATAATTACATTTTTATATTTTAATGTAAGTTTTGCTCTAATTGTTTTTATTCTGTGTTAAATAGGTCAAATCGGGTAATGTGATACAGTTAATGTCGATCACACACGAAAGCGAAAAAACTTGTGAATGAACTTCTAGCTGGGTCCCAAGCCGAAATTCAATTAAAGAAAATTGAAAGTCCTGGAAATGTGGTCTCGATGTTGAGGTCACACTACAAAACTAATGACGTCAAAAACCTTTTTGTACTTTTAGACTCCAAACTTAGCTTTTGACCACATATTGACAAGACAATCAATAAGGCCAATGCCGTATTTCGGCTTTGTAAGAAGATTCTGCAAAGTTCGGTGATACTTTTACTTTAAGGACTTTGTATCTATCTTTTGTGCGACCTCTTGTTGAGTACCTCCGTTTGGTATCCTTTTTACGATATACATCTAAGACGTTTGGAATCTATACAATACAATCGTCTGGCACTTAGACGATTTGCATAGGATAATCCTTACATGCTAACTCCATATGAATAGAGATTAAATCTTCTTAAGCCATCTACGCTCAATAGAAGAAGTGACGTAATTAAAGTGTAGTCTTCATGTTTCAAATAATTAAGTGTGCCATAGACCCTCCTGAACTCTTATCTTAAATAAACTTTAATATTCGCCCACGAACTTTGTGAAAATACTCGTATACATGGTACCAACTACGATTACCATGAGTCTATTTGCTCTATTGTGTCACAGACCTTATTGATTTCGACTTAACTCCGACTCCGACATAGCTGAAAAGTCTGCTTTACGAATTAAATTAATTTCTTGTATTTTTGTTTATATTTTCTTTTTCTATTATTTATTTTTTTGTTTTACTTTTGTTATGTGCTTTTTCGTACTCTCTTTATTTTGTCTTATTTGAAATTTTTCTATTGTTTTCATTTATATTTTGTTGTGTTAATTTGTTAATTTAGTTTTATTTTATTTTTATATTTTAATTACATCTACTGATTTGTTTTACTTTGTTTTTTTTTCTCTTTTAGATTTTTCTTCTTTTCTTTTTGTAATAGTCATATGGAATAATTTTGTCTTGTTGGCTCTGTTTAAAAAATAAATAAATAAATAAAGAATGGACATTCGATCCTTAACATTTCAAACAGCCAAGAGAAATAATTTGACTAATAAATTTCCGGAGTGTACCTGAAGGGATTCGCTTTAAGGTTTCTGTAGACGTTAAAAAAATATATTGAGTATTCACAAACCGACCCACCAATCTTTCAAACGCGCTCAACAATTCAAAATAGTTGAATAGTTACTACATACCACACCTGGCATAGTGAAAAAAATATAATTCAGGAAACTTAAAAAATTAAAGCTACACACCCCAAATATAAAATTGTTGCATCTGTAATATAAAATCGGAGTTCTTATGTATAATTCCTTTTCCACCATACTCAATGACGAATAAAAAGCAGCCGCTTGAAAAAACTTTTCTGGGACCTTTAATGGTTTATTTTTTAAAGGCAAGATAAGAAATTTTTATTGTGAACTTGGTCAGGAAGTTACTCCATAATGACTAGAACTTATCTAAGAGTCTAAACCGGTTCACCCTTCACCTACTATTTTAGGCTTGGAACAAAGTCGTGATTTTGTTTGAACTTCTGCCATTTCTACTGAATGTCCTTTGGGTAAATTTGACGACTCGTCATGCACCTATTTTCCCATCGATGACTTTTAGACAACAGGTATTTATCCCTTTCGACAAACATATTTCTTTTTTTTACGTTGATATCATAAGTCTTTCGAAAGGGACGATGATTTGGATGGTTCCACAATGGAAGCAGCTCCGCAAAACTCAGAAGCCTTTCCAATTATTTACCGATATTGCAAATATAAGCAATTAATTATAGTTCTGTATTTCTCCGCTTTTTAAACGCATCTCGTTGCCATTTTGCATCATCACCAGACCAGTAGTTCACAAGAAAGGAAAAATTCAAATGCAATTAATTTAACAGAGCTTTGCCATATATAAGTATAAGATTGAAAATATTAGTAAACAATCGAAAAATTATTATTATTTATTGGATTGACAAAAGGTTCACAAGATTTTACAATCTTTTTAGTACAAAAAAAAAATGTTGGAACTATTTTAAACAAATACATGAGAATATAGAATATCTAAAATTAAATTAAAAATTAAAAATCTATTAAACTACGCAAAAATTGGAAATGACAATAAAATAACTGAAAAAGTATACTGGCTACTAAAAAACAGAGGCAGAAAAAATTAAAAATTAAAACAAAACGAAAATTATAGCTAATATACACGAAAATATTAAACAATATTGAAAATTACAAATTATAAGAATGATAGAAATGATAAAACTTACGAAAGTGAGCTACGCTGTCAGATAGGATAATAACATGAAAATGGGCAAGATTAATTAAAAGCGTGGACCCTCATGAGATCCTTAAAAGCACCGACAGATCGCGCTTTCTGATAACTAGGGGGAAGACTATTCCAGAGACAGGCTATCTGGACAGGATAAGAGACCTCCATTACTGATTTATGAAAACGGGGTATTACCACATTGTGATTACGTTCCGAAGCTGTGTGCTGGAAAAATTCAAGCAGATAATACGGTTTGTTTGTACGTAATAGGTTATAAAAGTAAATCAGTCCTCTTTGCTTTAGATAATCTAGTACGAAGTCCATAAATCAAGCGGATACAATCATTAAAGGCAACTTTCGTCTTTCGAAGACAAACGCTATCGAGTCTAGGGTATATCGAACTGCCGAAAGTAAAGTAAGGTAGAATTAGAATTTTAATCAGTTTTGAGTTGATTTTGAAAGATAATGAGTCAGCAGAGAGCCAGAGCCTACGATGTACAGTATACACCTTACCGATAATTAACTTTGTATTGTCGCAGCATGTCATATGTTGTTTCAAAATAGTGTTTAGATTTTTAACTTTGGGTACCAAATTTAAAATTGTACCATCCAAGACCACAAAAGGTGAATCATGCGGGTCAAAAGTGCCATTATGGAAGATAATACATTGGGATTTGTCAGGGTTTAGTTTTAGGCCATTAGCTTTCGACCAAATATTGATTCTCTCTAAATCGTCATTAATTCGAGCAATACAGTCCTCAAACAAACCAACAGGTCTGGTTGGGTAGACCTGCACATTGTCAGCATACTGTGCACGCTGACGTCCCGAACGGTTTCAGAGAGATCATTTATAAATAAACTAAATAACAAAGTATTGAGCCATGAGGAACGTCAGACAGAAGAGGAAGTGAACAGGAACTATTAAGATCCACTTTCACCACTTGCTTTCGATTGACCAAAAAAGCCACGGCAAAGGGACTAAAATCAAAGCAGCAATTGAGTTTCCGAAGTAAGGTCCCAAGATCAACGCTGTCAAACACCTTCGAAAAATCGAGCAGTGCCAAGGCAACAAAATTGTTTTGATCTAGGGCAGCTCTAATATCAGTGGACACTCGCATGCTGTTTTGTAGCTAATGTTACGACGAAAGCCCGACTGCCATTTACTTAGGAGCTTACTCGAATACAAATGTTCAACTAATTGCCCATTCATTAGCTTTTCCAGTACTTTCGATAAAAAGCATGCTTGTAGGTCTCAAAAATTGTGCCTAGAGAAAAGTTTTCTAAAGGGAAAATTAAAATATCGTAAAAACAAAAATCTCACTCCTCAAATAGGTGAAACTGAAATATCTGACAGCCACTAAAGCAAAGAAAGCATTTGGTTCCAACAGTGGGATTACCAGGTAAAATTTGCGGATGTAGGACCCATAGACTTTCAAAGGAACTTGCCTGCCAAAAATAAATAAACTTAAGAAAATCCCAGACCTTGTCTGTAACGCGTTCGAACCCCAGCATATCCTTCTTTTTATTTAAATAAAAAAAAAAGAAAAAAAAATCTTTTATAACCTTAAGAGAGCACCCCGTTCTTGGAATAAAGTAAGGAGAGTAACTACATGGAACTCTCTTTGGTAATGCCAAATCGGGCTTGGGCTCGTAAAAAATATGTTTACAAAAAGCGCTCTAATTTAAAAACCAAGCAGCGATTTTTCTGTTATTCCTTTCTAATGTTTGTATATACACCAAAGACGTATTTTTCTCGTTATTTTTTTTTTTCAATAAATTTTTTTACGTGAGCCAAGAAGGCACACTTTTGTTATGCTTTTAGAAAAGTCATTTATCAATATTCTTTCACTTTTACAAATTAAGTGCTCAAAGAAATCCGCCTTTTGTTTTAACAAACTCTTTTCTTCAGCATTATATCATAGATGGCAGCACCACAAGAACTAAATATCGCATGGTATACCAGAGCTGAAAATACAGATTGTGAAATGGCTGGTGCATTCTGAAATGGATCGTAAAGCATATTTTAGGGCTCGCCGAGGGCAAACAGCTGTTTTGTATACATTTGATCGATCCCCTAAACACGAAAAACTCGAGAAAATATGAATCTATCATTTTTCATGTATCCGCAAGTTACATATATAAAAATTTTATTATACTCTACTCTGGTATTGCATGTCATATCTATTTCTTGTGCAATCTATGGCTATATTTAATTGAAGTTAATACTTTAGTCTCAAAGTGTGCTAAATTTAATTCGTGTTAGATTTATATACTTTCGCCATAATTGTCCAAATAGACCCGAACTAACACAGGTAGGCCCGTATTGTCTCTTTCAAATCGCCATCAATTTATGCCAATTACCTACTTAAATGTATTAAGGTAGATTTATTTCCCTAAACGTCTTAAAAATCCCTTAACATTCATGCATAAAATTAAACGTAAACATTTTCTTAATAAGTATTTACGGTAGTTTACCTACATACATACATGACTAAATCAGATCACGCAATTCACATGGGAAAGGTGCCAATAAAACAAATATCGCCCCCACACTTCTCCTATGGGAGAACATTGCTTCCATTAAATCTGTAACTTCACCCAGCAGAAATGCCATATATTCGACATTAATTGCTGGTAATCGAAAATAGCTATAACTACTACTACACATACTATATGAAACTATATGGCTAAATGGAATTCAATACATACACACTCTAGCTGAGTTGTGTTGAGAAGAATTTTCCTTAGCCACAAGCTTTTTCAAAAATACTTATCTGAACTGACTTTGACTTTTCAATCACAATCTCTGCCACGTGATTTTTCCATTATACTGAGCCACCTACAAATAACGTAAAAATCAAAAAAAAAATTAAGTAGAAGTCGTCAGTTTCTACTGATTGCGGTGACTTGTCAGTGCGCCTCTACTGAGTAAGCCGGCACGGCAGCTGATTCTATATTAGAAAGCCCAACATACACTCATCTTGACAGCAGCTAGAGACACATGGAGGATAAGGAGGAAACTCGAGCTTTAATATTAAAAAAGTGCAGTAGAACAAGACGTGTGTGGGTAAACAAAAGACGTAGATAGAACGGCAGCAAATAATATGAAGCTTTACGATGACGTTGTCTATAAACAGTAAGTGACGTTTCCTCTATAGATTTTTTTTACTAGCAAACTTTCAAGTTCAGCAGAAGAAGATAACACCGTCGTCGTCGTACCCGGAAAATATTATAAATTGCGACTATCTTCAAAGTACTTCGAAGACATTTTTCAGCTCTTCAACTCTATAATAATTGTCGATTATCTATCACAAATAGACTTTTTTTTCACTATTCTTTCATTTTTTGCTAGATTCTGATTTACACTTTTGAATTGCCGATGTTCGGTAACGGAAGCTCTCTTTCGCACTTGTGATAAGAAAGTAATAAAATCATAAAAAAAAAATACACTCAGCGCAATTAGTAAATTATGCTCGGGGAAAATAGTATCTACCTAGGTAGTGAAGATTTCTCTTATTTACACAAGATATATGTAGTTGTAGGCATGTATTTAGATGTATATAGGAAATAATAATAATAATTTCATGTTCAAGTTTTTGATAAAAGGTGACTCTGGCGCCATTATATTGTATTTTAAGAAAAAGATAAAATCAAGCACATTTTTATAAGAAATAAGAAATATTTTTATAGGTAAATACTACATACATATATACATATATATGGGTACTGACTGGTATTAAGTTGTAAAGCTCTCTAAAGAGAGAAATATTTACTTAGGTTTTGAAGTTTTTCTATATACGTTGTTGACATTTTATTTGCTTATTTGTTAGAAATCGTGACTAAAGGCGCAAATATTATTAGTTTAAGCAACCCGACAACAGAAACACTAAAAGCGCCCTTTAGATAAGTATAAACTAATTTTCATTAGATTTTAGCTACTCTATGGTATAAAATTTGAGAACATAGGATCTCACGATACACCTCCAAAATTTATAAAGACTATACAGCGTGTCCCATACGTACCGCATTTCCTTTATACCCTGAATTCCTCACTCAATTTCGAGAAATAAATTGTATGGGTGCACAGTAAAAACTATTTCCCTAAAGTGAGTGGCAACAATTCGTGCCACACAGGTTAGGTATTTGTCGATAAGATTAGGGAAAGCTTCACCTTGGAAAACTAAGAATAGGTTTTTATCCCTAAAATGTAGGGAATTTTGGTTTCCCCCCTAAAATGCAGGGAATTTTCATTTTTTCTTTATATTTTTCCCTCAAATGTAGGGAATTTTCAGTTTTTTTCCCTAAAATGTAGGAAATATTCCCTCAAATCTAGGGAATAGGTGATAGCACCACACCACTCTCCACCATAGGTGAAGGTGATAGAAAACCACCCCTTTTAAAAAATATAAGAATGAGCTGAATAGCTCATTTCTTATGGTCCTTACTATTAGTAATATGGAAGTTATATTGGTGCACTGGGCACGCTTAAACAAAATATTGAACAATCTGTGAATTATATAAACGAAAATATATTTCCATAAAAAATGTAGCATAATACCTAATTCGTTGAATGTTCTCTTCCTTTTACGTACTTTAGAGGTTTTCTGGCGCCAGATACCTAAATTCATTGAATGTTCCATTCATTTGGGGAGATTAAACTGATTTTCCCTTTCTATCAGAGAAAATTACATTTATTTTTAGGGAAAAACGTGTCTCAAATTTAGGGAATAGTCCTGATATTTTTTACAGTGTGGAGAGCCGGATACTGCACGGTGTGGACGGTAGGGGGGTTTTGTGATTATGGGTTCTTTTTATCCTAAAACCATGTAACTTTCTTGTTATACACCCTATGAAGGTGACTTGCATTTCAGGTCATAGCAAACCCTCTACGGTTTCCAACAAATGCCCAACCACCTCTCTACCCCCTTCCGGCGGCAGTTATAGGACGTCAAAGTCAAACAATTGGAAAATTTTGCAATTTCTTTTTCAATTTTAACGATTTTCCCGCTAAAATTCATGATAACTATACGGTTTTGTTACAAGATTTAGAGACCCCGGAATTTTACCTTTAATTTGACTATGCACATGTACCTACCTAAATGCTACCGTTTTTTACAAGATATTACCGTTTTTATGATGCATAATTTCATGAATTTTGCTAATTTGCGTGGAATTGCATAAAATTAGGCGCGATTTCTATTATAATTAGCAAAATTAATGAAGCGTCTATTCGCGAAAATCCTGGACTCTCTACTCGCAAGCGGTCTAACGCCTTAGGTGTGCCCAGAACATCTTTGATTCGTATTCTTCACAAAGATTTACATATACATCCGTACAAAATCCAAATGGTACAGGAATTAAAGCCTCAAGATCACGCTCACAGGCTCCAATTTGCAAACGAAATGTTAGAGAGGTTCACCAGCTTCACCAACATTTTCTTCTCAGACGAGGTACACTTCCATCTAAAAGAGCATGTGAATAGGCAAAATTGCAGGTATTGGAGTGACACTAATCTTAAATTGAAGCAACAGTGCATTCACCCAAGGTTACTGCATGGGCAGCTTTGTCAGCAAGAGGCATTATTGGTCCATACTTTTTTGAAGATCGCCGAGGAAATGCTGTAACAGTGAATACAGAGCGCGGTATATAGCAATTCTAGAGAATTTTTTTTCATCAGCGCTACAGGATTTCGATGGTTTTAATCAACCATCCTGGTTTCAGCAAGATGGGGCAACATGCCACACTTCCAACGACTCATTAAGTGCTGTTCGCGAAATTTTTGGACAAAAAGTGATATCAAAAAGAGGTTCCATTAACTGGCTACTACGTAGCCCGGACTTATCCCCAATGGACTTCTTTCTTTGAGAATACCTTAAAGTAAAGTTTTCAACAGCAGCCCAGACTCCCTAGAGGAATTAAAGGGAAATATGCGAGAGGAAATGCAAAACATTTCACGAAACACTTGTGAGGCCATCATTGAAAATTTCCGCTCCGGGTTACAGCAGTGTCAAAATAGTCCAGGATTACATATGGATGATGTAATTTTAAAAAAATAATATTCCTATTTGTGTACTTTAATAACAAATAAACAGTTTTTATCGCACATAACTAGTTTCTTTGAAATCATCATTTGAAATGTAAACGAACTTTTGGTCCACCCTGTATTACCTGTTGCAAAATCCTCTTGTCCTAGTACTTCAAAAGACTAATATCTGATCAGTTAGAGCAATTATTCATAAGCCATTCGCTTCTCAATCAAAAATCACAGCTGTGAGACTGCTTTCTTGTGGATTACAACGGACCTATGTCTGGGACTTGATAGGCACAATATATGACATTTGCTAGTTGTCTCTGTTGGATTTTTCGAAGGCTTTCGATAGCGTTTAGCATAAGCTACTTTTGGATAAATTCTCTGATCGAAACTCAACGTTACTATTAACCGAATTTACCAGTTTCCTATAGGAACGCACGCAACAGATTAAAGTGCTGAACTCTTTATCTACAACGGTCACTATAAAATCGGGTGTTCCTCAGGGCTCTATATTGGGACCACTTTTATTTTGTGTATTTATTAATGACTTGCCGGAAATAATTCAAGGCTCGTGCATTAAGATGTATACAAATGACGTCTAGTTGTATATATCTATGCTGGGCTATAAATAAACCTTCTTGATTTAATTGGGACCACATCAAATTACATGATTGTTTCGCGAACTGAAGTTTATGCACTAATTTTCCCACCAGCGCTCACAACAATAACCTAGTTCGAGTATGCATATAAGAGAAAAAACTTAGTGATTATGCTTACGAATGGCGTGTCTTGTTGCGATCATATCAACTTTGGCTTACAATAAGTTTATGGTACGCTTAGAAGGCTTAGGCTATTTGCGGTGCTCCTTCTGATTTTAACCAGGCTCAGACTTAAAAAAAGCCCTCATTCTACAAATCTAATGACTATATAATATATGTTTACCACATGAGACGGAAGGATCATATCACTCCATATCGCTGCTCATTATTGGGATGTCCCCTAAAGCCTTATCTTAGCTTATAGATGATTATGCTTCCTTCATAAATTAATTCGGGTTAAGGAGTTTACGCATTTAATGCATATCGCTTCTTCCTTGCGAATCAATAAGATGTCTTGATTTACTAAATTCACAATTCACTAGTCTAATTGGCGAGCGTTGCTTCCTTATTCAAGCCTTCAGCATTTGACCTCGGTTCGTATGTTCAGAAGACGATTATTTCGCACATAATCTGTAATGAGTCTTCGTTGTGGTAAGGAATACTATATACAGTCGCTTAGGTGACCCATATTGGAAACCCCTTGAGAAATCAGAAGAATGATTAAAATACTGTGTCAATTGGAAGACTTGCTTTTTGGCGAAGATAATTCGGAAGACGAAAATAAAATAGAAATTAATTAGCAACCTGGATGTAAAAATGATGCAAACCTTATAAACAAATTGTTACTGAAGAACAATTTGAACAAAGTATATTAATAAATAAAACTGATAAATAAAAAAATATAATAAAAAATAAAATACAATGAAAGACAAATTTAAGTTTAAAATTCAAAGCTGTCTGATGAAATGTTGGCTGTGTCGGGATTTATAGCTGTGTGCCTCGAGTTGGGCGGCGTGTCATTTTTTGAAACCACTGTTTTTCAGTTGCTTCTAAAGCTCTACGTTGTAGAATATCATAATTATTGTAAATTTACAATGTTGTAAAATATAATTGTAAATTTACAATGTTGTAAAATATAATTGTAAATTTACAATGTTGTAAAATATAATTGTAAATTTACAATGATCAACTAATACAGTTAAAATCATGGAGTAAATTAAGTTGAAGTATTAATATTATGTCACTTATGGTTTATCAAATTAATTGTAAATCATAATGATGAAAGCAGGCAAAATCGTATCCCCACCTGACCCTAGATAAAAACAAATATTTAAGAAAGATGTTTCAACTTAAAAACTAAAACCGAATAGGGTTTTCCAAAAAAAATAAGGCTGCCGCCCTACTGTCGCTGTAGCCTTCCCAGGAAAATTTTCAAATAATTTTATTCTCTTAACAAACCTGAATGTGAGCCATGCCGCTTGCCATTTTGCTGACATCCAAGATTTTCACTATTTCCGTTATTTTGAGCATTTGTAACTTGTTGGAAATTTTGATGATTGTACTGATTATCCCCGTAAATTCTTTGATAACATGACAAATTTGGTATTGCCCATGAATTAGTCCTGTGATGAAAGCTTCCACTAAAAAATGGATGTGCATTTGAAGTTGTGGGAATATTTTGGGTACCAATATTGTTTTGTTGATGTTGTTGAGACTGTTGTTGTCGATGTTGATGTTGTTGATGCTGATGTTGTTGTTGCTGTTGTTGCTGCTGTTGCTGCTGCTGTTGTTGTTGCTGCTGTTGCTGGTGATGCTGTTGCTGCTGGTGATCATTATTTTGAGATTGTGATGAAACATCATTCCATTGATTTGTTGTTGATGAATTTGAATTTGATGCTGAACTTTGATGTCCTGAGCTTGTTGAATTTACAGAACTGTCACTCTTATTACTCACAGAACTTTGACACATATTTCCGCCTGATAATTGTGAAAAATAATTATTTAAAGCTAAACCTCCTTGATCTGTGAAATATCCATTACATGTTCCTGATTCTGACGACATGTTTTTTTATTTAGATATGTTTTTTTTTGTTCTATTGTGTTCTATTGGTTCATTAAAATGAAGTAATAATTTACTTCAAATTTAATTTATAAGCGTACAAGTTTGATGCCTTCTAGAATTCATTTTGATAAAACTCATATTTCTTCTATTTTCTCAGTTTATTTTTATTTTTTTGTTCGTTTTATACTTTTGTAAATGAGTTCTGTGGATATAAGCTCCATTTATTTTTTGTAATTTTACGCATTTTAAAAATTTTTTTCTCTTCTTTTTAGAATTATTAAACAAAATTTTCACTCGGAAATGAAAAATCTTGCCAAAAAGAGAATAAAAAGCGCAAAAAAAATTTACGGTGTTGCATATAATATTGCCAAAATTTATGTGATTATTTCCATTTTTTTTTTTGTATTTTTTACAATATGTACAGTATTAAACTATCAAGAATGTAAATTATTACATAACTATTAATTATTAATAAACTATAGGTACACACTAGCAGAATTGTATAAACTACAGACAGATTTCTCTCATCAAAATTTTTTTCTTAATTCTTTTGTAGATCTTTAGAGAGGAAATAGTAACAAAGATTTTCTTCGTAAGGCCAATTGTATATAGAAGAATAAAAGTGACCTAAAGATCGATCCCTGAGGTACTTCAAAACCGACGTTGGAACTATTAGGTCAAAAACATCATCCAAGATCAAAGCAGAGCAATGAAAAGTTAACCTCCAATACTGAGGTAAGTGTCACCTGATGTATTTCAGAAAACTAGAGAATAACTTCAAAATAGGTCAAAATAGCCGTTAACTAACCTGAGCCCTACAAATCGCTAGCGGTACAGCTGACCACCCCCTTAATCTACAACCAGTTTATTATTTTTATTTGTATGCTTGCCATTTTGCTGCTAGAATCACCGGGGTTGCCAAATTTCTCATGCAAATGTAACTTCTATATAGGAAACTCGGCTTTGGAATCGTAATGATTTCTTCGAAGAACCAAGGGGAATGAGTTTGACTGCCCGTGGATTAGAAATCTGGGCATTCTACAATTCAGTTAAATTTCGTTACAGTATTTCTGGTTAGTATGTATATGTATGGTACAACTATACTTCTTTACATTTCATAACTTAAAAGAAGGTGCTTGAGAAAAGAACTACTAGGAAGCGGGAAGAAAAAAATAGCTTCTAAGGCCGGGCTCTTGGCTCTATACCTATTTCAGCAATTTCCGATTTTTCAATTATTTAAATTTATATCTTTGCAGGAAAAGGCAGTTTAAACTTTTTTTTCCTCTTAGATATTTACGTTCATATTAATTATTGACGCAAAGCGAATACTTGCGAAACCAATAAAGAGCCAAAGTTTGTTCGCATAAAACTCTTTATATTCACGGGGCAACTCAATGACGTACCTATGGAGCTTCATAACGAATTGTTCAATAAGTTTGCAAGCTGTGTCTGTTGCCATTACTACATTTTTCAAAAGACAATTCAAGATTTTTTCTAAGAATCGATAACAAAGAATTTGTGATTGTAATTAATCCTATAACCTCTGACCGCTTATCGGGGGTCGAAAAGACTTCCTAGTCCATTTCCAAGAAAGATGAGATCTGCATTATACAGTTAACGGGAATTTATACGAATTGAAATTAAGTTAAGTTAAGTTCATGTAGGTATTAGCTGGAATTTTACTACTTAGACATAAGAGCAGGACGACCAGTGACTGTTCATATCACCTTCCTAAAAACTATTGAAGCTGTATAGAACATGCTACTTGAGGATATCCGCACCACCATACAAAGCTTTTCTAGTAAAGCCAACCATGATTTATGGAAAGGTGTGGAAAACTCCCAGTATTATAACTTCTACAATGAAGTGTGTGGTTAGCCTTTTTCGTTCCAGAATCTAATTCATCTAGTCTATCTATCTTACAAGCTACCTGTCAAAAATTTGCAACTGAAGAGCTATAGTAAAGTAGAGTAGAGCTATAGTAAATTAGAAGCATTTACAAATGTGTTCAAAAGAAGTTTCGAATAAGAATTGGATCTGATCGTAGATTTACATATTTAAACCGGGTTATACAAATGACAGCAACACAAATCGTTTTTTTTTCTTTTTTCGGACCAAGAATTGGCTTCAGAAGTTACCAAAATTGACTGACTATTCGTATATCGTCGGAAATCATATTAGAAATATTATCAACATTTTCCCTGTATATCTGTAGAAGACTGCAAAGCTCTTTATTCATCTCTACCCGTTAAGCATCCGTAGAATACGATATAAAACTAATATTTTTATGGATGTGATAAATTGACTATTATTAAGTTCGAATCATATCATAATAGGATTGAGGCCAATATGTAATTGAAAACATTTTTAAAAACCAGCTGGAGTAACACTGCTTCCTCCACCTAAACCCCATCTAGACACAATATGATAAGGAGCCATCAATAAAGAAGAGGTATCTACTGTTTTCGAAGGAGACACCAAATTTATTTCCGTTTTATTTAAAAAAAAAAACTTTTGTAAAAAAATGAAGTCTCTTTTTTTATTCTTAAAGGTATTTGTTTCTCCTAAGGGATTCGATAAACTAAGAGCACATTTGGAATCAACTAAACTGAAAAAAAATGATTAAAATAATTTATTTGTGCTGCAGAAACTTACGAAAATATTATTTTTGAAACGACTACAGAACGGTTTTGGCCCAACACTTTTCGAATTGGTTCAAGCTTACGGAAAAGTGTGTATAGAAATTTAAAGACAAATATTTAGAAAATAATAAAAATACGAAAATATATATAATAATTCCGAAGAGTTATGTGGAAACCTCTATTCAAATGAATTTAGTTCTAGTATTTACCGATGAAAATTAAAAAAACAATGTATTCTAAAAAAAAACAAAAAAAAATAATAACCTCCATTGTCTCTCATTCTTTGAAAAGGCAATTAAAACTGCATAAACATTCTCAAAGATCAAGTAATAATTATAAAAAGGTATCCCGAAATTAATTTCAAATGCGCCTCCCACTTGCCATTGTTGTTTTCCTTTTCTCTTAATGTCTAATAAATAAATTTTCTTGTTCTATTATTCAAATCATCATGAAAACTAGTTCCCACCCAAACATTTAAGTAATTATTCTACGGATTTTTTTCAAGAATGCAAAAAAAAAAAGAAAATAAAGAAAAAATCTCTAATGCACCCATATTATAGCTCTTCATATAACAAGTAGATAAAGTTGTTCGTTGTTAGAACAGATTTCTCTTAAATTTATAAATTGATTTTTTATTCAAAAAAAGGTTTGCTAAGATTAGAACGTGTTACGGACAGAGTTTTGACTTTTCCTAAGTTTATACACTCCTTTTCAAAGTTAGAAACGAATTTGAAATTTTCAATTTTCTTGAGAAGATTTTTGCCAATTACATCTACACAGCTCAAATACTATTTATACTAGACAACTTAGAGCAGTCTTGAGTGTCACTCCATTTACTGAAAACCATTTATCACAAGTTGTATTCGTTCTCAAATTCGTTTATAGCTTTGAAAAGGAGTGTATTTCAAAAATATTTTCAACAATTTAAAATACAAAAAATAGAAATGCTACATTAATTAATGTGATGAGGACGAATCCCAGCATGTTTTTTTTTTGTAATGAAAAAAATATTTTAAAAAAACTTCAGAAATGCCCAAAATCCCAGCATGTTTTTTTTTTACGAAAAAAAAATTTAAAAATAAAAAATAAATAAAAAAAAGTTAAAAAAAAGTTAAAAAAATTAAAAAATTAAAATAAAAAAAATAAATGAAAGAAAGTTAAACATATTAAAACACATTAAAAAAAAATTAAAACAAATCACAAACTGAGTGAGAATCCCGTTCTAAGTACGGGCGACTTTAGCTATTTAGTTAAAAAATAGTAAGACATCTAATCACTTTTACGATAATGTGACTTTGAATCAAAAATAAAGCCCCAATGTTTGTTAAATAAAAGAAAAACAAACACTTGAAACGTCACAAAATGTAGGCACAACAACGTTGTCAGCCATTATCGCAGATATTTTTCAAAATTTTCGAAAGAAGCTAGGATTTTTACAAAAAAAAAATCTTTTATCTCAAATTTATGATGGCTATTAAATAAGGTTAATAGCTTTTGCAATTTTCATATCATTTTTGGTTAATAATACTTTTTTGTTTTAGATAACTCAAACAATTCTGGCAGAAATAGGTATGCACATAAATTTGGCAATTTTATATATATTACACCAGATTTTAATTAAATGTTTTTTTTTGTTTTTTTTTTTTTTAATATAAAAAAAAAACAATTATATTACGAACACAATGTAATCGTTGAACTAGCTATATACAATAAGATAAAAAAAACAACACTATCTCAAAATTACACTTCTTAAGCACAAAAACAACATTTTTCAAAAACAATTCACAAAAACTTTTACGTTCTTATCAACACAAAAAAAATAAAAATCGCACAAAAGCGACGTCACTGATTTCTTCATTTTTATTTATTTTTTTCAATGTTTTTATCACTTTCAAAACTGCACACAGATTTCATATGAACATATGTCCATACGTGTCATATGTAGATATGGTAGATATGTTGAAAATTAATAATTTATTATAAACCGAATTAATTAAATAATATAGTAAGTGCACAAATATCAATCATTTGTGTTTGAATGGCACTAGACAAAACACAGTTCCTGTAGTCTAGATGACGCGAATTATACTGGATAAGAAGAAACTCGCTATAGAAACCTATCATGGATCGCTCAATAAAAATAAAAATTCTAAGTATATTCCGTCCGGGCAAGGGTGGATGGAAAACTTCAGTTTGAATATAAGTATAGTATAGTAGCAAATAAGTATAAGCTATACAAGCTATATAAGCCCCAAACAAACACAGTAGTAGGTAGGTATCCCGCTCTTCCTAATGGGGTGGAGTTTAATAGAAGTTAACTTGTCAACGGTTAGCAAAAGAGCTTGTGTTGTATGTGCTTGTGCATGGTTCATTCGGTCGGTCACGCGGATTTCGATATGACTTAGACCCTGGTGTATCTCTAACAGAGTCAAGCACGTGTCAGACCATGTACCAAGCAACTTTGTGAAAACACAACGCATATTCAGGTACATGAATTGAAAAAAAAAGAAAGGAGAAAAAAAAGAGAAAAAAATGGGGGGAAAACAAACAAGTCGGTGAGAAAATTCAAAGCCGGCTATAATTAATACTTGTGACTATTATTAACCCCCGTTTTTATTTTTTCAAGTAAAAGTCGTTAAACTTCAACGTTATTTTTTTTTTCTTGTTCTTTTTTTTTTTTGTTCGACTCGTAAGTAGCAGATCCGTTACTATGTCAATGAGGAGATCTATGGCCTTCGAAAACATCCTTGCCCAATATAAATGTGTACGCCTATAACTACTATGGGGGAAAAGGCAGATTTTCATCAACATTTATAAAATAATATTCGCACATAAACTCAATATCCAGACCTAAAGGGGAAAATATTGAAAATTACGGTAGCGACTACGAAAATGTTTTCCTCTTCACTTTGAAGTCATATCGCTCACGTTTCCAAGCCACGTGCAACATTCGACGCAAAGCTGATTGAGAAAGCACACATGCGGTACAGCAATAGCGCCGCCCTGGTGGTCAGTAATACAACTTGATTTGTTGTTCAATCGATGAATGGACTAAGTTGCGCTCACAATGCAAAGTTGCTTTGATATTATAAATAGCGCTTGATGTGCTTGGTTAGTGCTAAGCTTTCGACGATATGAAAACTTTAATAAAATGCAAAAAAAAAAAACAACAAAATATTCAAGCTTATAGCTGTGCACTCTGCACACATTTAATAAATACATAATAATTCTTCTGATGCGGCCGATGGAAAATACCGGATTTTGCTAGTAAGTAAAAAACAAAATCCTCACTGTACTTATTTTGTTGTGTAAACCACCTATACATATGTATAGTCGTTATGGAAAATTGGGCGGCAAAATATTAGATTGGATGTTGTCGTGGAGATTTCGCGTTTCAAATTGATTTTTTTTATTTATATACTCTCAATTCAAAAAAAATTTACAGATTTTATTAAATTGATTTTCTCTTGATACTCCGCCACGTGACTAAATCTGAATCAACAGATGCCTCGTGACCTGGAATTCTGCTAGCGCATTTTTCCTTGATTCCTGTAAATTTCGAAAAACAAAAAAAAAACAGTTTTACAAGACCGGGAACTGAGACGGCGGTTTTCTAGCTTTGCATGTTTCTTTTATTTGTGTGCTTTTATACTTGCGTTCTGAGTTTATTGGAGAAGCTAGCTAGATATATGGGGCGGACGCTGAAGGCAAACACACAATCGTTACATGACGACCACGTTAAGTATGATGTGTTTTAACGAAAAGTTTATTAATAGGACGCTTCTCTAGTTTTAACCGCATACGTACGTTGTAGTTGTTGTTGTTGTTGTTTTTATTACTATGACTAATACTTTGGAGAATTTTAAAACTTTAAGTTTTGCAAATGCATTAAGGCTCTTAAAGATTATTGTTTGTTGGTAGTAAATTAAATACCTGTAGTCGTTCCAATAAAACTTTATTACGGAGATGTTTTTTTTTTTTTATTTTTAAAAATATACTTGAAGGAATTTAGTGAATTTTGATCTTGTATTTTTGTAATCTGTCGATTTAAGTGATTATTTTATTTAAAGGGACTAAATTAAGGTACGCCATATTGATATTATCCTGATACCGGGGTATTAAATAATGAAATACTTCAACACTTTTCTATTTTCTAAATGCATCCCATGATCATTACCGAACATGACCGTGCAGTTGGCAGGCATGGGATTGCCACAAATTAGCCACCTCTACGAAAAAGAAACACAATTTAAAGTCTACACCGTTAGCGCATGCGCTGTGCCCTCACCTACAGTATTGGATCATCGAATTATGTTCAGCGAAGGCTTCAAAGAATATATATGGTGAGTGGTTGTTGGATGGATGGATAGGGAATTGTGGTGGAAGGATGGGAGGGGGCAATGGAGTGGCACTGGAGATGGGTGATCGATGGCGGTTAGGTTAGGTAAGAAGGATGCCGCTAGAGGTGCCTAGCCTACTTCAATTATACCCCTTGATCTTGAACTCTTTACTTTACAGCCCGGAGAAGAAGTATCTACCTAATAGCGTACCTCTTTTATTCATCATGGCGGGGCACTCGCAAAGTATGTGTTAGACGGATTAGTTTCCCTCTGAATCCTTACAGCTTCTGCAGAAATCGTTTGCTGCTATTCTCATATTCTCAGTCTTCTAGCATGGTCTCCTATGGCGCCCCTGATGAGCCCTTTTTTTACAGGTACGATCAAGATCCTCACATAAGCTATCGCTGTAGAACTACCCATTTCAGAGCCCTTTTCGACAAACTCATCAGCTATTTCGTTGCCTGGGATGTCCTTGTAGTCAGAGCATAATACGTACCTTCTGCCATGTAGTTAATTCCTCAAGACTGGCCTTGCATACCTGCACCAATTTTGATTTTACTAACACAGCATCACCTTAATGGCTGATTAGTTATCAGTGTATATACAGCACAGCATCACCTTAATGGCTGATTGGTTATCAGTGTATATACAGATATACCGTGCAGACTCTCTGCACATAGATTCTAATATTGACGCCTGGTAAAATGCTGCAAACTCTGTCTGAAAGACGCTACGGCAGTCTATAAGACTGACAATACTGGCAGACTCTGGAGTACACTCCAGCGCCTATGCCTGCACTCATTTGGATCCATCCGTAAAGATAGAAATATTGGATGTTAGCACCATGTCTTTCCTATCCCAATAACTCCTGTGGGGGCATCATGCATTGATACCCCCACTAAAAGTTAAGAAAGGTTTTTGATAGTCTGTTTCTTCCCTGCAATCAGTGCAGTCTATCTTCTGGAGTATACTGGAATGCCCAAAACCCTCTCCATCTATCATCCCCGCTCCCTCTAAACCTGATATCGCTAATTGCGGCTACACTCCTAAGATACATATCTAGCTGCAATAAATCAAGCAAGACCTGCAGTGTTGGCGTGAGCGTGTTAGACAGACACCCAGATGGTGATTGAAAAGGATGGATGCAGGGGGAATGGAATGGTGTCCTGGAAATTGAAAAGCTAGGGTGGGAGATTAATCTGGGTGAATAGAACGGGCAGACAAATGAAGAGAAAATGTAGATACAAAAGTTAGGTCGTACAGAAAAGACAGAAAAAAGATTGGGGGAAGATCGAAATAAAATATGAGATGGAAGAGGAGATTGGGATGGAAGATAGATGAGAGGGTATCAAATACGTACCGCTCTAACAACTTCCACAACAACAAAACTTTTGTGAAAAATTAAATATCTTATGAGAAATAATCATGTTGAGTATAATTCGATCAGTAATAAAATCAGCTCCAATCTTGTAAAAAAAAATTGTAAGAATAGTTATCCAATTCCGCTTATAGAGGACTAAATCGACAGTCTGAAGAAAGCAAAAGTCTTCACAATGCTAAACTTAGAGAATATATTATTTCAAGTACGGTTCAAGATATTCAACGCCTGCTACGCCATCTAAGTGATATGAATTGAAGTGTTACTTTTAGGCCAATTTAGACACCAGGAAGAAACCGCTGAATCTATAGCAGCTAAATCAGGTATTAGAAATAGTTAGCTTGCCTTATAAAGGCTTCAGATAAAATGCCTCTGTCCTTTGTCGAAAAAAAAATATTTAAATTATGATATTAGTGAAGGTAAGGTGAATCAATCGCAGGCTATGATTCAAGTAATGTAATTCCAAAATTTCCAGAATAAAAATCGACAAATTTTAAGACATATTAAAATTTAGAAAGTGCTACTAAATTAAGTGCTCTGAGGGATTTATTAGGAAATGGTCGACATTTCGAATTTGGACCAATGTAGAAAGAAGTTTTTTCTGAAATTATAAAATGTGTTGATATATAATCCTATTCCCATGATATACTGGGGTGTCCTATGTGATACGATAATCATAGGTAGGCAATCTTGAGGCAATTAACAAATTTTATCCTGGAGAATTTCAACAGTTTGGGGAGTGCTAAAATTTGTTTGTCATTTTTGTGGATCACTCTATTAATTCTGAAAGATATACTAATTATATCAGTAGCAGATAATAGATAGGTTAAAAGCTGACACTTTGAAGGAAAAGATCGGTACTTACCATAATTATTTAATGTTATGGTAGAGAGCAAAGATCGTGGTGGAACAGATATCTTAAAAGTACTGGGTATCCAGTGGTAAATTTCTGATTTTAAACGTGAATAATTTTTAAATTAAAAAACTGGTAGCGAGAAGTGGAAAAGGATGTTAGAGATTTTCCCTACGGAAAACGCCTGGGAAGTATATGTTTCACCTAGAGGGCTATGCAATGAAAAAAATTTCGCTATTAGACTCTGGACAAACCAAGGGAAATCCATTGGGCATTATTAAAAAAAAATTTATCTACATACGGCTTCTTTTTAAGAGTATCTCGAAAAGTCTTGTTTACAAAAACAAGCCGGAAAATATTCCATAAATAATAAAAAAAAAATATCCGGACTGAAATAAACATTAGTTTTCGTGCACTATTCTAGTGCGTATTTGTACATATGCGTTCAAGATTAGAGAAGTGCGTACAGATCGAAGGTCACCATCTGAAAAATGTAATCTTTAAAAAATTAAATCCGCATTAGCTATAAGAATAAATTATTTTTTTAAACGTTTTCCAAAATCGAAATTCTGCTGCTAAACACCCAGCATTTAAGAGATCTATAGAAATAATTCTTTAAAAGAGTCAAAAGTGAAAACAACTCGGGAACTGATTTGCCTACCTTGGAAAGTATCAAGTGTCATAATTATGACGGCTGTTTATGATTAGAAATGTCAAACTTGCACTGCCTTTATTGTATAAAAGAATAATTATAGAAAGTTTATATTTAAAAAAAAATAAATAAAAATACAAGGAAATTTTGCTAAATATGTAATTGGAATCGTTGGGCCTAGTATCACGGCGATTTATGAGAGAAATTAGTTTTAAAAAAGTTACCACCAACGAGATCTGTGGGCTATAGGAGACCAACACTCTCTCTGCCATCAATTGTAAGTAATGAAATTGGCCTAATATGCTTTTTTTCTTATCACCCAAAAATATCAAAAACATCCTTTCGAAATAAACTCGCTCATAATGCAATTTCCGAGCAACATATAAAAAACAAGTGAAAAAGCTAGAATTGGTCTAAGACCAATTCTTATGATACCCTAGATGAATGTCCGTATGAAATTTCGTATTCACCCTTCTGTGCAAGTTTGATTTTTGAAGTGATTTTACGCATATATTTCTAGAACGGTTAGTCGGACAGAAAAAATGATTATAACAAATTTTATAGGATTTCTTATTCTGAAGAAGTTTTCTGTACAATAAAAATGTCTTGGACTGATCATTTTCACAGTATACGTAAAAATCCTAAATTTTTATATGGCAACACCAAGAAGGAGTTGCCCGATTTAGTCCATTTTTAAAATTTTATTTGCTAGTATAATGAAAACACCATGTACCAAATTTCAGCTTTCTATATCGATGCATTCTCAGGCAGTGTCCAAATATATAGTGGAAAACGAAAGTTTTGTATGGCAACCCCATGAAGGAGTTGCCCGATTTGTCTCATTTTCGAACTTAATTTTACTTATTTTTTAAGTCTGTGTATAGATTTCATCATCTAGGGTATAAAAATTACCATCTCAATAAAATGTAGAAGATCTTTCTAAAGACGAAGAGCAACAGCACTCAACACAATTTGATTTATTATAAAATTTAATCACTGACGTTTCCGAACCAAAATGAGGATGTCCGGTGAATTAAAGAACAACAATTGCCCTAAAATTATTACCCGAAAAGCAATTGGTCAATTTCCCTAAAATAAAAATTCCATTTATGTGGAAAATGTTTATTAACGAAATTGGTCATTAGTGTCTGCTTGTCTAAATCAGCAATCCAAAGACTAAATATTTTCTCAACCACAATCTAACCAGGACTAGTCGACATAAAAAAGGATTTATCATCTAAAATAAGAAATGCCACACGGAAAAAATTACTCAGGAAATATTTGAAATCCTGCAGCATCCAGATAATAGCATCTTTCAATTGTATTTCGTGAAAAATATGTTCAACCGAAAGAATTTTAAACGTTCTGGATTAAAGTCCAAATAATTGGACATCAAATTCGGTAAACATAAAAAAAAATTCGTAAAAGCTTTTCCTTACATTTTATACCTCTTTAGGTTTTCTACACCTGAAAGCAAACTTAACTATCGAAAAAGCTTCGAAAGTTACAAACATTACTTAGTAAAGCTTTTGAACGAAAGATGTCACTAGAATCCATTTTAACTGATTACCGCGAACTATGAAACAAGAAAACTCTGTTGATATGGATATGGTGATAAGCACGAGTTGGAGCGCGTGTGTATAAATTTTACTCAATGTCAGCCAATACATGGCTTCCTTCTTTACACCTAGAATAGTCTAGCTAGACGAAGGTAAAAACAAAATGCAAATGCCACCCTAGCACCCAACATTCCTGCAACATAGAGCAAAGCTTGGATGGAAAAAAATAAAAAGAAATGTTTTATGGAAGTAGTTAATTTTGACAGAGAAAACGTTATCAGAAATATGTTTTACGCATTCTGTTACTACCAAAACAGTAAGCACTTTTGGTAAGCGCCGTATCTCATCTGCGTTTTATCGCGGTGACCTGTCGCGTGATACTCTCTTAACTCTAGTTTGGTTAGAAGGTCACCAATTCCCTCTTGAGTATCGAGCTCGCGTGTTGTTGGTAGTTCATTATAGATACCGTGAACCTTGAGAATTTGAAATTTTAGTGCAAATTTTATGAGAAAGCAATTACTAACAGATACCTACAAAATGTATCTAGAGCCTACAACTTTCAGCACCTCACAACAAGAAGTACCCAACAAGTGCAATTGCAATCGCATGAATAAATTAAATTATGCATAAAATGCACTCTGCCCCAACATTGGTAGAATTAAGTCATAACTTTGCAGCTACAGACCAGATTCACGAGCCGCTAAAATGACGAGAAGTTGGAAAACCTGAACTGGGATTAAATTGAAAATTGAAGCCTAAAAAATGTGTGTAGAAAAAAGGTGGAAGGCGACCAAAGTCTATGGATTTGGTGAGGTGGAACTTATTTTCTTATCTACTACTATATGTGTATAAAAGTGTAGAAAAGAGGTAAGAAAATTGTCTATTTTTGGTTTTTTTGTCTAGTCATGCGAATTTCAGCCCGACAACGTTGTTATTTGTAAGAATAAGAAAAAAAAAAAAACACCTTTGGCGCCAAAATATTCACGAGAAGTTCCGGGGTGGGTAAGTAATTAGCAAAAATTATGTGTGCAATATTTGTTAATTTATGACAAATTGTTGATTGATTAGTTTTTTTTTGTAATTCATTTTAAGTAACGGTGACGCGATGCATTAAGTGATAGAAGGTTGCGACTTTGGACTTCAGCAGCTTGAATGGTATGCGATTGTGAAGTGTGTTATTATTGAATCGTCAATTTTTCAAACTTAATGCGAAATAAGACTTGCACGCACTTATAGAAAATAGAAAAATAAATTTTCTTATCAATTAATAAAAAAATTGTATTTCTATTGCATAGGTATATGTGTATAGGTTATGTATGGATGTTGGAATGAAAAGTAAACTTATAAGCAAAGAATCGAACAAAAAGTTAGTGATAAGTGATCAAGTGATAAAGTACAAAACTAATATCAAGGTCCAAAACCCGATTACCGGAGATTTTTCCAATTCCCGATATGTAAATAATTAGTTCATCATAGCTTCTACAGATGGAGCTCATGGTACGTAGCTTTAAAAAATCCGAACTCCATGCTTAATTGAATTTGGAAATAGAATTGGAATCCTTATCGTATAGAGGATTCGAACTTTAACCTGCTCAAAGAAGAAAGAAAAATACGTTGAGCTTCATCAATAGAAATTAGGTCAATATTAGTATTTCGTAGGGGTGAACACTGGAAACAAGACCTTGCACGTTCATGTCTTGTTAAGTTATCTGATGGGGTTATAAATCGCATACCAAAATGTTATCGCCTTGCTGTACAGTCGCAGACCACGTGCTCGACAGATTCTACCTTTTCGTTACATTTAGCGGTGTTGCCAATTTTCTTAAACAAAAGCTTAAGTACTCAGTGGCCAGTTATTTGACCAGGTTATTACCTAATGTAAGTAGTAAACGACTTTTTTAGAGTCGTAATATGAAAAAAAAACCTAATATGTTACGATTTTAGGGTGCTAAGCTGTCCCAGTGTTGTTTTTGTTGTTTTCTTTTTAACGTCGCCTATTTAATACCATTTTGTAAGCAGAAAGTTCCGAGACTGGTAAATGGGGAATACCGGACACCAGTGATGGTGATTCTGACTCACGATATTTCGGAGCTTTGCATAGGGTAGGCATCTATTCAATTCGTTACACCCTGCCCAATACCTTCCGATTATGGGCACAATCCACAATCTTCAACTTCTGCTTTCAGATGATCGTTTGACTATTTTGACCCTACTCCGTTCCTAAAACTCTCTGGACATAGCGAAACTTGTAGAGGTCTTGCTCGCCCTGCCCCAGCTGTAATTTTTAACTCAGTTTTTTGTGCAGCGTAATTTCTTTAGGGTGTCTCAGAATTAATCATTTCATTTGCAAAATAGCAGTAATTTTCTATTTGATTTTTGTTTCTGTTTTTAATTTTATATATTAAACAGTAATTCAAAAATGTTTAACAAAACTGGATTAAATAGTTCCAGACTCCTTTTTTAGACCATTTGAAAAAAACGATGCTTATGTATGTCATCCATCGTAAGCTCGAGAGCAGCTGAAGGTAAGAAAGCACCTGAGTCGAAATAGCAGAAAAACATAGACAGAAGAATTATTGCAAAGAACCATCGTTTTAAGCGAAGCGTTAGTCATATGTTGATATAAAACTTTAAAACAAATTTCATTTTCATTTATTCTTTTATAGGTGTCAAGATATAAAATTTCATTTCAGTACAAGATTAATATGTACATTATCCAATAATTAATAATTAGAACAGCTAGACTAATAAGAAATTAATTAATTAATTAGAACTAAGATACAAAGGGAAAAAAATGAAACTTATACTTTTTTGCAATACAAAACTAAAAACTGGTTTCAAGTGCTCGAGAACTTAGCATCAAACAAATATCTCAAATTTATTGGCAGAGAATTCCAAATAATAATGGACTGAATGAATAAGTTAGACAATTATGTTTATAGGCACTATTAAAGTTTTAACTCGACATGATCTCGCAATCTGAAGTATATCATACAAGTAGCTGGGCTTTGGAGACTTAAGAGTCCTAGCCAATGAAATAAGAGCGCCATATTTTAAATAGATCATAAGGCTGTACCAAGGATGAAGTTGGCGTAAGAAGAGACGAAGTCTAAACGACAGAGACCAAAAACCTACCTTATAGTAACGTTGAATGCAGTATTTACCTTTCGAATAGACTCATAGTCAAGACAAGCAAATATTTCGCACCCATAGGTAAAAAGAGGGACGAGAAGCGTCCTAATTAGCATTAAACGGATATTTTACTAGTCGCCCAGAGTGAATGAAGTCCACCATATATTTTTCTAATTAGAGCATTACTATGAGGATAATTCCCAAGTTAGATTATGATTACAACAGGTGAGAACAAATAAGTATCTAAAATTGCTGTGTATGTAATTAAGCATTTAATTTTGGTAGGGTTCAAGTGTAGCATGTCGTTAATAGCCCACAAAGAAATAGAATGGAGATCATCATTTATCCATTAATCCAATTGGTCTTGGGATTTACAATTGAAAATCATCAGTATAAAAGTGAAAAAAAGAACAACAGAGGACCGCAGATCGATCCTTGCGGCACACATGAAGATACCAATTGAAAAGAGGAATATACATTTTTAGAATACACAGATTGATACTGATCCCTCAAGTGACGGCCGAGAAGGTTTGCAGTCTGAGTAGAGAAATTAAACTGCATTAGCAGTTTTCTACATAGTTTGCTATGATTCAGCAAAACAAATGCCTTAGAGAAATCCAAGAGCACTAACAGAGAACTCATTCTTGTCAATAGCAATCCGTATATCATTGGTTATTTTAAGAAGAGCAGTAATACAGCTATGCTTAGCTCTTAAGTTCAAGTAAATAAAAGAATTAAGTAAGAGCACAAGGGCTCCTAAATAGGAATTATACTAAAAGGATAATCAAATACAGAAAAATAAAGAAAAAAAGAAAATGCTAAAAAGTAACTAAGATTACAAAAAAAAAGAAAAGAGCGGAAGAAAGAGATGAAACAAAATAACATAAAATGAAATAAAATAAGAGCAAGTGAAGACAATTACACAATGATTGAAAGAAATCTACTAATCAATTACACCTAATACTTAATAATTAATATGCCCTCTATTAACCTCCTGTGCCCGCACGCTGAATGTGCGTGGAAAGAGAGTTCCATAATCTAAAAGCTACGACAAAGTAAGAGTTCGCTAAGATGCTGCAATTTACACCAGGGAGCATTATATTTCGATGTCGAGATGATTACAGGAATTAAATATAATTAACAAGGTATTCAAGATTTCTGGTATATATTAAATTGAAAATGAAGATTAGGCTCCTGCGTTACAGATAACACTTTAGTGAACAGCCCAGAGGAGAGATTTAAATAAGGAGACATGATCATACCGCCCTAATCCAAAAATAAATCTTAAACAATCATTAAAATCCACATTCAGTTTCCGCTTACGAACACTGTCCACTCGCCGGAAAATTATGGAGACATAAGTGAAAATAGGAAGTAGAAGAGTTTTTATTAACTTCAGTCGTGTTTGTGATGGCAGAATGCTTGCTGAAAACCATAGCCTCCTTAGGGTGGAGTATATTTTAGATAGCTGACATTTTGTATAATCACAACACCTTATGTTGGAGTTTAAAACAACTCCAAGGTTTCATACAGAGTCCTCAAAGGGTAATACGCTGTCGCTAAGCTTACCCTGGCGTAAACCATCTAAATCAAGAGATATAGGACAACATGCCAAGCATTGCGACTTTCCAGGATTCAAAACCAGACCGTTTTGCACAGACCAATGAGAGATACTCGCTAGATCACAATGAATTCGTACTACATAATCTTCAATTAATCCAATAGGTCTTTCCAGGTAAAGTTGCACATCATCTGCATACATATGCAGTCGAACATCACAAACGGCGCCCACAATATCATTAATGAACATACTGAAAAGCAGTGGTCCAAGTATCGAACCCATCGGCACACCCAATCCTAATGGTAGGCATCTAGAAAGATTGTTGCCAATTTTCGCCTGTTGATATCTATCCATGAAATAACTTCTGAGAATACGTGAAACAGGTAATAAAAACCCATAAAGAGCCACCACCTTTATAAAGCAATTAGCACTGATTAACACTATCAAATTGTTTAAATGAAGTCTAGCAGTACCAAAATAGAAATCTTATCATCATCCATATCCGTGCGAATATCTGTAGTAACCTTCAGTAAGGCAGCTTCACAACTGTGATGACGTCGGAAGCCAGATTGGCAGCACATTAATAACTTATTACAGGTTAGTTATTCTTGAATTTTCGCGTGGATAATTTTCTCCAAAACCTTTTCTAAGAAGGGAAGAATACTAATTGGTCTGAAATCAGAAAAACATTCTGGTGAAGCCTTCTTTACAGTGGATAACACGAGAGCCATTTTCCATGCAGCAGGAAACGTAGAAAAAGTTAGGGAACTATTTATAATATGACTAATTATTGGTAATAGTAGATGTAAGAGCCGAGAGCTAATGTTGCAGACCCAGTTGCATTAGATTTAATGGAATAAAATGCACGAAAGTCCAAGCTCTTCAAGAGAAATTGTTACCAGTATTACTCTCAGATTCTTCAGTAGGATGATTTGAGTAGTTTATATTAGGCCGTGGCGTTACAAAATATTCATTGGGCTTATTTGGATCAAAGGAGGAGCTACAATTCTCTTTTCCATAAACATCGCTGCTTTTTAAGTTGTTCCACAAAACCCTAGGAGCAAGATTGATATCAAACTTGACTTCGAAATTTTGGTATTTTGATGTTCTGATGGCAGTTGTTGTTCAATTACGCAAGGATATATAATGAAGGCGAGCCTCAGTAGTTTTTGTCCTTTTATACGTAGGTACAATATGATACTCTCGCTTGGCAATAAGTTGTTTAATTCTAGCAGAATACTAGAGATAGTGACCATACAATTTTCTGGGCTTCGTTCGAACTGGAACATATTTTTCATTCATATAAGTAATTAATATTGCGATCAATGATTTTCATCATCTCATCGATAGGCGAATAAAGTATACTATCCCATAGTAAACCATCACATTCATTATACAAGGAAGCAAGATCTATGTTGTTATAATCACGGTATGTATAAGAAGTAATCATATTATTATCACTTGGACTGACTAAAATATCATAACTAAACTAGGTGGGTCTATCTCGTTATAAAATAATTCACGATATAAGCTGCTTGTAAGGAATAGGTCAAGCATTGAAAGCGTTGAAGTATTGTAGTAAGTAGGTACAGAATTAACCACTTTTAAGTGGGCAGACTGCAATAAAAAATGAAATTTATTAGAAGATCTACCCTCACGAAGAAGATTAATATTGAAAAATAGAATAGAATAAAATATTTGTGTATTTGGAAGATATACTACAAGATTTACAATCTTTTTCTTAGTACCAATTTGAGTAGAATACAATAATACAAGGGAAAATTAAAATAAAAATAATCTAAATTAAATGTTAAAAAATACAACAGCAAAGAAATTGGAAAACAGTGAATGATATTAGATGAAGAAAGACAAAATAATAATAATAATAAACACTAAAAACAAGTAAATAATGAATAAATAAGTAAAATTAAGATAAAAAACATATTAAAAAACGAAAAATTATAGCAAATGGGAATAAATAAAGACGATAATAATCAAATAATAATAATAATATGCGCGTACGGGTCATTATAAAAAGAAAAGACAACAAAGCTACTTATGTCAAGAAATTTCCAAGAAGACACCTGAAAGTGCCAATCGAGTTAGCCTTCTGGATGTTGTGTGGTAATGAATTCCACATTCGAGTAATTTGAACGATATAAGATCTATCAAAACCCGAGGACTGAAAACGTGGAATTAGCAATTTGAAACCTCTGGTAGTATTCAAGGGTTGAAACATGGTCGTCAAGTAACCGGGCTGAGAGTTGTGAAGTAAGTTGAATAGGAAGAGTAGTGCACATGATCGAATCTTCGTAACCCGAAAACAAACCTTACACAATCATTAAATGCAACATGTAATTTTCTGGAGCAGTGTGAATCTAGTATTGGGAAAACAAGTGAACCGTGTGTAAAATGCTGTAATATTAGAGACTTAACCAGATGACAACGTACCTTGGGGGCAAGTATCCTAGCAGACAACCATAGGCGGCGGAGGGTGGCGTAGATCTTTGATAGGTTAGAGTTGACGAGATCACAACACTTCATATTAGAGTTTAGGGTGACTGCGAGTTTACGGACTTTATTCACGTAGAGAATTGAAAAACCATTCAAAAGAATCGAAGGAAGTGATGAAGAGTCAAAAGTGCCAAAAGAAAAAGCGATACACTGTGACCTACTTGAATTTAGTTTAAGTTTATTGTCAATTGACCAGGTGTATATGTTATGTTAATCGCAATTCATTCGAGCCACACAGTCTTGGATAAGTCCTGGAGGACGACTGAAATAGACGTGAACGTCGTCAGCATAAATATGAATGTTGACATCTTGTATTATTTCAGGCAGATCATTAACGTATAGGCTGAAGAGTAGAGGACCAAGAATGGAACATTGTGGTACTCCACGAGATAGAGGAATGACATTTGAGCAATTATTGTCGCCAAGGGTAACAGTTTGCGATCGCCCGTTTAAGAATTCCTTGATTAAATGAACAGCTCGACACAAAAAATGGAATTTATTAAAGAATTTATCTAGCAAATTTACATGGCAAACACTGTCGAAAGCTTTGGAAAAGTCTAAAGGCGCCAGAATACAAATCTCTCTACTATCAAGTACAACGCGTATGTCTGTTGTGACTTTAACGAGAGCACTTTCGCAACTATGCTTTGGTCGAAACCCAGACTGACAGCTACTTATGAGGTTTTTTTGCAGTGTGTATTGTTGAACCTGCCAATATAGTAGCTTCTCCAAAGCCTTCGAAAGAACACAAAGTAAGCTGATGGGTTTATAATCAGCAGGAGTTGTAGCCGCAGCCCTCTTAGGGATAGGAAGTACGTGCGCTGTTTTCCATATTCTTGGGAACACCGATTTCGCAATGCAGGTATTGAAGATATATAAAAGTGGGCCCATAATGAGCGGCGCAATTAGCTTCACAAAACGGGGTGTCATATTGTCAGGGCCAACAGCATTAGTTTTAATAGCAAAAAGCGCATTCAAGGCTTCCGTTCGATCCACTCCCCGGAAACTAAACCCATTAGAGCTATGAAGAGAATCCAAGCCTGCCAAGAACAACTGATCATTGTCTTGACATTGATGATCAGCTATGAAAAATTCGTTAAGTTCAAGTGTGCTCAGGTTTCAGTTAGCCGTCCTGCCTCCGTATATGCCAGCATCACGCAAGTTAGGCCATAATATTTTCGGTTGAGCACGCGCATAAAACTTGCGCTTATAATAAGTACGTTTACCCTCGCGAATTTTTGCACTAATTTGGTTCCTCAGCCACAACAATACTGTCATATTTTTGAGAGAAAAGTTTAAGAAAATCTATGAAATTATTAGGTGGATTCGTATGATCAAAACAGGTAGGAGGACAATAATCCGTCACTAGAATAACTTTTTCTTCGCAAAAGTTTACCTCAATACACATTATTTCAATATCATTTAAACTACAAGACTTGACAGTTCTCGATTTAATCTCTTTCTTCAAGGAAATAGCAACCCCTCCGCCTTTACGAACATTCCTGTCAGATCGATATAGCTTATAGCAAGGAACTGTTAGATGTTCTTTGCATAGAGACTAATGAAGATGGGATATCACTTTGCTACCAAGTCTCACTCATTAAGATTGCATGCACACTAGAGCCATCAAAGATAGATTTAAAGTCATCTATTTTAAATATTACGCATAATTCTCGCATTTGGCAAACAAATATGAAAGCCTCGACTATGTTTGCAAAAAATATTGCTAAGAGGAAATAGGTTTCATCAAAATTAGCAATGTGCAATAGGTAGTAGATGCATTCAAGATATTTCAGTCCCCGGGTAGGTATGGCATTTATTTTCCCCTTGCAAATCTTCAGTGGTACTTGATAATTAGCCAACTCAAATTCATCTTCAAGGTAGTATAAAAGTGAGCTACACGCCGGAACTGTTGCAAAAAGCTAAGGTATGTGTACGCATCTCGAAATCTAAAAATCGAGGAAATTATCTTTTCCCATATTTCCATCTGCCTCTAAATCTAAATACTGGGAAATACTGTGGTGACATGATTGAATGATACAACATACAGGTAGTATGCAGTTCTAATTAAAAAAAAAATGGAGAATATATGTTTTTCATCCCTCCTCCTCCTCAAATATTGTGAAAGATAGAGGTGGATCCGATCTATATATACCAGTGCATAACTCAATCTTTTTTATATCAAATTTATTCAAGAATGACTTAAATTGGTTAAGAATTGACCGAGATTTGAAGGAAAGTGCACTACAACTTTTCGAACAAAATCATATGGAATCGATTATTTCGTATTTCCGCTATACGTTTGTCCTTGCCTGCCGTACTTAGAACATATAACAAACATAAATGCTTATAACACAAATTAAGTAAAGCTTCTCCATGCTTGTGTTGAGCTCAATTTTTCTAGTGTGGGAGCTCAGTTCAGGTATAAACAGCTATTAGAACTCATGAAGGAGCAGGCAAATTTGTTGCCGCTGGCTGCTTGCATCTCAATTGTTTTGCATTTTCTGTCCTTCGTTAATGTCGACCCTTTCAGGATATTATGAGGGGAATAAAGTTTCATTCATGTACACGAATTTTATACGATACCCGGATTCCTGTTTGATATATGATCTAAGCTGTTGTTCTTAACCTACTTGGCAAAGGTGATTATAATGGATATTTTTCATCCCCATTACATCGTCGTTGGGATAGTAAATTTTGGTTTTTGCATAACTATAAAATTTATTGCAAAGGGATGGAACAATTTTAGATTCCAACTTTGCCTTTCCGTACTAACATGCTATAGTACATAAATATCACCTTGCGCAATAGAAGCGCTCCGGCAGGTTGAAGATAGAGAATTCAGACATGAGGTATTACAAGACAAGACAGCATTTTGTTGGTATCTATTGCAGAAGGATAGAAAAATTTTAGATTCCAGATCGTTGTTCCGATCCTTACTTCATGTCGCACTAATCACTTTATGCTAAGGAAGGCTTTTGATGCGTATCTACAATCTAAATGGTGTACCAGAATTACTGACTCCATGTTTATCTAAAGTAATTGAAAAAATTATGTCTGCCCAGATAAATAGGTAGGTACATTGTATATCATAATTTACTAAATGCAGAATAATCAGGCTTTAGATATGAGTATAGCTTCTGCTTCTTTTAAAATAACCAATGATATACGGATTGCTATTGATAAGGATGAGTTCTCCATGTTACTTGAGGGATCGGCATCAATCGGTGTATTCTAAAAATTTATATTTTACTTTTCAACTGGTATTTTCAGGAGTACCGTAAGGATCTATCTTGGGTCCTCTGTTCTTCTTTCTTTTCATAATTGATTTATTTCATTGTGTTAAGTAAAGAAAACTTCACCTTTGTGCTGATGATGCTTAATTGTACATCTCAAGACTAATTGGATTAGATGAAGATGGTGTTTCTTGTATAAATGATGATCTCCATTCTATTTCTGTGTGGCCCATTAACGAAATGCTACACTTGAACCCTACCAAAACTAAATGCTTAATTATATACAAAGCAATTTTAGATACTTATTTGTTCTCACCTGTTGTAATCATAATCTAACTTAGGAATTATCTTCAATAGAACTCTTTCTTGGGGCCATCATATTAATGCTCTAATTAGAAAAGTATATGGTGGGCTTCATTCATTCTGGGCGACTAATAAAAAATCCGTTTAAATTGAATTAGGATGCTTTTCGTCCCTCTTTTTCATATGAGTGCGAAATATTTGCTTGTCTTGACTATGAGTCTATTCGAAAGCTAAATACTGCATTCAACGTGACTATTAAGTATTTTTTGGTCTCCGTCATTTAGACTATGTCTCTTCTTACGCCTACTCCCACCTTGGTTACAGCCTTATGACCTATTTTAAATGTGGCGCTCTTATTTGATTGGCTAGGACTCTTAAGTCTCCGCAGCCCAGCTACTTGTATGATATACTTCAGATTGCGAGATCAAGTTGAGTTAAAACTTTAATAGTGCCTAGACACATAATTGTCTAACATCTTCATCCAGTCCATTATTATTTGGAATTCTCTGCCAATAAATTTGAGGATGTTGCCTGAGTCAGGTACTTTTGGTAATTTTAAATGCGAATCTCAAGCACTTGAATCCAGTCTAGTTTTTAGTTTTGCATTACATATAAGTATAAGTTTCATTTTTTTTCCTTTGTATCTTATTTCTAATTAATTAATTAATTAATTTCTTGTTTTTCAAAATTTGTTAAACTATATCAATATCATAAGCGAAAAACAGTCTTGGAAATTTATATCCATCTGAATTCTTATGAAATCCCCAATAAAATTAGCACATTTTCCATTACTTTACAAAAAGAGCTCGGGTTGGTTTTATTTTTAAGAAATTTTTTAAATATTGTCGACGACTCAATCACACTATCTTAGTAACACTGGTAAGGATCTTTCATAAGCGAGTTCCCATGATTGCGGATTGAGTTTTTGTACAAACGACAAACGCTCTCCACTTATTTTCTCGACTTAATTTTTTGTCCTTATTAGGTATAAATTCTCCGCACCATTTTACATTGAAGTTTTAGGTTCTAACAATACTTCGAGAGTTTTTATTGGTGGAGGAATTGTCCTCTGATCTTCTGTGTGTGTATATAGACCAGCCCAGACTGTTGAAAAAAAAATTATGGGGTATGATAATTTTTTTCTGTCTATCACTTAATTCCCACCCACAACTGCAAAAAGTAAAGAAGGCCCATGATTAAAAAATTAATTTTTACAACTGAATTACTCTCATGCAATTAGTTGAAAATGAACGTCCAAAGTCAAATAAGGCAAAAATGATCTACATATGTTCGACAGGAAACTGTGGGAACTGGTAAATGGTGGTGGTAAGAAATGCCAATAAGATTTAAGTCGTAGACGATATTAAACTGAAGAAAGTTTTCAGGCGTAATTTAATTTTTTCGCAACTTGCAATAACATCCTAATAAAAGTGTGAAGAACTACATTTCCATGAAACCATATCAAGTTTTTTTTTTTTACTTGTGACGAGCATAAAATATCATAGGCTTACAAGCTCTTGATGTATGACAAATTCCTCTTAGCTTCTTCTACTAGTTCTGTATTTTCTTAGGACTTTTCCTATATTCATATTGTTACCTATGCATATACATATGTACATATGCACCCATCCTAAGAAACACCCTAACACACAGAATATTATAAAAATCCATATCATCACGACAGGTGTGGGTAGGTTCGTGTTTGTTGTATGATTTCTTAAAAAATCTGCAGCACCAGCAGATCTTTAAATGCACAAACAAAGATTTAATTGAAAGTCCATGACAAAAGCTGGAACGTGTTAAATATCTTAAGACTGACAACACAAAGGTAAAGACTTCAGGCAGCATAGATTAAATAAAAAAAAAAAATCTTTTCCCCCTCTACAAAACGCAATGAAACAAAAGTAAAACAACGAACTGCAGGAATGATGAGATCGTTATCACTAATCTTATCATTTGTATTATAGTTAAAGGAAACAATCTGTCGCAATCGTTGTAAATTACTCAAGTTCTCACAGTTCTACCTTCTCACCCCTTTTCTGACTTAACTTGTAACTTGTACCTATGCGCGTATGATGTTATCATTTTGTTTGCATTGGTAATACCCCGTGCTTGTGTGATAAGGTCTTCTCTGGATTATTATTATACCTCGTTTCGTGCTAAACAGTAGAGGGTTTAAGAAAAGATTTTATATTAAAAAAAAGAAAAAAAAAACAAATATGTATTTCTATAAATATATTTGCAAGTGTTAATAGCATTTACAAATTTCTCTGGCAATTATTATCAGAGTAAACGTGTTCTTCAAAAAGAATCTGTGGACCGGAATAAGTTAAAGAAATCATCTTACGTGGTGTGTGATAGGCAACTTAGCATTTTCTATTTCATACAAGCGACACACCTTAAATTCAATTGACTTGAAAATTACCAATAAATAGCGATAATTGAAATGAACAACTTAACTCTAAGTTATTTAATAGATTTACAATACCTTTCGGCAATTTTTATTTAACTGAATTGTATACATGGTCACAACCAAACTAAAGATTGTTTTATCTTTTATATGATGTGGTCTGGTCCAGCATATGCCTGGTCAATAAGTCAAAAATTTATTTTATTTTCTCTCTTTTATTTACTGCTTTTCAAAATATTTTATTTGATATGCAATGGAATTGGAAGATAATTATAATAATAATAAATTTATTAAAGGCCAATGTACAAAGATTACAATATCTTATACGTACTTCTAATTTTATGAAATGGTTCCTGGTTCAAAATAAAAACTAACTAAAACAGATTAATTTAACGAAATAAGTATTAATGAAAAGTAAGAAAAAGTCATAAACAAATAAATAAAATAAAATAATGTAAAACAAGTTGTAAAAAAACAAAAAAAAAACAAAAAAACAAATACGAATATCTATAAAAAACAAACCGAAACATACCACCATAAAAGAAAAAAAATAAATAAATAAAAACGAAACAAAAAATTAAATTAAATTTAATGGAAATAAAAACAAGAAATAAAAAATTAACACTAACCTGACAAAAAATAAATAAGTAAAACAAGAAAACTAACCAACTATAAAATGTAAAAAGTACTTGCCATTTACGCTCCTAGAAACTTAAATCTTTTAACAATGACGAACAATGCTTGATAGAGCCCGTTCGCTGCATATTGGCAGGAAGAAAGTTCCACTTCCGTATTGCCTAAACAAAGTAAGAGCGCTCACTTTATTGAGAGGAACACCGAGGAGCTAGAAGGTGACAACCCCTTCCCGAATGCAAGAAGTGCAATCTCTCATATAAATACTCCAGAAGCTTGCTACATATCAGTTTGTGCAGAAGAATGAGTTCACGGCGACCTAAATACATTTTTAGAGGAGTGCCCAGCAGTGACAATACATACTGAGACACATGAGCATTCCTAGGAAGTCTATAAATATAGCGTCATTGAAAGCAACATCTAACTTTCTCTGGCACCGAACATCAGGTTTGCTAAAGATGGTACTACAATAAGCAAAGATTGGAATGAGTAGCGTTTTAGCATAGATGGCACAAGAACTAGATGTCGCATGGCATATTAGGGCAGAGTATATAAATTGTGAAATGGGTAGTGCATTCTGGAATGGGCCACAACACGGTTTAGAGTATGCCGAAAGCAAATGTTTTTTTAACAACAGTTTTGTATTCCTTTGATCGACCTCCTCAACACTTCAGATACGAAAAAATATGAATCACTCGACGTACACATCAGTTCAAATGTTGTGGTCCATTCCGGAATGGACCATCCAGCCATATAAATTTTGTATACTTTTTTGGTACTGCATGCGACATCTAGTTCTTGTGCCATCTATGGTTTTAGCCAACTGTAAGCGCATGCCTACAGAAAGGCAAGCAGACGTTATCAAAACTTGCCGTAAAGTGCCATAGATTTTCCGTATTAAATTTGAAATGTGACTGCAGCACTTGAAATCAGCACTGAAATAAACTCCAAGATTCCTGACGCAGTCAACGTACTCGAGAACGGAATTATTTAATAAAACCGGAGAGAGTTCCGATTTATCAATTCAGCTCCTATAAATAGCTAGGCAGTACGACTTAGTTGGATTTAACGAAAGTTGATTCAGCAGTGACCAGTGATATATGCTACGAAGATCTTCATTAATGCGACAAATACAATTCTCAATCAAACCTATTGGTCTACTCAAATAGATCTGGACGTCATCCGCGTAAAGGTGAATAGAGGAATTAGTAACAACATTCGGTAAATCATTTAAATGTAAGGTGAAAAGTAGAGGGCCAATAATGTAACCTTGTGGAACACCAGAGCGAAGATATATAAGATCAGAACAAAGATCTTTTACTCTTACCATCTGTGATCGATTGCGTATATAATCAGCAACAAGCTGAATGGCGGAGGATGAAAAGCCCAATTGATTTGAAAGCAGTGGTTTACGGAATCAAATGCCTTCGTAAAATCTAGAAGAACAAGTACTGTCATCTGGTCCTTATCGAGAGCTTCACAAAAATCTGTAGATACCCTCAGAAATGCAGTCTCACAACTATGCCTATGTCGATAACCAGACTACCACATTGTCCATGTCCTCTGCTCGATAATAAATTTGATGATTTGTTGGTACATAATTTTTTCTAAAACTTTAGCAAGGAAACTAAGCATGCTAATTGCTCTAAAGTCGCTGGGATTGAATGCAGAGGGCATTTTAGGAATAGGTGTTACATGTGCTTTCTTCCACTGAGTTGGAAATTGGGACGTGGTTAAGCAAAAATTATAAATATGAACAAGTGGTATCAATACGTATGGAGCGAGTACTTTCTCAAAATCAGGTGGAAGTGAGTCTGGACCAGGACCTGAGGATTTAATAGAGAATATCACTGAAAGAACCTCAGCGCCATCCACACATTCAAAAGCAAAATCTTTCACAGCATCGCCAATGTTACCAGTTGTTGCAGAGCTCAACGAACTTGAAGCATTACCTGCACTACAAGCAAAATAATGGTTTAGAGTGTTTAGGTCTGTATTTACGTTGGCAGGTTCACGACCATATACGCCTAGATCTAGAGGAAGTCCTGAAAAAAATTGTCATAATTTGATTTTGAAAAAATTCGATTTTTTATGCATATTCTTTAATACAATATCATAATCTTTCCGCTCCCGTTCCTTTTGATAGAACATTGATTTACGATACACCGTCTTTATGTATTGTAGGCATTAATATTTCCAGTAAGTTAAGCTGACGAGATCACATCTTCCTGTTGTCCAAAACAGTCGAAATGTCTAAGATATCTGAACAAGTGTAAGAAATATTTCAGCCCATTGAATCTAACGCTCCTCTGCAAGTCCTACATCACACCTAGATTGGAATGCGGAGTTGGTCGCACAGCCTTAGATTCTTTGTATAGTGTCCAAAAAGAGCCTTGAAGCTCATTGGCGATTTGGCAATAACTTGTCATATCGACTCACTCAAGTACCGCCGCAATGTTGGATGCCTTTCACTCCTTTGTTGCTACATGCATGCATGATCAATGTTCTGATGATATATCTTGTCTGATGTCTTGTAGAACGATTCCTGCACGCAATACTCGAACTGCAAACCGAACCTTCAAAAAATTTCGTGATGGCTTTTTTATCCGGAACGGTGCAAATGTGGAACAGTCTACCATCTTTTGTCTTTCCTCCGGCATACAATCTGCGAAGGCTTAAGAAGGCATTACCTTCCTTTCTTAATCTTCCTCCCATGCTGTGTTTGCATCAAAGGGTATCCCTTAAGTTTGGCTTAATCATATATAAAAATATATATATTCTTCATATATATACATGAGTAGTATATAAGCAAATTTTCAGTTGAAACGAGTATTTCGATGAGTTGATGTATAGCCATCGGAGAGGGTTTAACGAAAAAAAAAAACTAATCTGAAAATTGAAAAAGGAGAAAATTTACCCAGAGGATATTCAGCACATCCAATTTCTGTAGTAAAGTTTAGAAAGAAATTCTCCCGCCCGAGTGCGAAAGAGGGTTTTCAATTACCACAATAGGGTTGTGACTGGTAAGCAATTGCTGATAGCTCGCTTTATACAAATTAAAAAGAAAATTACATCAGCAGGTTTTAAATTGTAACTGTGCCCGTATTTTTCTCTAACTTATTAAAACAATCAAAATGTGCAAAATTACGATTATATCAAACCAAAAACAAAGTACCAAAAAAATCCAGTATTTGCTAGTTTATCATTTGACAACACTAGGATGTGTGAGAGAAATTTTTCACATTGATCATTGTGACTAGAGAAATAGTTCACAAGCCGAAACAGACTCGCTCACTACCACATTAGAGCCCCAAATGAGTCCTAACATTCTAAAATATTTGCAGTGTTCTTATGTAAAACTTACAAAAAATTGATTTGAATAGCTCCTCCGCCCTAAACTACTATTAGAAACAGAAAAATGGTCTTCTAATAATCTTAAACTTGCTTTCTTATCTTCCAAACCAAAATAAAATTAACAAAATTATTTAAAAACAATTATCCTAACCAAATGACTACGATTCCTCAAACAAATACTCTCAACTGAGTAATAATTGTGTATATGGCGCTGTGCCGTGGTCTGATGAAATCGAATTAGTCTACCTACAGATTCGGACTACGGCCACACATTATTGCAACTATTACTCAGCTGAGAGTTATTGAGTATAAATGGTCAGGTTACGTTTTAATCAAAACTATTTTATTATTTTGTTTAGTAAGGTATATAGTTTGTGTAGCCCTGGGAAGGTAAGGAACCAAGCTGTAAATTACTAGAAGACTATTTTCCTGCATGAATAGTAGTTTAGACTCCATAGCACATATAAACTCATTGTCTGGCACTTTTCCATAAGCATCAATATAGAACATTTTAAAGAACGCACCCGCACGCACACATACAAATGTCTGTTTCATGACTTGGGAAGTATTTCTCGAGGGTTTTACTAGATTTCGTTTCTAGCTTATGTTGACGTATACATATTTAAAATACCGTGCTGGAAATTTGTACAATCCCTGACTTATGATACACGTCATCAATATTAACTCGAATCCTTTTCTAATTTTACAATACAATTTATTACTAATTTTTCCAGTTCGTAGAGCTTTACACCTAGAGAAATTTGGCATCATTGGCACCAGTAGTGATTAAAAATATCTAGTGGCTATAAGTAGCAATAAATTCTGCTGAAGATTATTTTAATTAAGTAATTTTTTGCGCGATAGCACAATGCACAGCTTTGTAGCCGAGTGCTAATAATATCCTTTTAAAAAAAGTCGTAAGGGTACGCGGTGAAAAATATTGTTTTAATTTGGAATCTTAATTAAAAAGTTTGGCGTAGGAAATGAATAAAATGAGCTTAAGGTGGGGCCGCCAATTAGTTGAAAATCTGTTATGTTATCAAGACTTTGAAAACTTGTACAATACAAAACCTAAAGTATATAGAAAGGGACAAGAGAAAAAGATTCTTTGAAGTAATTTGCAATGAGCTACGAAAAAGTAATAGAGAATTACTGTGTAACACATACGAAATAAAAATCAAGTATTCAAGATTCGCCAGTTACCAGAAATCTAAGGGTAATTGCTAAATGCTTTTAAACACTTGAAATTATCTCCATTCTTGTGCAAATAGTTTCGGTAAGCATCTGCATCCTGCATAGGAATTAAAGCACGTTTTCCTTTTGAGGATGAATTATTGGTGGCATTGTCAGTTATAAAAGTAAAAGACAAGACATTATCAGCAAGACACCGAGACGATACTCCATCACTCAGACCACAAATATACAGTTCTGCCTCAATTTATGCTATCCGTTTTAACTCTGGCAAATCCTAATGCCAATACCGAGAGGAATTTTGGCAAGAACATCCTAACAAAAAGAAAATTAAGGAACAAGCTCTCAACAAACATTGGTCTAACACCAATTGTTATGACTCCCTAAATGAATGTCCGTATGTATTTTGGTATGGAGTTTGATTTTTGAAGTGGTTTTTCGCAAATATTTTTAGAATAGTTCGTCGAACAGTTAAAATGATTATAACCAAATTTATAGGATTCCACATTCTGAAGAACTTATCAGTACATTAAAACCGTATAGGACTGATCGTTTCCACAGTATACGTAAAAATCTTTACTTTTTATATGGCTACACCAAGAAGGAGCTGCTCGATTTAGTCCAGTTTTGAAACTGTATTTACCATTTTTATGAAAACACTATGTACAAAATTTCAGCACTCTACGCTGACGAGTTCTCAGGTAGTATCCAAATATGTAGTGCAAAATGAAATTTTTGTATGGCAAGGATCACCCAACGAAGAAGTTACCCGATTTGTTCTATTTTCGTCCTTAATTTTTTTTTTTATAGCCCATGTGCAAAATTTCAGCTCTCTAGGTACACGCGTTCTCGAACTATCGTAAGAACGTCAGACAGACGTCGGACAGATAGACATGCAAAAATCAAAATAAATTTTAATATTATGCGCGGATATGTCCAACCCATTCTTCTCTACTAGCATTATCACTAGGTGTTACCAACGGAATGACAAACTTAGTATACCCTTTAGATTTCATCTAGGGTATAAAAATAAATTAAAATATTACTATACAATTAATTTTGTCGCCATTACGCATGAATTTCGCGATAAACCTAGTGTACGAGAATTTTTCATGACGTACGAGATTTTTGTAAAGTTCGTACGAGAATCCATTTGTTGCGGTTTAGCAACCCTCGAGGTATCTCGCTCGAGACTAAATGGAAATTTTGACAGTTTGTTTTGAGTTTATATTGAAATCTTTGCTTAATTTAATCGACGGTTTCTATATTCATTCTCATATACTGGAAGAATCTTCATATAGATGATGAAATTCGCCAAATTCCAAACGTTTCGTATTTATCGGATAGCAAGCAAAACACCAGAAAGTATCTGCATTTATGTGAAAATGCGATATAGTTTGCACTACTTGACAAACACAAAATTTCTTCTTCACCATCTGATGACATAATTTATGCTCTCGGTTCGTGATTTACCTAGAAACTGAACGCATTGTTGTGAACACTACACCTCGAGATATGTCTTCACCTCGCCTCGCTCAACTGCCTACCCTCCCCTCACTTCGTCTGGCTTAGTTGTGCACGTACTTTAAGCGACATCTTATTTTGATTTAAACCTAGACCCACTCACCTCCACCTCCTTTGAAATTGACCAATTTACTAGCATTAACACAAAACATTCCAAAATCCCAACATTAATCGAGTAAAACCGGCGTTGCCACCAATTAGTGCATCCACTCTAAACTGTCATTGGAATAATATCATCTCACGTTAGTTACAAATACAGGGTGTTTTCTGGTGAGAGGTCCAAAATGAAGGATGCGATACTACTCATCTGGACAAACAATAAATTGAAAGGCTGGTTGGGGGGGGGGGGGGGGGGGGGGCATCCCAGCCGTCAATTACGAAAATATGCTAGACACCCTATATCTTAAAAAGTACAGGGTGTATGGTAACTGATATGAGATCATTGTATGTAGAGCTAGCTGTATGGTATTTCGAACGACTGCTCAACCAGTCCTACTCCTCTCCGAAGTTATAGCGGCCTATAGTAAAAATTTCAAGTTTTACCCCATTTTATATTACTTTGCCTTTGTTTTTTTTTTGTTTTTTACAAAAACTGTAGATTATGGACTCCCCACCTTAATTTTACCACGTAATTCCTAACTAAAGTCATTATAAAATTATAAACTCTTAACCTATTCAGATATGCCCTATCCTTCCATAAAATTTATTATTTGTCTAGGTGAGTACTATTTACAGCCTTCCCTTTAACCCTCTTACAAGGAAAAATATATAAATATAAATACACCTAATCTAAATGTTTACAACAAATTAATTTTTTCTATCCTAATTGAAAATGAAGCAATAAAAAAACTGAAAACTTTTTTCCTCTGACAGGGTAATAAATCATTTTATGAGATGATTTGATCCCGAGATTATTTAGGACCATTTTAAGGGCAAAATATATTATGGGAAAATGGGCAGCATCGTCATTATGATTAAAATTAAGGGAAGAAATTATGCTCTATAGAAGAAAGATATTAAGGGAAAAACTTTTACAATTTGTCAATTTTGGGTTTAAATTCATACTTTTCATCTTTAGGGGTTGAGTGAGTATATACCGTTTACATACAGATGTACATCAAGACTTACATCATTTGGGTGTAACTCTCAACAGCTGTTGGAGCCATTCTGTATTAAGGCAGAGAAAGAAAATAATCTATAGATTTTAAAAGAAAAACTCTATTTGTCGTGTCGTAAAATGCTAATGTATGGGTATCAAATAAATATCCAAAATGAATAAAATCAACTCTCATGTGACAATTGACCCCATCCATACAGCAACAAAATTACCCAGGGACATTCCATTCTTTTCCTATAGATTCCATAACTTTTCAGGAATAAACAGGAAGTGTTCAGTATACAGGGTGTCCCGTAAGTATTGTAATATCTGCAGGCTACGAATAAGTCATGCTTAGGCGATCAAAAAATTGTATGGGTAGGGAGAGGGGAATCCTAACGATTTCCGAGTTAACCGATCTTTAAGATATTTCGGTATGTTTTTATAGATCACCCTGTGACTTCTAAACGTTACATCCTGTGATGATGGTTTAAATTTACGTAGATAGATAATCGCTGCACCCTTCTAATGTTCTATAAATTTTTGCCCTCACCCTTTCCGTTTTGAAGTTATGGCTCAAAAAAAATTAAAATTTCGGAATTTTTACTCGGTTTTTTTTTTATTTAACTACTATTCAAAAAACATGTCATCAACATCAATTTTTCATATTGGCTTTTTGAAGCCCAAAAGTTTAGTTTTAAACTGATTTACCACACTCTGTACCCAAAATGTAACCCTTTCTGCCATTTTTACACTTTTTCTTAAGCACAATAAGCGCAAATTGCTCAGAAAGTAGGAAATCTTTTGGAAATGAAATTTTTGAGCCATTTTTAACTAAGAAAAAGTCCAAAAACCCAGAAAGGATTACATTTTACGTAGAGAGTGGGATAAGTCATTTTAAAACTAAACTATTGGGCTTCCAAAATCCAATATGAAAAATTAGTATTGATGACGTTGTTTTTTTATAAAAATAGTAGTTAAATAAAAAAAAAACGAGTAAAAATTCCGAAATTTTAACTTTGTTGAGCCATAACTTAACTTCAAAACCTAGAGGAGGAAGAGAAAAGTTCATATACCATTGAAAAGGTCAAACGATTATCTATCTACCAAAGTTTAAATAATCATCATAGGGTGTTACAGGGTGATCTATAAAGACATACCGAAATATCTTAAAGTGCCGTCGGAAGGTTCCCCTCCCCACCCATACAATTTTTTGCTCGTCTACGCATGACCTATCCGTAGAATTTGATATTACACTACTTACGGGACACCCTGTATACTTGAGATTTTATTCCTAGGACTTATTAGAAATTTCCCATACGATATTCCGTAGGATATTCCACAACTACATTAGATAAAAACATTTGGAAAATCTGAATTCGAACGAGATATTTTCAGCGTTTTACAGACAAATACCTACTGGACAAACATAGGAAATTCACTTTTCTCCCATCCAGAAGCTTCTAAATGTATTGTTACGTCGGATAAGTTGTTTTCACAACAATGTGTCCCTCCTGTGGGTTCCTGGTCACATGGGGATCATGGGGAATGAAAGGGCTGACCTTTTAGCTAGGGCTGGCTCTGATTCTCCGATCCTCGGACCGGAGCCCGCCGTAGGCGTTGCCACCTCGAATATCGGGTCTCTCATCAAAGCGGATGTTCATAGGAAACATCAGCAGATATGGGAGAACCTGAGTGCTTGTAGGTGTACAAAACTGTTTCTTGATGAGCCCAATGGGAATATCTCCGATTTTCTCATGGGGCTCGGAAGGAAACAATGTAGAACCGTGGTTGGCATTATCACCGGCCACAGGTCACTTGACGCTCATCTAACAAGGATGGGAGTTGTTGACAGTCCTGAGTGTCTGTTCTGCATGGAGGGAGAACCTGAGACCACCGAACACTTTTTGTGTGAGTGTCCGGCCTTCGCCCGGAGCAGACTGGATACTCTAGGGTCTCCCCTTCTATCTGTGGATGAGCTGAAAAACCTTTCTCACTAAGACTTGTTGCGCTTCATTAAGAGGATAGGAAGGTTTTGGTGAATGGGATTCCGGATAGTACAATGGGCCGCTGTGGCCTCCGTGCTTGGGTTGGGTATCTCCTGTTCCCCGTTTTCAAAACAAAAAAAGAAAGACAAAAAAAAATTGTTACGTCCAATACATAGAAAGAAAGAAGTGACATCTATTGGAAATGAAAACTTCGCGTAAAATGACTAATTAGGTGCGGACAGTAAAAGACTTTAGTTTCGGAGAATCGATGTTTCTCGGGTGGACTCTGCGAGAAGGTTCTGGAGAATTTGCAGGTATAAATACATATTATGTCACTGCCAGGGGCGAGTCTAGTCTTAGCCAGTGAAGTGAATACAGTCAAAGTATATAAACAGGTGAAATACTTCTAATTAGATTGTGATAATTTGCAAGTTAAACGAAAACATTAGAGTGAAATAAAAGAACTTGTGGATGTTTTGAATAACAAAGCAATGCCACGCACACAATAAGAAATTATTTTAGTATGATCTCTGGCTATCGTGGCTCTCTGGTTAAAGGTTGCTGTCACTATAAGCACAGATGGAACAAGCGCTAGATATCGCATGGTATACCAGAGTAGAGTATACATATTGTGAAATGGATGGTGCATTCCAGAATGGTCCACAACATATTTTAGAGCATGTCGAGAACAAATGTTTCTTTAGCAGCAGTTTTGTATACATCTAATTGACCTCCTTAATACGGCATATGCGCGAAAATATGAATCATTCGACGTATCCATCATTTGAAATGTTGTGATCCATTCCGGATTGGACCAGCCAGCAATATAAAATTTATATAGTCTGCTTTGATATTACATGTGATATATAGTTCTTGTGCCATCTATGATATAAGCCAGGCCTGCATAAACTGACACCAGTTTATTTTAAGACTACTTACTAATGACACATAATATTGATAGAGTTTAAAGTTTTTCTTTTTTTGTGGGTAGGTATAAAAAATATTTCTACAGTCTCAGAAAATCCCAAACAATATCCTCTATATTCCTGCGAACATCCCAAAAGCTTGGATATCCGTAAGATGTCTTACGTATGATTGCAGCTGGAATTGAACATTATTGAATGCGTAACCTGTGCAAATACAAGAAATCCTGTGGGAAGGGGACGATATCTATCAGGGACATTCGAGTCGCGAATATTCGGTACTCCCAGGGATGTCCTAATTTGTTCAGTGGGACCGGCCGGGACTTCCCATAGACAATTTATATACCCTAACAGGATTTCCCGTTAACATATCACGGATACATTTGTGCTGTGTGGAGTATTTTACTAAACTGTCAAAGATGAGGTTAGGTCGAGATGAAAGCTACCACTGTGTTTCCCGCTTAATTTCTTCAAGTTATCATCATTACATTACATTAGAAAGTTGGCATTATTGGCATAGATATCACGGAACTGAAAATAAAAAGTAAAAGTTATTTTATGTTTCGCTGTTTTGACTGACCGACTGACAGACTGACTATCTGATCAATCTTTGAGTTTTCTCTTATCTCTAAAAATAGGGTCTCATAGTGTAATTGAAAAACCAAACTAGATTATTCACTTTGCTTTGCGCAATTGGCTTGGTTCGCATGTTTTCAAAGTGATTTTCATGCCTTAATCACAAGACCTCTCCCAGCAACTAAACTGCGTATAATCGAATTAATTGAGAAACAACAACTTTATCAATTTTATTGATATTACATTAGAACTCGTTTTTTTTATTTCATTATCGATTATAAACATAATTAACTGATTGCACCGTTAAAAATTCTATTCGGTAATAGTTATAATTGAGTAATTTGTTTCCGCAAAGAGATAGAAAGTAAATTTTCTTGCACATCTTTTTAAGCCCCCATAGAAACAGATATTTATTTTTTTATTTTTTACATGAATGTAAAACGGATGCATATGAGCATGATAAAAACCATTGTAATATATGTAGTATAGGATGCTCAGAAATTTGTGCCCATACGAGATAGTGGGGTTTTGGTGAAAACAAGAAATATTTCTAAAAACAACATTCTTCTACTTTGTTTGCGAGATACAAGAAGACCTTTGAGAGCTTGCAGAGATCATACAGTTTGTCTGTAGTTAACACAAACTCGACAGATTATTTTCTGATCTTTTGTCGTATGTGAATGTCAAAATATACGACAAAATACAATGAATGGAATGAATTTACTTTCTAGGACAAAAGAATCTGAATCAAAACGCTGAACTTGTGTTACTTTATTGGATTTTCTAATTGTTGGTAACCTGATAAGATACACTTTTTCAATAAAATGAGTTGAGTGCAAAAGGCGTTTCGTATCAGCAGGAACTTAATATTCTTCAGTACGACTGGTTCTTGCTTGCCGTATACGCCTGGAAAAAAGCTAAGTTGACCTCATATATATGCACTCAGTTAAAATTCTGAGTATAATTTACACTCAGAATTTTAACTGAGTGCATATATGTATGTGAAGTCAACTTAACTTTATTCCAGGCGTATATGGCAAGCAAGAACCAGCCGTACTGAAGAGTATTAAGTTCTTACTGATACGAAACCCTTTTTTGCACTTTCATCAGTTGCAGTTACAGTTTTAGCAACAAACATTTTCTGTTATTAATTTTTTTAAAGTAAAAACATTTTTCTACGAAAAATCTTCTTGATTTTTCGGTATGAAAGTGAAGTTTAGTTAAAAAAAATAAAATCGTTTACTAAAAGGTACCGAAGTCTTATTGAATAAGGAGAACAAAATCAAGATCTCTGGTGACCTAAGCCAACACAAGAGTCTTACTTACTAGCATATCACCAATGCCTTCTGCTCTGTTCTTTCAGGTTACATCGAGCAACATTAAAACTTCTGCCGCTTTAGTGGAAGTTTTTTCAGGTTACATCACTACTACTGTAGCTGGCACAGGTTCACACTATTTCTGAACACACTCTCTACCTTCAGAAGAAGACATATCTTTTATTGGTGGCCTTCTTGCCACAATCCAACTACAACAACATCTCACTGTTCAAACTATAGTACTTAGTAAGCGGTTAGCGGTTATTAGCTCAAAGATAATCTTCTGCTTTATCCTCAAGGTTTACTCAAGCTATTATCAAGCGAATAGCTAGTCACTACTGGATCAAGACTAAACTAGTATCTCCTCAAACACAAGCGAATATTACTCAAACCACTGGCACTAGACCACAAAGTGCATTAGGACAACATATTTGAAAGCTTACATGAGAAATAAATAAGAAAAAAACAATTTCTTAGTTTATCTAATAGATATAAAAAGAAAAAACATGTTCAAATCAAATAAATCAAATTTAGATTAATATTGCATGCCTTGACGGCCTTCGTTCCTTATATAGAAAGCAGTAATTGCCGCAAAAAAAGCCCACCTGCTTCAAATTACGTTTACAAATATTACTAAGTACTTGAAAATTTATTATTTAAATTAATTAAAATAAAGAAATAATTGAGTACTTTATGTTATTTAAATTAAAGAGGAATCACTCCCATTCCCCTCTATCAACAAAACTAGAAGCCAGGAAATATACGATTTTTCCACAAAGGTAGGTGTGGCCAACACCGGCACCTAACTTTGTATGCCTCACTAATATATTTCGCTACGCATAATTAATATTTTCGCTTAGTTAATTTAAATTTTGGGTGAATTACATTTTACAGTTAAGCCAGAGAAATATTTGAAAATAAAATAGGAAGCTGCCCGCATCGTGTTGAGCCAAACTTTTTCATATACTTTTCAGAAATATGTATTATTAGCCATGTGACAATCGAAACATTCTAACGTTCGAGGCGGTATACCCCCGTATACAATGTGCGTCCTAAAATTATAAAGAAAATATTTATAGACAACGAAGGAATGTTTTTATGCTGTTTTAGTGTTAACAACTGACGTTTCCCCCACTACCACACAAATCATACATAATTTATTCGAATATTCATCTTTTTTATTATATTGAATTTATAAATTATTTCGAAATTGTGAAAACAGTGAAAATAGAACTTTCTCGAATTTTTCATATCTTTATCTTTGGGGAGGAATTCTTTAATAGTCAAAATGTCGTCTTTGTTTATAAATACATTATTTAAACAGGGATATATATATATCTGTATAATTACTATAGTAAAATAAACAAAAAAAATCATGGAAAAAATAATATAAAAATCGTGAAATGAGTCATTTTAGTCCATTTCCGTGAAATTTATGAGGTTAAATTTAGTGTTTAGAATATTTCAGAAATAAATGTTTTTGCATATTTGATGTTTTTCCAAGTTGTAAAATGTTTTTCTTTTCTTATCAACTTTTTGGAAATAGTCTATAAGGCAGAGAAACGTTTCACTTGTTACATAGAATAATAAAAGGACATCAAGTTGGTAAGAATAAATCAAATTAAGTTAAACGTAAAAAAAAAATTATCTCACTTTTTTGTGTTTTTGTTTGTGTACATTAGGCATGTATTGGTACATTCTTAATAGCTTGTTGTAAGTAGTATATGCAAATAGCATTGCATAGAAAATGCCACTAAAGATACCTAACAAAGGGTAATTAAAAATATATTTTTCATGCATTTCAGTAATTTTCATAAACTAATCATTGATGAAAAATATGATCACGTTTTTTCTTAAAGCATACGGAAATGAACCTGCTTCAAATTACGTTTACAAATATCTCTCAATACTTGAAAATTTATTATTTAAATTAATTAAAATAAAGAAATAGTTGAATACTTTGTGTTATTTAAATTAAAGAAAAATCATCCAGCCCCTCCCCCTCCTCCCGTTCCCCTATCCTATTCCGCTATATCAACAAAACTAGAAGCTAGGTAATATACAAAATCGATAAATCTTAACCTCAAGATATTTACAAAAGTATCAAATTTCATATCCACGCCATCGTGCGGCGAGCGATAAGATTTTCGCAGGGTTGAAGGTTCTAACTAAGCATTTTTCGACCCTAAACTAAGGGACTTCATCACCTAAGAGGGTGAATCGAATTGAGTTATATTACAACTTTTATCGGGGAAGCTGCTGCGTTCGAAAAACGGAAATTGAGAATAAAGGGTGCGGGTGGGTAGCAGGTGTTTTGAAAAAAAAAGAAATTAGATTTTTTTTTTGTGAAAATCACATTATTTAAAATGTAAAATTGTAAAAAAAAATAGCAATAAAAAGAAAGGTGTAAAATTGGGAAAAAAAAGCAAGCTTCAGACCCTTGCAGAAATATCCAACATAGCTAAAGGAGTCAGATGTATACTAACAAGCCGACTAGAAAACCTGGACTATGCAAACGTCATCGTTCTACTTGCCCACATAAGCCCTAAACACAATTACGACGAATAATTCAGTGACATGAAAACAAGAACAACACTCTAGAAATGACCTCATATATGCACTTAAAGTAACTTGTAAGTGTGAATTATATATGCATATATGAGGTCACTGGTAAGCTAGTCTGTTCACTTTGGCGTATACGACAAGCAGGAACCAAGCCGTACTGATGAGTAAACGGCTTCTGTTGATAGGAAACGCCTGCTTTTGCATAGAAATTTCTTTTTTTAAAGATTTTCGTTTGGAAAAGAGCAAACTTAGTGGATTTCATATTGACTAAATTCGCTATTAATTTATTTCATAGCAATACTCAACCCCTGTAGAGTATCGTAAGAATTTGTCTAAGACAAATTATACCTTTTTCCCTTGTTTACCATATCTTTATTTTGTTGTTTTTTTTTAAATATGAAAATGACTCTTCATTCCAATGAGTTTTTTGTAAGGATTTAAGCTGCGGCCATTTTGAATTTTCTATCACCTGTTGTCAGCTGTCACTGACAAAAGATATTTGGACCTTTAAGGTACATTTAGAAAAAAAACCGACTTCACTACATTGATTGTGAGGGAGTGATAAGTTATCATATTTTGTTTGATATTTTTGTTAAAAAATATTTAGAAAAATTATTTACAGAGAATTGTCTTATGAAGAAAATTGGAAAATAGAGAAAAAGAACTTCAATTTTCTGTATATAGGATATGTATATCGTTATTCTGATTGTTAATTTCTTTTTATTGCTACTGCTTATTTTGGATAGAAATACAAATCATTACTAGTTACTTTTTATAAGTTGCAGTGCGATTTTAAGTTTTTCCAACCACACTTATAGTAAGCCGAACAAAATTATTGAATAAAACTTAATCATTAGCTCCCAAATGAAAAAAAATATTTAAAGGAAGACCTCGAAAAACCTATAAATAAGGATAACATCAAAGTATGCATTCAGATTATTGTAAGAAGTTTAACTCCATAAAACTGAAGACACAAAAGATAAAATAATAATAAAATACAATTAAATCCACCTATAGTGACCTGGTTTGTAATGGAAATTCGTTCATAATATACGAGTCCTGGTTGAAATACGTGTCAAATTCTTGCTTATGATGGACTCGCTTTTCATGTATAATGGACCGAAAATCTTTGATTTTGTGCATTAATATAAATAGAGTTTCTGTAGTCGAACGAAGAGGCTCAATATTTCAAATTAAAGCTGAAGAATTTGGGAAAATAATTGGAGACGATTTTTGATGCAATTCTGAGTCGCTGAATAACTTCAAAAAGAGGCATAACATTGTTTTCCGAAAGATATGTGAAAAAATCAGTCCACTGAATGATTTTCACACGTTTGACCAGTTATAAGTAACGGTCACTTAGCAGAAAACATATTTAATGCTGACGAAATGGGCATTTTTTCATTCTAAAGGTGGAAAATTATCAAAAGATGGTATGTGCTAATGCCTCTGGTATTGAAAAACGTACATAATTTATAATAGATGAACACTTCATATTATTGTACCTATTATTTACACTAGCTTTAGTAATAATTTCAATATTTTTAACAAAATTTCAAAAATATTAAAACATTATCTGCCAAATACTGTTGTAGCAAAAACGCTTGGATGACTTCAACTGTTTTTGAGAATTAACTATTTAAAAAAGTGGGACAGCGAATTAATAAAACAGAACCGAAAAATGTTGATTTTATTGATAATTGCCCAGCGCATTCTGACATACGCAATATAAAACTTCACTTTTTCCCCCCACCCAATACAACGTCAGTCTTCAAAACCCATGGATCAAGGAGTCATTGGGAGTTTAAAACAAATCTACCGAAAGATGATTTTTACGAACGTAGTCGTGAAGCAAAATAAACGGATTTCGACTGCGTGGAAAAGCATGCGTTTAGAGTCTTTATTATACTTTGTGTTAATTATACCGACACATATTAGTTTCCAGCTTTCAATTTTGACTAATAGGATGAGGAGGAAAAAAACCTTCAATTAGAAGCCAATTGTATGGAGAAGGCATCACAGATTAGAGGTAAAACAAAAATTTAATTAAAATTATACTAGTTGAAACTTTAAACGCGTTTTTCTCGAAACCATGTTTTTCAAACTGGGCGTACCAGTAGCTCCCTCAATTTTTATCCGATTGATTTGAATTTTTAACTGTACCTTTAAAACAATATTTTCTAGTGAATGTCGTAGGATTTTTTTGATAAATTGTTTCTATAGATTTTTTTTTAAAAAACAAGAAAAAAAATGTTCCAATTGACGCCATTTTTTTTTTAAATCAATTTTGCGAAAAAATCCTACGACGTTCAATAGATTTTGGACTATATTTTAAGTTTTGTTTTTTTGTTCCAGATTAAAAATTGTGACCTGTAGCGGTACGCCCATGTCGACCATCCGAGATATTTTTTTTCCTTGCGTGCGCTACTATGGTGCCATTTTGTATCGTAAAATTAAGATAAAATATGTTTTTTGTAGTATCTTTATCCCTTTAATATAGTTCGTGGTACGTCTCAGAAAATTGCGTGAATTTTAGTGAACACAAGGTAATATTACCCCCCATTGATGATTATGTAAATTGAATTGATAAGGAAGTGATAACCACCGAAGAATTATCTGACAATGATTTAATGAATAAACTGGAAAATTTTCAGGAGATTTATGTAAAAGAAGAATTTATGGTTACAACAGCGTTAAGCTGCGTGCGAAAACTACAATATTTTTTCTAACAAAAATATTTCACCGATGGCATTTTTCGAAATCCAAGCTGTAATACAAAATAAATACAATATAAAAAATAGACAAGTTCAAACAAAAATAACACACTTTTTTGTAAATCAATGTTTATGAATTTTATTTAACTTTTGATTAAATGGACAATTTTTTAGCTTTTGATTTTTCCCCGTATTTTTCCCTACAGGTTTAATGTTTAATGTTTAAGCTTGGAAAATTCACAAGTATTGGCTCCAGATAGTAGCTTATCTAGTGAATTATTTAATAGCAAAATGTATGAAATATTTTTTTCTTAAACAATACTGGGATTCAGTTAAGATCTGCTTTTTAGAATCGTTTTTGATAAATATTTTGAGAAACGACTTTCAAAAGAAATCTGTTCGAAGTGTAGAGAACAAAAAAACAATTTAAACATAGAAAGAAAAGATCAACAAAACAGTAAACTACTTAAGTCCTTAGTGAAAGACGTACACGTAATTTACAATATCGTGACTCAAAGGGTATGATAATATTCACTTCAACTACCAAAAGAATATTCTATTCCCAAATTTTGCTAAACCGTTCAGTTAATTCTATATTTTCGGATTCAGTAAAAAGGATAAGATTTATATGTAGTTGTGCTGAGATTGGACTAGAAATGCAATTCCCATAAAATCCAACTCCTCAAATCTTAATGGTGTAGAGGCTGAACCATATAAGTTTTGCCAAAATAACTTTCAACCACAACTATAAACAATTTGAGTGACGTACCTATGCCAAGTTTTTGCATTGGATTCGAAATGGAAATGAAAACGAATGCATCAGATCCGCGTTCCTCTGTCTTTAATTAATAAAAAAACAATTCCAGGCCTCATCTTATCTCATATTCTTCTACATGAAACATTTCTGGTCTTAATTCGAACAATTAGTGACGGGTAAGTAAAAGTGAAATCCAAAAATAACAAAATTGCGTTATTTATCCTAAATACCAAAGACATTGCACATCTTCAAAAAGCTTTTACTGAATTCATTCGTTCATTGTTGAAAGACTTTCACTGCTGAAAACCAATTAATTATTGTTAAATATTTATAAAAAAAAAAACAAAAAAAAATCGAAAATGGTTCAGTTGTATTGAGGGGGAGTAACTATAGCCAAAATTTACGTGAGCGTGCATATTTTGTTTTTTTAACTAATTATATTGTAGACGACGTGACGGTTAAAATTTTGTGGGTGCTTAACTTAAATTCAACGTAGTCATTTAGTCATAAATGTCAGCATCGCCAACTTTATAGGGGAAAGTTTTCATGAACAATTTTCTACCTTTAGTTTAAAATAATTTTTCATATAAATATTTTAACACTGAAAATCTGTAATATGTCTGGTTCCCACAGATTAAAAAGAAATAAAGATAAAAACTAATAAAAATATTTATCGGTGACTAATTTGAAAAGCTTATGAAAGTATTCCTTTTTTAGTGCACCGGAAACGTGCTGATTATATCACACCTAAGCTTTTTGAATATTTGATGACAGATTAACGATCGAATACCATCGATATCTGAAAATTTTATTAGGTGTGGTTGCCAATAAGATTTCATATTAGGTGAAACAAACATTTATTGAAAAGTAATCAAATCACTGGTTGATAACTTGCACTTAGTATTATAATGAAATATTTAGAGAAAAAAAATGATTCAGTCGAATAAGATTTTAAATAAATACAAGTTAAAAATAAATAAATAAATAATAATTTATGGTGTTGGACTCAAAATAGCAAAATCTTGTTACTGTACCAGTATTGATTAATATAAAAAAAATAAAAATTAATAAAAATTAAGAGTATACTGATCAAATTATATGGCTAGAATAAAACGACTCTAAAACATCTGAATTAGCTTCACCTGAGCTTCACCATCGGTGGTAAAGCTCCTTTCTTTTAAATTTGTCTTCAATTGTAAAATTAAAAATTGTTACTCAGAGCCAAATATGGACTGTAGGATAGATAGGACATTTCTATAAAACCAATTTCTTTTACGCATTACTTTCAAATCATGGTAGTGTAAATTGTTCATAGCAATAAAACTGAATGATTTGCTTGACAATCATTATCTGCCTTCTAATCACGCCACCTTGGCCTTTTTTAGGACTCCATATTCTTGGCGGCCCCATTCCAGCAGTTGTTATTGTTTAATCTTCAGTAAACAATGGATGTCAAAAACCAAAAAATCTTCCCAAGCCATTAAACATACCCTCTGAGCTCTGACTAATACATATTCGTCCCAAAGTAATCCTTCAGTTGGTGGTCCTAAGATATTGGCAAGATGAAAGAGTTTTTTTGGAAAAAGTTAAAATTAATTAACAATTTTTCATACTGAAAAATCGTCTTTAGGTGACCTGTGGATGAAAACCAGGAATGTAATTGAATATCAAAGTTGTCACAATTTATTTTACCGAACAGTGAGAAGACAAAAATTTTAGGTTTTTAAAATTTCAAAATGACACACAACATTAAACTGACTTTCTATTCCAAATGAAGTGAGTTGGACCATTGGAAAGATCAATTTTTCCAGGTCCGCTGGAGAAGATGACTTCTTCCAATCTATAGTATAGCATTACATGGAATAAATATCCCATTATTGATGATTTTAAAAGCTCTAATTACGCTTGGGAGTAGGTACATTTAAAATTGCTGACGAAATAGATATCCGAATTATTTTCGGATTCAAAGCAAAAAAAAACTTCTGGTACTCTAACCGAATCCTTGTGACAAACTTGCCTCTACTCTTTTCTCTGTAAGTAGACCGAAGCAGTTACTCATACTTTACAGAAAGCTCGAAAGTGTTTTAGAGGCAAATTATGTGATTCTTTTCTTTTGCTCATGCAATAAAAAGAACCTTCTGCAACATTTCCTTCGATGCGGTCAAACTAACTATTGTTGAAAACTGCTTTGAGACTTCCACACTTAATTTAGTAGATTCCATGCTCAAAGTAAGAAAAAAAGTGCACATTTCGCTCGTTTCGACTCAATGTTGACAAAAAAATGTTTGGTTCTTCTTCTTCCTTTTCGCTTTCTTGAAAAATCACAGACTATTTTTGCTTAATTTGACACATTATTGACAACTAGATGGCGCTGCGCAATGTAAGAAGTACCGATGATCAAACTATACCCAGTAATTTTGAGCATATTGATATCTAGTCCACACCCACTATTTTTCTGGATATAGCATAATGCATGATTGCAAAACATCAAACACTAAAAAAAGAAGGAGAAACGTAACGTTAAACCCATTAAATGCATCCAGAAAAAGACTACACATAATTTCCGATTTTCTGATACACACTTAATTAGATATTGTAAAATCAGATCAAATGATTTTACAATATTAACAGACCGACGATAATAGCGATCTAGCGAACAATCGTTTCAGAAAGGATTATTAAATACCGAAGAGGCAATGAAACTATTGACAGCTTAGTTAATAGCGAAGCAAAAGCTCCCATTTTCGGATCAGAGCCATCTATTGGCATTTACAAATGTCATCCAAAAACTGCCCTAAGAGGAAGGACAACAATTGCTTTACTGAAACAAACTGCAGAACATGAAAAAAAATGGCATACTACATATATCAAACCTGCAGGACAAGCATCATACCAATACAATTTACAGGGTGTTAATTTCGAACACCAATACATTCACTTATTTCTTATATGTCAGCATATGTGCCAAAGGTATATTGGATAGAATCAGCCTTATACTAACCATGTCTATACTAGTACCTAACTTAGTTTACCGAAAATCATATATGTATCAAGGAATCAAATCTCCTCTTTGGGAGGTGCCCCGGTCAGTTAAATAATCAAATTGGCGCCAGTTCAACAAAACAATTACGTCACATCACATAAATGGTGGAAATGAGATAAAACGTAACTAGGCACAATCGATACCTTGTTGATTTTCTCATAAGTGTAAAAACGATTCATGAACACAAATAATTTTAATAACTAGGTAAACATAGAAAAAAAATCACATAACAAAAATGAATTGATATGTATTCAGTCAGTGGGTGTAAAATTCGAAATGAAAAATTTTTCTCTAATGCCAACTCAACTATTAAAATTGAAAGAACAAAAATTAAAATCCTGGAAAACCTCTAAAATTCAAAGCTGAATGTGATTCGAAATGTTTGCGACGGTAAATATTTACCTTTTGCGCGATTTCTATTATATTCGCTAGAATTTTTATTCAATTTCAACTTGCCTCCTAAGCTTAATGGCGGAAAATAGAAATAGCACGAATATTCTGCACATGCAGAGCCGATATTGATTGGGTAAAAATGGAAATTTCGAAGTCTCGAATGAATCAGTTTCCATCCAAGTTTCATGATACTCAAATTATCCACCGGGCAGGCAGTGTGGTAGCGGTAGCGGTAGCTGGTACTTCGGCATGTTTTTTTCCTGGTGCTCTAATTCACATGTCACGATGAGATAACTACGTGTGTGAGCTTTGTAATTAACACAACAGAGGGTACTGTATGTAGTGAAGGGGCAATTTGAATAGAGGAGTTCTTATGGCTGTACTAATTGGAACTTGCTACACCCAACGTAAACAGAAAGTTGAAAAAGTAATTTATGTTTTCACATGTAATTTCATCTACTACATATATGAAAGTGAAGACGAGCTAGGTAAAACTACAAATCCTCACTGATATTAATTGCTTGGTATGTATGATGGCAATCTCGTTGGTAGAACATACGTACGTGCATGCATGTAATACGGATGGTATTGATAATATTATTGGGCATTTAGTTTCGAACTAATTAATTAAATCTGTTTTTTTTTATTAATCACATGCCAAACTATAAAATTCATAGCTCACAGTAACCAAATTTCTATAGGGAGGGAAAAAATATTTTAAGAGCTACGATTTTGTCTATCCGACCAATAAAGTCCCAATTTCAGTGTTTGAATAAATATTTTTTAAATTTGTCTTAACACTTTGCTTCTTGCTTCCATGACCTAAGAAAACATAATATCGAAAATAAGGACCACAAGCTTTATGCTAGCTATATCAAGAAATTCAAATAAGAAAGAGTCGGTTTTAATGTTTGTCAAGTTTTGTGCTGTCGGTACAGATAATATACCTCCACGATTCGTTACGTTGTCTCTCCCTTTCATCCTTCATATCGTAAACACTTATGTTATGACTTTGCCTTTCCCCAGGAGTTGGAAAACCATTACTGTGTTGCCAATATCCAAAAAATCTTCTCCTCAATCCCCTTCTGATTTCAGACCCTAAGGCGTCCAATGTTTTTTATCAAAAGTACTGTAAAAGCTAATGAATAGGTAATTAGTTGAGCATCTGGATTCAAGAGAGATCCTAAGCAAATGGCAGTCTAGCTTTCGTCGTCACCTTAGCTGCAAAACTACAATACTGCAAATGTCCACTGATATCAGAGCTAGCTGCCCTAGACAAAAAGAACTTGGTTCCTTTGGTACTGCTCGATTTTTGATCTTAGGATCTTGCTTCGGAGACTGAATTACTCCTTTGGTTTCAGTCTCTCCGCTGTCGCTCTTGTCCAGGGCTTTCGAGCCGATCGAAAGTAAGTGTATTGCTTGCATTAATGATGATTTAGAAAGAATCAATATCTGGTCCAAAGCTGAGCCCAAATAAGTCCCAATGTATTGTATTTCATAATGGCCCGCATAACTCACCTCTTGTGGTCTTGGATGGTATAATTTTAGATGTGGTACCTAACTAAAGTTAAAAATCTAAACAATATTTTGTACTTCGTAGACTCTGGGTTTCAGGTGACTTGTTATCTTTCGAAATCAAATGTACTTAAATGTAGTTATGAAACTTTTTGTACTAAAAAAATTGTGAAATTTTGTATAGATACTTTGTAAGCCCAATTAATAATTATATTAATTTTTATTTTCCTCTGACATGACACACTCATATCTGCCTTGATTTCTTTGTACCATACCTTCAGAATAATGTTTATTACCCATTACCACAAAACTCCTTGATAAATTTGAAAACGAAATGATTCGAAATGATAAATACCACCTAATTCCACCTAATTAATCAAACTTTGAAACAACATTATCGCCGACGAACGAATTATAAGACAAATTTTGAATTATTGGGAAACTAAGAAAAAATTGTTTTCATTAACTTCGGTAGATTGTGTAAAGAGGTACCTATCCAAAGTCTGGACTCAGGATGTTAAAGACTCGACTATAAGAAATTGCTTTCGTAAATTTGGTTTTAAAGCTCCTGAATAGGATTGGGATGAAGAACATTTGTAGAACGGAACGTTAAGAAAAAATTAAAAGAAACTTGGAAAATTCTAGTTGAAAAAGACTAGTGCAACTGAACGGATTATGTAGAAGTTGATGTAGACGTGATAAGAAGTCCTTTTCTTAATGAGAATGCTCTTGAATCCATAAATGATGAAGATTCTCTGATGACACAATACCAGTAAGGGAAGAAAATAACGTGATTGTACCAAAGAGGGAGGCCATAAAAAGTCTGCAATTTACAATCGAAAGAACAACGTACGTTCCACAAAAGGTTGATGAAATCCCAACGAACAATTCAACTTTTATAAGAGTTGGAAGAGTATTCTGACAACTTTTAATAAGACTTTACATTTTATAATGTTAGTCTTGAAAACGTTTTTGCTGGTTCTATAAATCCTTTATAAATCCAATTTGGGCACACTGTATAAAGGCAATGGGAACCACTGAACCTTTATAAGATACTTAAGTTAATTGTCCGTTGAGATGTCCTTCAGCAACATTGAATGTTTTTTTAATAAAAAAAAGAAGAAATAATCAAAAATTACGGATTTTAATAATAAATAATTCATTTACACATAATCAGAACATTTTTAATGAAAACTCCATAACTCGAAATTCCCCCTACCCCCCTTAACGCGAATTTATTTCACTGGCAAGTACGATTTCGACTTATAGAGGCTCGACTGTAATTGAAAATAGTTTTAGTTGTGGAATAAGAATTCCAAAACAAGCAGATTTATCAAAAAGGTAAAACCTTTTCCTTAATATCTAAAGCACAATTTCTGCCTGTAGTTTGAGGTTAATACTTTGACACACAGCGCTCCTAATGAAGAACAAACTAACGACTCATTAGAATGTAATGATTCATTATAAACTGCAGACACAGCCATTTCTTTAATAATTAAGTTGTAGCATAGATGGCACAAGACTAGATATCGCATGCAGTACCAAAAAAGTATACAAAATTTATACGGCTGGATGGTCCATTGCATGGACCACAACATTTGAAATTATGTACCTATACGTCGAGTGATTCATATTTTTTCGTATCTGAAGTGGTGAGGAAGTCGATCAAATGTATACAAAACTGCTGTTAAAGAAACATATGCTCTCGGCGCGCTTTAAAATATGATGTGGTTAATTCTAGAATTCACTATCCATTTCACGATCTGTATACTCTGCTCTAGTCTGCCATGCAACATCTAGTTCTTGTGCCATCTATGGTTATAGATACTGACAAATTGCTTTTGATATACTTATGACATTAAAGAATCAATTTTACAATTTATAAATACAAAAAAAAACAATATATTAAAAATAACATTGACACTATAGTTTGTGCTTTGCATTTCTATGCATTTCTTCTTCTTATTTTTCAAAACGGCACATGCACAATGGAGCTGCTTCAGATTTATATTATATGCTAAAATGCATTCAGTTCTAGCACATTTTTCCTCATTAGAGCTATAATGAAGAAAAAAAACTTCATTAGTGTACTTCATTATGATTTGATTTTCGATCCATAATGACGTATACTACGTGACACACGGCATTTTAATGAGCAATTAGTACTAATGATTCATTAGATCGTACTGTGTGTCTAGCTGATAGCCTGTGACGTAATTCTGTGACAAATGTATATACATTTTTGTAGCAAAGACAGAGAGAGGAGAGAGTATTGTGTTCTCTGTACCGTACTTTCCTATACATTTTCACGATATTTCGTCACTAATGGCGGAACGTGGTTCGCAATAGGAATGCCTTGTATTCTATAGTATATCTTGGTCTAGCATATAAGAGATTAAGAATAGAAATAAATTTCGGTAAAAAGTTAAAAAAAAACAGCAAGTTTTAATATAAAATAATAAAAATAATATTATTTTATTTTAATATTTCCAAGAGCACTCCAAACCCAACAATGACTGTCAGAGTAATTCCTCCCATGCTGAGAATTTGAATTTCAAATATTCTAAAATTCAACGCTTCACAATGTTAATTTGACATGTGTCATTTTTACATTAAGCATCCGTTTGTTGTATTTTAACAGATTTTACATAATTTCATTTTCAGCAAATCAAGTCGTATACAGAGTGCGAAAATTAAATTAAAGCAATTCCAGTCAATTTTGCTGCTCTTGTTCTGAATTCATTGCGATTGTCGAATATATTCTAAGCCCACTGCCGAAGTTCTTGAAATATTGTCTGTCTGTCTGTAGTCGACCACGTACCTATATACGCATATATTATTTTTTAATCATCTCATCAATTTTCACTGCAGCACCTACGAAGTGTCATTCATTCATTACAGCTTAACTGAGGTAAATTTTTAGCCACTAAATGAATTTTCAAAATGCACTTTAGTGCTTTGCTCATTTTGATTTTTAGATGAAAAAAAAAATTAAAAAATTAATTTTATTTTTGCATACGACTTTAACTCTGAAGAAGGTCGTTCGAGGGGTAGACACGAGTATTATAACAAAACAAATTTATGTTCCGTTCAAAAATTTTTAATAAGTGTGAATTTAATTTTAAGCTAATGAAATGCAGCGCAGTTTTCGTATACGTTCTCAAGAATTTTTAAGATAAATTTGTTCAATTGTTTTGAAAGCTCGTTAAAACTCAAAATTGGTTTTTACTTTTCATTTATGAATTTTAATAGGAAATATGGATGCGCTAGAATAGGTATGTAGTTACATACCGAAAATTACAAAGCAAAACTACTCAAATAACTTTCTGCTCAATCTTTTTAGAAATTTATCAATTAATCACTTTCCTCCGTGTGTTAAGTGTAATTATCTGCGACAATTTCGATTTTAATTGTCAGGGCATGTTACTAAATTTAGTCCGATTCTATTTTTAGACATACTCACAATAAATGTCGGATACCACAGCACAGTTCAAATAAGAAGAAAAAACACAACAAATGTCAGGAGGATTCAGTGTTGTTTTTTTTTTTTTGCTTCTTTCCTACAAGGTCGAAAATGGTATTTTCCCCTTGCTCTGAATTTTCCTATACTCAGTTTTCATCGGATTTACTTTGGAGTTGCCTATTACGAAAGTCCACTGTTGTCGCACGTTTAATTATATCATTCCGGGCAAAAAAGAAATAAAGAAAAATAAACGACATCGCATCGATGTTCCCACTCAAACGAATATAAAATGGAAAACCGGGGGAATGCCCTACACTTGCTTGGGCTTGGGTGCTTTTAATGGCCGTGGTATAATAATAGGAAGAAATGGAAGAATAAATTTATTCGGGATTTTATGAAATCGTATAGGGAAAGCGTATTGAAGGTATTCTAAGAGTATATACTAAAAATATCATCTTTGTAAATATAATTTGACAGACAGATTGAGTTGATTAAATTATCGGGGATTCACCGATAGTGTTGTGAAATTCTTGGTGACATTTGAAATTTTTTCAATCAAACTCTCTTTTCTGGACCAGATGGGAATAAAGTTTAATTCAATTTTGAATTTATTTAAATTAAATTAGATCAAAATGAGAATAAAGATGTGGGTATTCTCCAGGGAAGAATACTCACTATACTCCTTTGGAGTTTCTCTACACTCCTTTGGAGTTTCTCTACACTCCTTTGCAGTTTTGTAATCTGGTCGCAAATCCTTTGCAGGATAGAAATATGGTATATTTGAAAAACTTTACTGTCATTTCGGACTGGTCATCATCTTCGGTTCTAAGCACAAAGAAATGAAAAATCATACGAGGGATGAAGCTGGTGAAAAGGTTAAAAGAAATGTTGAACACTAATAAGCAGCAGAATGTCATCGCAGGAAAGTATATGATGGCATTTTGAATAGTTTCTTGCAAAAGCAAAATATTTTTTTCAAAAACCAATTTTATTTTTCAATATAATCTTCTTAGAGGACTACACACTTAGGGCCTGTCCTGATCCAAGTCTTCGTCTTCGTCTTGTTATTACAGCTAGTGACGTAACACAACAAGCTCAGCTATTATAATAGTTAGACGAAAACGAAGCTAAACTGTCCGAATTCGTTCGTTTGCTTAGCTTGATTTCACAGACAGCAAACAAACATAACCTCATAATACGTTGTCTATTTAAATAAGTCAACTCGAACCTTCATTCGGTGATCAAGCTAACCAGATGTCAAAACTGTTATACAAAGTAGCAAAGCTCGGTGTCATAGACATGGATTCGGATATAGCTTGACTCGAAGTTACGTTGCTATAGCTGTAATAACAAGACAAAGACGAAGACTTGGATCCGGACAGGCTCTTAGTGCAGAGGTTTTCCAATTTTTAATTTTTAATCCGGTGCGTATAAGGAAGCCCAATTATTTCAATTGTTTTGACATTCCGACTGCCGAAGAAACTGTTTTTTGGCATTTTCGGAGCAAGTTAATTAGCCTAAGTTCAGAAACTCTACTTCTTTTTCGGTTCTGGTGTGTAATTAAAAAATAACTATAGTGCTACAAAATGGCTCTGGTTCGACAAAGGGGGCTTCTGCTTTTCTTTTGTCTAGCCCGTCAGCAATTTCATTGCCTTCATGGCCATCATGTTCAGGTACCCACATGAGAATAACTTTGTTTCTCCTTGATAAAATTTTAAAGGTTGGCAGATATTTCGAGACAGTACTCGATTTGATAGTGTAGGCTTTTAAGGCCTTGAGAGTGACTTGATTGCCCGAGAGGATATTAATGGTTGTGCCATTTATGACTCTTTCAAAATGCAGATATTGGCGCACTCTCCTATCGCCAATAGGCCTGGGATACGGTAAAGGCCTTTGCTATATGGCAGCATCTAGGGCCGTATATGCTCAGTCCAACTTCACTGTTCATTTTGAAACCATCTGTATACCACACCATCGATCCTTGTTGGAAGGGCGGTTTAGTGGAACGATATTGTTATCGGTCTCCCAAAACCACGTCGAATGATCATACAAAATCTACCTTAGGTGTGATTATATCAGATATTGTCGTTATTTGCTCGAAGCATATCTGTTTTAAGATACTTAAATATCCAACCAGATCACCTGGCTTTAACTGAACATCACCAGTAAAGGTAAATCGATGTAAGTCGAGGTATATAAATTTAGTTCAAAAGTTCCAATACCAGGTGTCCGAATTATGTCCTATCGACGATAGGACTGCATAATGAATTTCACAGATTACAACTCTGCCGGCTGAAGCATTTAGAGAATTGATATGGTGACAAGAGTGAGAAACTTGGAAGTCATGATTGAAGAACTCGATATCAAATATTTTACTATGATTTTCAATCAAACAGACTACGTTGAAGTGAGTACCATCGAAAGGAATAAAGATCGAGAACTATTAAGTGTAAACGATGTAAAAATACTGCAACACCCCTGCAACTGTCCAAAATGAGATCACAATTCTCATCCACAGTAAAAAAATCAGATGAGCACCCGAAGGGTGTTCAATGATGTCCGTTTATTTTCGGAGTGCATATGTTGTAATTATTATTACTCATAAATAAAATTTTACCAAGCTTCGGCATAGGATAATTATAACTGTTTACGATGAATATTTATAACTTTTTGAGAAGTTATAATATATACCGAAAATGAATTCGAAACTCCTATTTTGTGTAATTTTACACCGAATCGCGTACAAATCTGATTTTAATGTTTCTTTCGGACATCAGGAATTGCCGAATGCGTATGCGTTATTGAAAAATAAAAATATTTTGATTGTAGATAATATCTAAAACTGATAGTACACAGTTTTGAAATGAAATATTTCTGGATATGATCTAAAATTAAAATATTTTTAGTCTGCTATCAAAGAAGAAATGCGCCCCTACTTTTGTGCAATTCCGCTCCAAAGAAGTTTTCGAAGATGTTTACGTATAAAATAAAATACTATCTTGACACTTGTAAAAAACTTGCTTCTACAAATAAAACAATTTCATTTTTCTTAGCACGATAGAGCCGGCTGTAGTTTATACCGAACGAAGTTTAGATTACAATTCTGTTTGGGAGACTAGATTTTAAATTTATATTTATTAAAGGTTTAAAGTACAATAAGATTACACAACTGTTTAGTACAAAGAACGTTGGACTAACTACTAAAAACTTAAACTAAATACTTTAAATAAGATGTAAAATGCATATGTGAAATATAAAATAAGACATAAGTAAAAAATAAAGATAAAGATTTATATAATACAAAAACATCTATTGTTAACAAACAACAAACTAAAATTACAGAAACTATGTACTCGATCATTGCCAGGAGCACCCCCTTCAGAACGGAAACATTTTAAGTGGTGGCAGTGTAACTCTGTGCCATCAACCTCCAGAGCCTATCAGTCGAGCCCACACGCTGAACATCACTTGGTAAATTATTCCAGGCCCGAATAGCTCGAATAAAGTAAGAGTCCTCCATTATGGAATGTTGAAACCTAGGTATCAATAAGTTGAAATGTCTGCCAGAGTTTAGAAATTCAAGTTGGTTAAAAAGGTACCGAGGCTTTTTGAAGTGTATAATTTTGTGAAGGGATGCAAGAAGCCTACGCCTTAAATATTCCATCAAGGGACAACCAAGCAGATGGGTACTATGTGGTGAAACATGATCAAATCTTCTTAGGTCAAACACAAACCTCGTACAGTCATTGAATGCAACAGTTGATTTCATTGAGCATACAGAATCAAAGTGCGGGAATATCTATCTGTAAGGTACGGTAGAAGCAGGGATTTAACCAGGCTTGAACGAATACTAAAAGGTAAAATTGCAGAAGACAACCACAACCGTCGAAGACAACCATAAACTTTTCCTAAAATATGACTAATCTGATCACAACATTTCATCCGGGAGTTGAGAAAAACCCCTAGATTCCACACACGATCAGTAAATTTTAATACTTGATTATCCAGAAATATAGGCGGTAAATCCGAAACTTCAATCGGTCGTCGATAAAATGGAATGCATTGGTATTTTTGGGGGTTCAGTTGTAAACCATTATTAGTCGAACAACTCGAGACATTCATCAAGTCAGAATTTAAACGATCGATACATTCCTCCATTAGACCAATGGGACGACCAATATATAACTGCACATCATCAGCATATATGTGAATTTTACAAACCTTAATGACGTCAGGAAGATCATTAATATACATACTGAAAACCAAAGGGCCCAAAATAGATCCTTGAGGCACACCACGAGTAAGAGGCAAGACATCAGAAAAACTGTTCCCTATTCTTACACGCTGAAACCTGCCAGACAGAAAACTGCAGATAAGGGAAACTGCAGTTGAATGAAATTGAAAGTTAGTGGACAACTTAGATAATAATTTAGAGTAGCTTACCTCTCGATTTCGAGCAGATTTTTTAGCTTTTCTCATTTTGGATATATTTACCAATACTTAATTTCATTACTGATGTAATTTTGCTATAGACTGTATAGAATAAATTAGATACGTATTTTTACGTGCAATAGATAAAAACAAGCGACATCTATTGGTTCGGACTCGGAGAATCGATATTTTTGGAATGAAATCTTCGGGAAGGTTCTGGGCAATTTGTAGAGTATAAAAAATACAGTACTTGTCACCGCCAGAAGTGAGTCTTGTCTCAGACAGTGAATTGAACGTATTAAACAGACGAAAGTATTGGATTGCGACAAATGCAATACTAGCGATAATTAAAGTAGATCTTTTGTGATTGTTTGTGAGTTTGATAAAAGTAAATAGCAGAGAGTGTAATAAAGAGAACTTGTGAGTTATTATCTGAAATATTGTGTTTGAAATAACGAACTAAAAGCCACGCTCGTAACAGTATGCATAGAATCATGTCAGTCCATTTAGCAGACTAGACTCAGTTTGTCAAAGAAGAGTTACTGTAGCATTTAACGACGTCATCCGTTATATTTATAAACTTCCTCGGAGCGCTCGTGTATCTGCTCTTGCTACATCCCTACTCGGTAGCTCTGTAGAGACCTATTTGACTCGTCGGAGGCTTATCTTCCTCCATAGGCTAATTTCAACTCCTTGTCCCGAGATGTACATCTGGGTACGGTGAGCGCTCTTACTTCGTCCAAGCTGCCCTAACTCTCTTCCGAATGAAATTCAGCGCACAGGTTCCGGCCTGACCTTTGCTAAGCTAGTCAAAGATTACCTTAACTAGTAATTAGGTAGTAGATTGGTATTTATTCTCAGATCTTAATATTCTTGTTGAATTGTTTTATTAATTCTTAATTTTATTTATTTTTTTTTCTTGTCTTTTGTTTATAATTTGTTGTATTTTTATTTATTTACTTATTTTTTATTTTTGTTCTTTTCTTTGCCCTTTATCTTTAAGTTCACTTTTTCTTTTTCATCTTTGGATATCCTTTTTTTTGTTTTTTTTTCTTTCTCTATTTATTTATTTATTTATTATTATATTTATTTTTATTATTATTTTATTTTTGCTTTAATTTTAATGTTTCTTTTGTTGTTTTTTTCCACCTAATTATACGTGATAAGATTTTGTAATCTTCTGTACAAGGCCGAATAAATGTATAGTATTGTATTATATTGTAATTTATTTTATTTATTTATTTTTTATAAAATCGGTCAACTCTTTCAAAATGTTGACATATAAAACTTTTAGTATGCGCTGGTATATTTGTACAACGATTGAGAAATCGTCGAGCTAGAAAAAAGCTATGTATATAGGCATTCGGGTAATAATTTTTGATATAAATATGAAAATTAGCGAAATTTGACAGCTTCGTTATAGGGTTTCCATACAAAAATTTTCAAATTTATAGGTTTTTTCAAGTACATATATTAGAAAAATGATCAGCCTTCGAAATTTTTAACGTAACTGAAGATTACTTTGGAATATAAAAACGTATATGAAATTGGTAAAAAAAAACCATTCTTACTGTCCGACGAACCGTCCTTGAAGGAAATACGAAAAACCACTTTAACGAACTAACTAGCATATATTTTCATGTAAGGGGTATCCTAGGCTAGGTATCGTCAAAAATAATCTTACAATTAGTCTTAGTGCATATAAATTCATGTAATATAAACACTCAAAGCTAATAATAAGATAAACAGATAATTTGATATAAATCAAATTCCGTACAGAAAAAAAAATAAAGGTGTGACACAAAGATATACATACATACAGTACTGCAATTAATACTTTATGATAAGAATAAATCTCCAAGGAGCCTATAAGCCGACTACCCTGAGAAGTAAGTTTTTACAAACCTATAAGTACTGAATATTAAAATATTTCCAATACAACATCATGAAGGCTCAGAAAATTTAATTTGTATAGATAAGTGTGATATCACCACTCAATTGAACATAATTTTTTACAATCACCTTCCAGCAAGATAAGAATTATATGTTTACATTAATTATTATGAAAGGTTTACAATTTCACAGTATATCAGCGATATTAAGCTGCTCTCAACACCAAATTAAAATCCTTTTATAGGACAGACTAAAGACTGTTTTTTTTTTTTTTTGTATTATACCCAAATAAGTCTATCAACACAAATGAATTATGCACATTAAATCGCAGAGGAGTAATTAATTCGATAATGAAATTTACACCTTTCGCAATCTAAAATCAATTCAACGACAATCATAATCAAAACGTAGTTTTCCATTGAGCAACCCAACCATAACCCATCCATAGTAAATATGCGGCGGTAATTGCGTACACGGGTCTCATTCGGTCGTTTGTCTAAATTAACAGGGGCAATTGAGAACGTCACGGAATCTAGCAAGTATGTAATTACAATAATTTCCACAGTCCCTTACGACAATGACAACAATAATTCGACAACAACAACAACAACATTCGTTGAACGCGAGTTATATCTCTTGAAAAGCTTAGGTTAAAGCTGCGCTAGTATGCTGGCCTGGTATAAATCGGTTTGATTTCATCTCTAAAACTTTGCCTCTCTCCTCTGTTTAATATGAACCACACGAGGCTAAGTGAATCAAACGCAAGCACCTACAAAAGGCACCTAGGCTAGGTAGCAAAAATCCCGCAAATCATATGACATAAAAGTGCTTTTGCGATTAGATAATTCTCATACATGCATACAAAAGTATCGCAACGTGGTGAAACGTGGAGAAACGTGGTCGTGCTGTCAATTAACGTTTAAATTCACTATAGTAGAAACCTGGCTTGATGGGGCGCGGCAGCGTGTAGCGTAGAAATACAATTTACAACAGGTAAATGCAGCTTAAATTGCCGCGATTCCCATTAGATATGTGTGTGTTGCCTCACTAAAAGCTTTCATTTTTTCATTTTATGAATTGATTTGATAGCGCGCAAGGCAAATAGGTAAATCAAAATGAGTCGTCAAACATCAACGCGGTCCAATTTGTGGTAGGTACATTAATAAGAAGTGGCAGGGGGGGGGGGGGGGATGAAGACTTTGCATTGATATAAGAGTATAGATTAAATTTATATGGGCCCAAAGCCAAACCATCAATGTTGAGAACTGAAAACCTTGTAGATTGAAGTGTGTGTGTTCAATTCTCTTGCGTTGTCAATTACTGTGTGCACGACTAACACTATCAACACTCAACATTCTCATTTAAATGGATCACACATAATTCATTCTCAACACAAATGTGTGTTACGCGAATCACATGACTTACGAACATTTTTCTCTTAAAATTACATGACGCTTACAATTTGTAATAATTTTTATGATAATTTTCAAATATTATGCAGAGTTTGTCAACCATATGTTTGCGGTCGGCAAAGTAATTTTCATTGTTTGCATTATTAATAGGAGGTCGAGAGATGTTTATCTACCGCACTGTGTCTCGTCGCTGGTATGGCAACATAGTATTTCAGCAATATAAAAGACAAGTAGAAGTGCTAGTGCTTAGAATTTTAAAATCTTTTAGATAGAGTACAGTTTTTGCAGTAGGTATGCTAATGCATTTCTGTGCACTGTTGTTTCACTCAGAATCAACGCCATATAGAGAAAAGTCACGGTGAATAAATATAGCAAGTACCGTAATGATTACATCCTGATTATGAATAAATAGGTTACGACAAACTGCAGTGGATCATGGTTCTTCAATTATTATATACATATATTCTTTGCTTGAATCAATACGCAGTCTATATTGAATGGAATAAACAAAGTTTTTCACTTACACCATTTTCAGGTAAAAAAATTCATTAGACTATTACACTTAGGAGAAGTAAAATGTTATAAATTTCAAATTCAAAATTCCTGTATGCCCTCTAACACAAAATACACATGATATCTTCTATATACGATCAGAGATATATTTACATATAAATAGTATCACCACAAAAAATTGACCCTTCATGGTCAAAAAAATGCCCCCAAAGTGTAGTGGGTACAATTTAGAATCAATAGCAGTGGTCTACAAAATCTTAATGCAAAAGAATTCCCCCAAAGTGTAGTGGGCACAATTTAGAATCAATAGCACTGATCTACAAAATCTTCAAGCAAAAGAATTTCCCCAAAGTGTAGTGGGCACAATTTAGAATCAATAGCACTGATCTACAAAATCTTCATGCAAAAGAATTTCCCTAAAGTGTAGTGGGCACAATTTAGAATCAATAGCAATGGTCTACAAAATCTTTATACAAAAGAATTCCCCCAAAGTGTAGTGGGTACAATTTAATATCAATAGCACTGGTCTACAAAATCTTCATGCAAAAGAATTCACCCAAAGTGTAGTGGATACAATTTAGAATCAATAGCAGTGGTCTACAAAATCTTAATGCAAAAGAATTCCCCCAAAGTGTAGTGGGCACAATTTAGAATCAATAGCAGTGGTCTACAAAATCTTAATGCAAAAGAATTCCCCCAAAGTGTAGTGGGCACAATTTAGAATCAATAGCAGTGGTCTACAAAATCTTCATGCAAAATAATTTCCCCAAAGTGTAGTGGGCACAATTTAGAATCAATAGCAATGGTCTACAAAATCTTTATACAAAAGAATTCCCCCAAAGTGTAGTGGGCACAATTTAGAATCAATAGCAATGGTCTACAAAATCTTTATACAAAAGAATTCCCCCAAAGTGTAGTGGGTACAATTTAATATCAATAGCACTGGTCTACAAAATCTTCATGCAAAAGAATTCACCCAAAGTGTAGTGGATACAATTTAGAATCAATAGCAGTGGTCTACAAAATCTTAATGCAAAAGAATTCCCCCAAAGTGTAGTGGGCACAATTTAGAATCAATAGCAGTGGTCTACAAAATCTTCATGCAAAGGAATTCCCCCAAAGTGTAGTGGGCACAATTTAGAATCAATAGCAGTGGTCTTAAAAATCTTCATGCAAAAGAATTCCCCCAAAGTGTAGTGGGCACAATTTAGAATCAATAGCAATGGTCTACAAAATCTTCATACAAAAGAATTCCCCCAAAGTGTAGTGGGTACAATTTAATATCAATAGCACTGGTCTACAAAATCTTCATGCAAAAGAATTCACCCAAAGTGTAGTGGATACAATTTAGAATCAATAGCAGTGGTCTACAAAATCTTAATGCAAAAGAATTCCCCCAAAGTGTAGTGGGCATAATTTAGAATCAATAGCAGTGGTCTACAAAATCTTCATGCAAAGGAATTCCCCCAAAGTGTAGTGGGCACAATTTAGAATCAATAGCAGTGGTCTTAAAAATCTTCATGCAAAAGAATTCCCCCAAAGTGTAGTGGGCACAATTTAGAATCAATAGCAATGGTCTACAAAATCTTCATACAAAAGAATTCCCCCAAAGTGTAGTGGGTACAATTTAATATCAATAGCACTGGTCTACAAAATCTTCATGCAAAAGAATTCACCCAAAGTGTAGTGGATACAATTTAGAATCAATAGCAGTGGTCTACAAAATCTTAATGCAAAAGAATTCCCCCAAAGTGTAGTGGGCACAATTTAGAATCAATAGCAGTGGTCTACAAAATCTTCATGCAAAAGAATTTCCCCAAAGTGTAGTGGGCACAATTTAGAATCAATAGCAGTGGTCTACAAAATCTTCATGCAAAAGAATTCCCCCAAAGTGTAGTGGGCACAATTTAGCATCAATAGCAATGGTCTACAAAATCTTTATACAAAAGAATTCCCCCAAAGTGTAGTGGGTACAATTTAATATCAATAGCACTGGTCTACAAAATCTTCATGCAAAAGAATTCACCCAAAGTGTAGTGGATACAATTTAGAATCAATAGCAGTGGTCTACAAAATCTTAATGCAAAAGAATTCCCCCAAAGTGTAGTGGATACAATTTAGAATCAATAGCAGTGGTCTACAAAATCTTAATGCAAAAGAATTCCCCCAAAGTGTAGTGGGCACAATTTAGAATCAATAGCACTGGTCTACAAAATCTTCATGCAAAAGAATTCCCCCAAAGTGTAGTGGGCACAATTTAGAATCAATAGCAATGGTCTACAAAATCTTAATTCAAAAGAATTCCCCCAAACCACACTTCACATAAAGAAGATCTAATTGAAGGCGGTATTATGTATTACTCCTTGGGCAGAACTATCTGCGTAAATCCGAAATACGCTGTACATCCAATTAATCAAACTTAGTGACAATTGTATACTATGTATTACTATACTTAAATTATATCAACTACAATTAAAGAATATTCGTTAAAAAAAATTAACGAAAGCCGTCAAATGAAGAGCTCTAGGAATATCATTTACTCGGTAGCTAACAAGTAAAGCTTTTCATCCAAGATATAAATAATGAAAATGGACTAATTATATCTCATCAAACTGTTGCAAGCAGTAGTAACACCACAACACTTATGATCAATTTAAAATGGAGAGTAGACCTATAGAATAATGCTTTGTATATTATTTTGCTAATAGTACGCCGCTGTATATGTGATGACGAGATAATTAATTATAATGACTGCCATCGTTTCTAACAATAAAAAATTATAGGACAGTATTCAAGTATTATTCATATTAATGATACTATAAACAAACACATCCTTCAAACATTCTACTAGTTTGGACAGCTCCAGGGATCAAATATCTAATACTGATAATGACTGCAAGCCTAATATCGCAGGACTATATTATAGGGGAGTGTCGTCGGGGTTGGACACTCTTTTGACTTTTATCCATAACTTCCGTTTAAGGAAGAATTTGGTCAATCAAAGTACATATTTGCAAAAGTCTAGAAAAAAGGAGCATTTTTGCTGAGCATTCCAGGGTGAAAAGTGAAAATTATGGGCTTTTAAAAAAACAAAAGTGAAATGCTGTTAAGGTTGGTCACTGCTGTCTACGTTGGCCAGTCGACAAAAAATGTGCTGAAATGATTGGAAATGAGTTGGAAAAATTAACTGAATGAAATAAAAAGCTGAATTTGTTGCATTTTTCTGTTTTTTAGCACTTCAAATGGACTTCTCTCCTGCATTGTCCTAAGAGGAATTTTTCTGCTCTGTTTTGGCAGCCATCTTATTTTTGGCTGATGTTTTATTGGCGGACATCGTTGAGATTAGTATTGGACATTTTTACGGCGTCTTCCAAGCACACAATCACAGTGGGCCAACCCTGACTACACAAAGTGGCCAACCTTGACGACAAGCGCCATTGCCGCATAACGTTACAACCACAACCAAACATGTTACAGGATTGAATTTTCCTCTTGGTTTATTATCAACCATGAGTCACACAACACATTCACAATGCTTACTTTGATGATTGCATATTTTCTCCTTACTTTGTGACCGTATTCACTGCTGCTAAAAAAACTTTTTTTTTTTAATTTCAAACCACTGAGTGCACAGCACATATACTTTGCGTTCACGCTCCAAATCTGCAATGTCACGAAGAGGTCACTCGAACATTAGTGGCGCTAGTGGTCAAAACTAAATACGTCGCAGATGGCCGACCTAGATGACAGGCCAACCCTGACGACATTCTTTGTAAGACCCTAGCTCTTTCGGTTTTCGAATTTCAACACCGTTCCAACAGTTTAAGATCTTGCTCTATGCTTATATGTATTTACAGAATTTTTATCTTCCTCTTTTAAAAATTTAACCACTATTTTTATCGTAAAACACGAAATCATTTTTTTCGTCCTCAATTTTCTTCAATACATCCTACTGTTAAAAAATATCGATCGTATGGAAAAACTATTTGCACTTCTTTAAGTAAATTTTGTTCGTTATCAACCTGATAGCAGCTAAATAAAACAAAAGTTAAGGGAATCCAAATCCAGTCGTTGGAAAGACCATAAAGTTCTGCATTCAATGAGGTTTTAACTCTATTTTGCGAAAAATTAGCTTTTTTTCTTAATCACCCTGTAACTCCTAAAGGGTTGATATGGCCCCCCTCCCTGCCATAGAATTTTTAGTTTGTCTAGACCTCCTGCTATATTGACCTCCTAGGAAACACCCTGTATATGCCCAAAACAATTGTCCACTATGCGGAAAACACTTATTTTTGAGTTGAACTGCCCTGGAGCGTCAAACATGCTTGAATTTATATGATTTGGTAAGTTAAAGGACTTCTGACTTCTACTAATTTAAGTCCCAAAACAAAATTGCCAAATCGAATAATCCGTAGGCACAAAGCCAATCCCCCCCCCCCCCCCCAGGTCTACCAACTAATTATAGCGGATTTGCGGAACTAGAAAAAAACTCTCTGGTTAATGCCAAATGTGAGAAACAATTCAAAAATTTTGGGGACGACATAATCAAATTCATAAAAAAATGAACGTCAAAATCCAAAAACGCCAAAAGCCAGAACAAATTCAAAAAGTGTGAAAATCAGATAATCCAGGATTGATAAAATTTAGAGTTGACGAAATCTAGAGCTGGCAAATTTTAAAATTCCAAAAATCTGAAAATGATGGAATCCAAAAGTGACAAAATCCAAAAATTAATTGTACTACCTTACACTGTAAAAAATGTGCACAATTGTTGCCACATAGCCTTGGTATTTTCCCTAAAATGTAAGGAATATCACCTTAAATGTAGGGAATATTCCCTAAAATATAGTGAATATTTCCTACATTTTGTGCACATTTTTACAGTGTACCAAGCATTTTCACTTTGTGTTAAACTCAATCAATAAACAGAATAAAGTCCAGAAAAAATCAAATAGAAAAATCAGAATAAAATGCTTTTTCCTGAAATTCGTCTGTATTTCGGGCTTAAGGGATTTCGTGCTTGAAGATTTTAAGTTTGGGGATGAATGAATGAAAAGGATATAAAGAAGGAGCCATATGAAGGTCTTTTCCAAGGTTTATAAACAGAACATGTTAGCAGTAAGCGTAATGAAAATGCAACCATATAGCCAAAAATCATAAATAATACAAACGTGTCCAAATTATTATGATACCAGAAAAAAAAGCATAAAGAAATCCCAAATAGTCATTGTATTCATTGATAATTATGTTGATAAACGTTCAGCAAAACGAAAGGATGTTATTATCCTTTTTCCCATTTAAGAAAAAAAATTGGAAATTTTAATTTCAAAAGACATTTTTTACGTACTCTACTGGTAGAAAATCTTTACTTGTGGGTCTTACAATGGATCACAACTAGTCAATTAAGAGCCGAAAAGGCCGCTACACACGCTCAAGCAAGTTATACGACTGGGCCATGCATGGTCCCAGTCGTATGATTTTCATGGGTGTTTAGCGCAAGTTGGAGCTTGAGTTGAGACTGAAGTCTGCCCTGAATGAAATCTGACGAAACTATTGTGTAAAGTCAAACCTTACAACTTTACTATAGGAATGAATTAAAGTTTGAACAAAATTGGTTGCGAGTGGAAGCAAAAGTTAACATCTGATTTTGTTTAGTTCGATTCCATAGCAAAGTCATATGTTTTGCTTATACGTATACCCAATAGTTTCGGCCGATTTTACTTATGCTCTCTCAACTCAAGTTCCGACATTTGCTACACACTAATGTAAATCAAACGACTGGACTATGTATAAGTCGCAAGATTTGCTTAAGCGTGTGCAGCGGCCTTAAGGAATAAATTTTATTCATATTTTGAATTATACTGTATTTCGGAAATATTAAAATAAATTAAAATTAAAGTCAAGAAAAAATCAAATTACTTTTAGTAATTTGGATTAGTGAAATAATTGGAGTAACCGATTTAATATTTCTTAAAACCATTTTATGATGTCACAGTAATTTGACCACTTTTGTACAAGGAGCGAATAATCCATGTCGATTTTTGGGACTTTCTAACATATTTATAACAAAAAAATTACAATGGCGATAATTTAATTAAAATTAATTAATTAATAATTAATATTATAGAATTTACAGGATGCAAAGTTTTTCATTAGTTAATTATCAGGAAGAAATTACTTTACTGGTCAGTGAGACCTTGTTAATTTTATTTCATGATTAAGTCACATTTCACTTAAACGTGAAGGATTTAATCTGGCATGAAGTGAATCCAAAATAAGATTAGAATTTTGTTGCTCTACTTATTTGATTTATATACTCGTACATCTATAGTAGGAATAAGTTCATCGATCATACATACATATATAGGACTTAGTTCGTCTACTCAAGATTGATATGTCAAGACTTCTTTGGAAATTTTTGTAATTTTAATGATAATCTTTATACTAAAAAAAATTGTAGGCCGGTTTTCCCCCGAAAATTGTTTTTTTAGAAATTGGTATTTGAGCATTCCAGGGGGATCCCAATGCAACACATACATCGCTTGCCGCATTCCATCTGCTTTGAAAATTAAACAACAAAATACCATGTACATGGATTCCCACCTATACATACATATGTAAGTCACCTTTGACTTATTAAATTAAAGAGCCCAAAAACAGTGTACTCCACGTGCAAAAGGTGATCAATCCGGGGTCTTGGACTGTATAACGCTGTATCACCAAAGTGGAACAACAACTGACCTTCGTGAAAATTAAGCATATTTTTGGAATAGAAATGCAGTATCATGCATAATTTGAGCCTTATGAGTCTCAGAAAAATCCTGGATCATTAAAACATGATTTTTTGAAACCAAATAAAAGTAATGTTTCAATCCTAATGAAGATGCATACATGAATTTTCTCCATACCTATATCTATGATACTTTTACACAGCCCTTGTGACAATGATTCCTTACAATTTATTAAGAATAACTACATGCTCGAAGATATACATATGTATGAGATCGACAGAACGTACTTAGATTGAAATTTGTGAAACCAAAGATTACACAGCAAATTAAAAACAACCAGAAAAAGTGGTATACCATTCCCGAAGAAGCATATCGAAAACGCAAAATAGTTTTTTCAAACTTCTTTTTCGAGCTACGACTTCTATTCCGACCTTCCATCAAATTTGACAGATAAATCTTTAAATATTTCCAGAAGTAATTTTTCTTTTACAGCGGCATCGAAAATTCAATATCAAAATGAAAGTGAACTTTAGCGAGTAATTAGACAAGACGCTAACGCCCCAGTTGGCAGGGCTATTGTTAAATCAATTTGTCACATTGCAGATAAGTCACACAACAGTTATTTGCTCTCTTACTTTTATGCACAACCATATTTTACCATATTTCAATTTTTATGTAAATTGGCTTACACACAACTTTCAGTCGCAGCGCATAAATTAAATTTCGATTTTTGTTTATTCAATTTTTCGTCATCGTATGCAATACAAGTACCTATATATTTACTGTTATCATTAAATTGCATATACGAGAAATTGTAATACGAATCCCTTGTTTTTTTGCTTTATCGCCAGTTCACAAGACTCTTTTTGAATGCCGGTGAAGGCTGGCACCTTAAAATATTCGTACTTGATGGGCTTTTTTTTTTAACTCATTAAAACTATTTTAATTCGAAACAAGTAAAAAAGTTAGAATTCGTAAGACCAATTCTTATGATACCCTAGATCAGGGGTGGCCAAGACGTCGACCGGTCGATCACGTAGATGTTTTTGGTAGCCCGCGAGAGTAAAATCAATTGAACAAAAATTACAATAAATTGCCATTTTATAATAATTACGCCGCCTCACGTGGGGTGAGTAACGGATAGCTCTCTCTCTCTCTCTTTATCTCCCGTACTATAATAAAAAAACGCCCCTTTGTGCTCTCAGTCAGTATGTTCCGCTAAAATGAGCGAGCAAGGTAGTCGAGTGCGGAAAAAGGTTATCATTATCAGAGTGCTCTTTACCGGTATGAATTGTAATGTAGATCCCGTCCTTCGAAAGTTTGGCCACCCCCGCCCTAGATGAATGCCCGTATGTAATTTTGTATGGTAGGTAACCCCTCTGTGCACAAGTTTGATTTTTCTAGATTTTCTAGAACGGTTCGTCGGACAGAAAAAATTATTATCACCAATTAAAACGTCTAGGAATGATGGTTTTCACAGTATACGTAGAAACCCTAAATTGTAATATGGCAACAACACGAAGAAGTTACCCGATTTTCGAACTTAAATTTACATTTTTTTTAAAACCCGATGTGCAAAATTTCAGCTCTCTACGTATACGCGTTCTCAAGTTATCTTGCGACGGACAGACCGACATGCGAAAATCAATCATCATCAATCATTGAACTTCTGTGGTAGGCGATCAGAGATAGTTTTTTTTGCACTTAAATGCATTTTGTAAATTTATTGAAATTATTTTCAATAAATTTCAGTCTGTTAGACAAAAAATATTCTTCGTAGCAAATCAAAATAACAATTAATATTTTGCGTGGGTGTCACATCCACTTTGCTCAACCATCATTATTTATATGCATTACAAACGGAATGACAAACTTTTAGTATGCCCTATGATTTCATTTAAGGTATATAAACACACTTTCACCTTAATAATGCACTAAAACATCGTTGATTCCACAACGAGGAAAAAGACTAGTATAAATGCAAAGTATTGAGGTTCGAATCTTACCATGTGACCATGTACATATGTATATTTCTTCCAGATATCCCAAATTTTTCAGTCTATTGCATTTTTGGATTAAATGAAACCATTTTTGCATGGACTGAAATCTAATGAATCTTTTACCAACTGAAATGAAACCTCATGGAATAAAAGACGCAAATATCTTAATTGTATATTTCATTTTTTTTTACAGAGTGATACAGATATTGTTTCGAAATGTTAGTGCGATATGGTCTTAGCACAGTATATCTCATTTCATTACCTGAAAAGGGTTGAAAGAAAAAACTTTATTCAATAAATTTAGAGAATATTGGCCCAAAAATGGCTTACCTTACCTTGCTAACAGGATAAGAGTACTTAAGTGAGAAATACTTGACTAAAACTGTACCTCACGAATTTGTATATAGTGAAACATTTGTAGAACCATTTGTGAAGTGTTCCGTAGGAAATTTTCCATCGCTTATAATTCATAGTTACTGTTTGAATCAATATTATAAAAGAGTTAATAGAGATTCAGCAGATGACTGTCAATCTTCCCACTTGACTGACCGATCAAAGTTGAATTGACTTATCCAGGAAACTTAGAATATCCGTCTCAGCCTACAATTTCGACTGTATGTGAAAAACGGAGAACTAGTAGTAAAGGAACAAGGGAACCCACTAGCTAGGAGATGTGCAATGGAAAGCCATCCTACTCTCGCCAGTACAGAACAGTACAGAAGCCACTATAAACAGTACTTGTGCAACGGAAAGCTATCCCACCATACTTCGCCATTAGATTTAGTCAATCTAAACCTTGCTGTAAATATTTGATACTTATATCAGGGACGTAAAAGTAATAAAGCAGAAATTGAATTCAAATCAGCTGTTGTCATCATCACAGAAGCTACCCCAGCGACAATAATTGCCAGCCGCTAACCCGCTGGCAGTCCGGTTTTCGTAGCTATTATTCTTGTGAGACAGCTATTTTGCGAATATCCACAGACATAAGAAAGGCTATGTATCTGAACAAAATCCGGGATGCTGGACTACTCCAATGCTTTTGATAGTGTTGACCATTATATTCTCACACAAAAACTTTCTACGTCCTTTAACTTTGACACTACCTCCGCTTAGATTATTCAAAAAATTTTATTGGAACGTAGCCACCGAGTAAAACTGTATAATACATTCTCTGTCTTTAAAGTGCGGAGTTCCCCAAGGGTCTATCCTAGGGCCCCTACTGTTCAGTTTATTTATTAACGATCTGCCGTTGGTGGTTCGAGTTGCGTTTGTTCATCTCTATGTAGACGATATTTAAGCAGACCTATCGGTCTACTTGAAGATTGTGTAGCTCGTATAATTTTGATAGAATATACATGATACAATAATGATGGGCTGCTGCTGAACATTTTACGCCTTTTACAATGGCGTATTCAATAATCTCGATGTCCCATCAGAATTTTTAAATGGTTTTCCAAGATCTAGACCAAGTAAAGCTAACAACCTTGAGATTATTCCTAACCAACATAGGAAAGGTTCCAACAATTTACATAAATATGAATTTTCGCAAATTTTATAGTGGGCTAGGTGGATTGTGACTTTCAGCGACGATCTTATCTTGTAGTACATGCTTACAACTACATAGTAAAAGCCTTGATTCTACCTCCTGTCACCTTTGATAGTCTTGTCTTTCCTAAGCTAGATAGCCTGTGCTCTCGTAAAATATGTAGAGATAGCTATCGATGATTGCATACATTTTATTTTTGGACTTCGGAGGTTTGACAATTTTTCACCTTTTCGGTTGCGACTACCGGGTTGTTCTCTGAACTCATATCTAGTGCGCAACGCTTTAGTATCATTGTATTTTTTGCTTCATTCAGGTGAACCTGATTATCTCAGGGATTTTTTTAGCCATACAATATCACAACATCATAAAAACCTAGGTATACCTCGTTTTCATAAATCAGTTATGGAAAGTTCTTATCCCATCCCAGTCATTCGTATGTGGAACGGGCAATATTCAGGCGGCGGCTAAAACTATTTTTGCATCGCGGGAAAATATTGGAAATGTTTTAGACTGTTTTTTTTTTCTTATATCTTTCTCCGTAGGTCAAATTTATTGGTTGGTTGCTGTACTATTGTATTGTTTAATCGGAGGCGGAAAAAAGCTCTGTGAAGCGCAGGGCTGCTCCAGGTTAAAGCTGTATAAAGAGGAAAGCATGCATACTGCATAGAAGAAATTTGTTGAACTAGTTGAAGTGTGTTATTGAAGAGCGAAGATCGCATCATATCTCTAAAAGTGGGCACCGTACTAGGATATATATGGCAACGAGGTCATAATACAAAGAAGTTAAGTAGTTACTCATGAAAGTCAGAATAATAAAATCTCAAACACAGCTTCTTGGGCAGGGGGCGGAGGATGTTGTAATTGATGAATAACTTGATGAATAATCTAAATGGAGTATGTATGTTAGTATGCACGGTCAGCTATAAGATTACTAGCGTGATTTCTCCAGACTTGAATCCGAGCATATCTTAACCTTCGCGTGGTCCCCGCTGACAGCGCCTATTAGGGTTTGTGTTTGCCTGCATTAGACGTTACAAATAAGATCTTAGGCCCGAATGGAGTAACCAGTCCCATTTATAAAATTATATCTACATTTAAAGATTCCACTGGGAGTACCCATGACCTTATGGTCATGGACTACGAAGCCACAGCAATTGGGTAGCCGACATTGCTAACTTGGTACCATGGGGTTGAGGAGCCCCGAATAGTGCTATTATAGTAGTGCTACACGCAGGGGCGGATTTGTACACGCCTCAACACAGAGAAGGGCGCCTTGTGGGAGCATCTTGGTGATTTTGATAGCCCATATGAGGGCTGAAAGTGATTGTCTGAGTCTGCATGACTTAGGCGGACATTCTTCTTAGAACAGAAAAGTATGTCCTTTTGTATAATTGAATGCTGCGCCCGAGGATTTGAAGGATGGTCGCTTATTAATGTATACTTAGAGGATATGCTTTCGGCGTGGAATTGCGCCACCATTCTTATTTAGTACGTAAAAAAGATTGTAAATCTTGTAAATCTGGTCAGGAAATATGTTCCATCCCAGTTCCCGATCAAACAGCCGAAAAACTAGCTGATGCCCTTATTCAACATTATTATTATTATTATTCTTAAAAATCCGACATTTCGCTACCGAGTGAAACTATTGGGGTCCGAGTAAACCCTCCGATCGAGCAAACAACCGACGTCACAAGAATTCATTTCATTTGGAAGAAGTTTCATTTCATTTCGTTCAATTCGAGAATGGTTTCATTTAATCCAAAAATGCTATAAATTCTGATATAATAATAAACCACAGAAAGTCCATGAAAGATTTTGTCTATTTTATTCTTAAAAATATCTTTTAGGTCATCTTGATTTCTTTTCCGGCCCTGCATATATCACCACAAATAATGAATGAACAGAAGGTCAACCCCTGTTTCGTTATCATTTCAAATAAAATTATGTGCTTCTAATGTTGATTTGAGCAACACAACAACAACAAACAGAACAACGTTAACAGCTCTATCTCAACCAGGTTGGACTTATTTCTAATCTTCCACAGCTCATATTCTTGACACTTAAACAACAAGATACAGTACAATGCCATTTGAGTGTATTTAAAAAACAAAATTTTTTCTTTCACTCTGAGTCTGAGTATAATTCTCGTACATCTACACTATTTTGAGAAGACAATTCTCCAAAGCCCTAGCCATCTATGTGACAAAAGATATTTATGTCATCAAGATATTGAAAAAGAGATTCAAAGTATGCTTGCAATTCAAATGAGAGTAAACATACACACATCCAGATTCCAGACCAGACAGACATACAGACAGCAAATAGCTTTATCAGCAGCGTTGCAAAAGAACTGACATAAATGTAAGTAAGGAAAAAAAAGGCCAGAATCCATTACTCAAAACACAGAGCTATAGGCATGCGGAAAAGGATGTTTATTTATTTTTTTCCATGGTTTAGTAAGAAGAAAAAATGCAGACTCTTTTAAGACCCTTTTTGCTACTACATCAAATGAGTGCGTTTTTAGCAAATTTTATAAAACTCTATATGTATACAAAACCTCTACTAAAAACTAGTTGCTTTGCTAGTGTGATGTGGCCTTTTTATATGCTATGCTGCTTACATACATCTCAATTTTTACTAAGTATAAACGCGAACTTTAAACATACCAAATAAAAATTGATTCGCGACCATTCCACCATTCAGATTCAATTCGTACTTTAGTCGTCGTCGTCGTTAGACTTCTATCTAGTTTGAATGTATGCCTGTCTGCATAGATAGTACCTACATACATATATCTATCTGTTCAGCGCGGTTCGAGTATATTAACAACATCTGCCCTCTTACGTTGCGCGCATATATTTTCGTTTTTACCGCTGTGTATATGCCGTCATTGAATTAAATCACATGTCTTCGAGTCATACAGCAGCACGAATAAATTACGCCAGAGAATGTTTTAGCGTAAGACGAAAACGATTAGACAAAAGCAGGCGTCTAAAACAGAGGCAAACTGGCGGCGGCGCTTGTTGTATAGAAATGTATAAATCTTTAATAGTCCCGTCCGTACTCCCATCCCGTGCCTGATTCACTTCTGATCACGAGGTATTTATCACAGATGACCATCTTAAATCAGTTTTAAGAATACTTTTTTGTAGAATTCGATTGTAGTATCGACTACAGGGCCGAAAAATATGGGGGACGACGATGACAATAAATTTCCAGTCGCCTTCCTTCTACCCAAGATTAGGTTAGTTTTTCCACTTTATTTTGACAGTCAAAAATCGCCTCTCTACATCAAATACAGAAGAAGAAAAAAGGAAATTAATTGAACTTGTGTTGGTGACGGATGAACCTGTTTAATGCGCAGAACTTCTATCTATAGGAATTCCATGTGTAGGGGAAGTTCGAATTTCTCTACTCGAACATTTGTGGAGTTACGTCAAATATCCCTATATCTTCCAGTCTACACAAACACTATGACACTGTATGGAACTATAAACTAAATAGTGCAAAATTTTCGAATAATTTTCCAAAATTTTTCGAACTTTCCAAGGGAATGGGTGGGAGTTTTCGTTCCATTTAAAAAAAAAGAAAAAAAAGAACGTCAGCAGGATAATATTGCCGGTGAATTTTCGAATCTCCTTGAAAAATTAGATGGAACATAGTTGGTATGGGGGTAGAAGGTAAGTTCTGTTACCTTTGACATTTGCGAATGAGACAAATATACCGCTACACTGAATGAGGAAGGAAGAAAATTTTCGACATGCAATCCAACTGAATTTTTGCAAAAAGGACGAAATAAGACCACAATTTGACTGTTTTTTTTTCTTGTAAAATTACCAGACCAAAGTTTGATTTTATTATACAATTAAGGTTGAAGGAATGCAAGGGTTATTGATGTTATTTTTTTATTGCAGTTTACCTAAGTTTTTCAAAGTATATTTATTTGTAGGTATATGTAGATGCCTAGGGAGGTTCTGTATAAAGTCTCAATTGCGTGTAATAGAGCAATTATACGACATAACAATTATGAATTAAGTAATTTTATTACGTGCTATATTCGATGTTTAATTTCATTTTTTTACCCATAAATTCACATGGTTCGTTTTCAGAGTTTTTTTTTTTTTGTATATTTAGAACTTAATTTTAACTTATCTGCATAAGGAGTGGAATGAAAAGTCTTGTCGTCACACAAACTCAAAAAACTCCGTTAATTTTTTAATTTAATAGTTAATAATTATGTTAAAGATTTACTATAACACGAATTTTATTATATTTACTTTGTTTTTAGTAACTTCCTTAACTTTTTCGGGAATACGTTCATAATAACTTCTTAGACACCAACTTTGATTGTTTCAGCCAGGTTTTTTTTTTAAATCGTCCGTGATTTTTATTACTTTACCTCCTTTTCGTAGTTTACGCTTCACTAGCACCGAATACCGTTCGATTGGTTGCAGTTCGAGTACATTTGGTGGGTTTGTAGATTATCTCGACCTATCCCCTATGGATAAGGCCCAAAATGCACTATTTGCTGCCACGAAGTGGGGCTGATGAAATGATGTCCTCTAGCCTTACCCCAATGGATACGTCTAGACTGACTTAATTGTAGATTAGATACTTGTGAGATGTCGTCCTCCAGACCTACCCACAATGGAAATGTCTAGAGTTCACTAGTTTGCTGTGGTCCAGATCTGCTTGCTGGGGCTCCAGAAAGACAAGAGACTCGGCAGTCGGGAGTTATTCTCTATAGGTTCAGACGTGTTAGTGACGAAGACATAATATGGGTTCCGCTTCCAGGTCGGGTGGCACGAAATTTATCATCAGGTTGATCTTGCATCAGGCAAATCCTGTACAAAATCTGGATATTATTTCTGAACTGTTGAAAGGAAGAATGATAAATATATATCGGATTCTTATGATATTTATTTGAAATAATGAATTTCCTCCGTATTCGAATCTATTGACATATTTTTGTTTTCTTTCTGATTCTAAATAGCTTGCCTGTCTAGTGAACTAAAAGTAGACTACCTTTAAAACTAAAATCATTTTGAGTTCTTCAATATTATGCCTACTAAGCGTTATTATATTCACAAACAAAGTAGAGATTTGAAAACTATGCAATTTAGGAACTTCCTTAATGTTCAGGTAAAGTACAATTTGGGTGCAAAAGCAAAAGTGCCTTCATATCGCCACAGGTTCAATTCTTTTGGAACAAAATCGACATTGGTCTTATAGTAGGTCCCACTCATAATGATAGTTGGCTAAATCGGGCCAAAATAATATAGAGCATCTATGTTATCTTAAAAATAGTAGTAACATATTTTTCATATTTGTCCCTTTTGTGAAGAACGACCTCCTCGGCACATTGACAATTAGCTTGCCAAACCATAATTTTTGGTCCAAATTTTCCATTCCAATTGACTTTTCTGCATTGGGAAGTATACTGTACCAGCTTTAACGGTATGAAATTTGGGGGCCTTGTAGTGTCGAAAAAAAAATATTTTAAATAAAACATGATTCATTATCGAAAAAAAGACAGTTATCAGAGTTTTTAAAATTCCTTTGGAAAAAGCTCGAGCTCGCCTCGAAAAATTGTACTCTCCTATTTCTTACTCCTTTTTGCGATTTTTGATTTTTATACGTCTTCAGTTTGTTTCCTTTCTTCACGCGATGAATCATTGTGTGATTTGATTTCAATTTTCAAGGGATACTGCTCTTGTATTTCTCGAGTTTTCTAAGGTTTTCGATTCCGTTGATAATGGATTTCATTGCAAAAAGCTTGTCACAAAATTTAATTTTAGTTCTTATGCTGCTCGTTTGATCTTCAGCTACCTGAGGCAGTCTTTCCCAATGGCAGACTTTCTATTTTCTTTTAGGAATAAATTCTTGAGTACCACAAGACTCCATATTAGGACCACTTCTTTTTGTAATATTTTTTAAATTATATATTTGTTTGTGTTGATCATTCTCAATTACATTCTTACGCAGATGCTGCTCAGCTGTTCCTTTCCAGACCGGTTAGATTAGTTGAGGATGGAATATATTTCCTGAACCTAGATTTAGAGGCTTTAAATCAATAGTAAATGGATAAGAGACTCCTGCTAAATCCTGATAGAAGAAAGTGCATAGTGATTTACAACACGTTGCTCGACACTAGCTATTTCCGCTTTGTGACACGTAATGGTACTGATATAAGCTTTGTAAATTCCGCTCTAAACTTGGGAGTTATATTCAATATCGTGGAGTGATTATGTTGACAGGTTATTACGAAAGTTATAATGATGGTCTTGGTGCACTATGGGCATCTAGTCAATGTATACCACTTTCCACATGCTTATTGCTTGCCCATTCAATGCTTATTCCGGTAATTACATACGGATGTGAAGTGTATAGCGAACTCGATTCGCAATCGTCATATTAGCTTAATATTGCTAGGAATTCAGTTGTAAGATATGTCTACAGCCTCCGCAGATATGATCATATCTCACAGTTTGTTTTCTCCATCTATGGTTATCGTATTGTGCTATATTTAAAATTTTGTCGTAATTTGTTCTTGGCTAAGCTTATTAAATACCATGTATCTAAATATTTGGATGACTGTTTGCATTATTTCAGATCCAATAGAACAATTGCACTTATTATACGGCAATCCACCTCACTAACTTCCAAGCGCCAATTCTTCGTTTTCACCATTAGACCTTGGAATAGTCTTCCAATTGCTCTAAGAAATTCTTTGGGAGCTCCCCACTCAGCAGTTTTAAACACTCGTCTTTCCTTCATTTAAACTCATAAAATACTTATTTATTTACTACTCACTGACATATATAACATGGACTGCCTGATTTTCTATTTCATATGGGTCAACTTTTGTTGGCAGGGGTGTGACAGTTAATTTCAAATTTTACTTTTGCTTTAATATTCATATTAAAAGTTCAACAAATTACAGATACATTCGAAATTATTTCATTCTTAGAAGTTTAACTGCTACAACATCAAATATTTCTTAACTTGATTTTTAAACAAATAAAATTAAGCAATTTTTGTCTGCCTGTCCCTAAAAGTAGGTATGGGGGACAGAGAAAGGATTACAAATATTGTATTGCCATCTACTTCTAGTCTAAATATTCATTGGGAAAACCACTAAACTGAAACTGGACTATGATGGATTTTGTACAGAATTTATTATTTGAAGTTCAGCGGAATAAAGTAGTTAAACCAAAAAGAGAGAACTATAGAAAAGTTATCCCAAAATAATGTAAACAATTTCAGAAGTATCAGCAGTCCATTTTATATATGTCAGTGCTACTACTACTATTAATTTTTGCTTTTCTTTCCTTATTTTATTAGTTTTCATTTATATTTTATTTTAGTTTTTTTTCTTCTTTTTTTTTCCCCACTGTAATATTTACTTTGAATTGCTTGGTGATTATTATTTTTTAATTTTTAGTTTCTTAAATTTTGATTGTTTAATGTTAAAATTATAATTAGAGGCTTGCACTAATTTAATCTAGCATCTTACTTGTACAACTGCCAATATGAATGAACTGAACTGAATATCGCGTATCGATGATGATTTGTACAGATCAATCTACCTCAAGAAATTTGACTTTACTTTCTTGTGAACTGGACCTGTTGGGGAACCCGGTTTTGTCTTATGCTCTAACCTAAATGCTGAAGATCTTTAACACTTTTTATAAAGCTCTGAAGTGCTCTAGCCAACAGTCCAATCTCTTTCACGATACATAGCTTCCGCAATTTTTTTTTTTTTGGCTTCTACGAAAATTCTGTATCCAATTTTTTGGGCCAATACTTTTCGTTCCAGTCTATATATAAGAAATATTTTGTATTTTTTTTTTTTAGTTTTGAAGACTAGATTTTTTTGAGATTATTATTTTTTTTTTTTATGATTAGTCCACGCATCTACGATAATATTATCAATCGTATCACTTAATTAGATCTTGTACAAGAGATTCACTCTCCAGGACGAATTATTCTCCATTCTTATACTGAGATTCGTCTTCATTTCAGAGCTGACATAGAAAAAACTATTTGACAAATATTACAAGATGATAAAGATGAAATTTATACCAACTTATTCTATGGATAAATCACTGTTTCATATACAGAACATCATCTACGACATTTTTAGCAACAAAGTTTTTAGAATCCCTAGTTAGTGGATGCAAGAAGAAGTCAAAAATCTCAGGAGAAATTTTTATGTTGATGACGTGATAACTGGATGTTTATTCTGCAGTGAATAAATAGCAAAATACCCAACAAAAGTATGACAAATTTGATAACTTCTCCTGAAATTGTGACAAAAGTTTACAACTATGTTTTAACTGTTAAGTGACTATTCAACACTTACTAACTGTCAGTAGTTCAATCAAGATCTTGCCAGACTAGGTGTGGTAACAAAAACGCAAAAGAAACAAAAGAAAAGTTCATGCCATTTTGTCGAATATTCGGATATTAACATACGACAAAACGAAGGAAATGCAAAGGCACCTAAAACAACTTTCTCTGAATCGAGAGCTTTCACTCTATGGAACTTATATGCGAACTTTACCCACAACTGTTGGAAGGAATTTCAGAAAAAGATATCGAATGACATCTGTAGAACTGAAGATCATGTAAAGACCGTTGGATTAATTTGGCATCCGAAATCAGACATATTTTCCAACATTATTATTATTATTAATAACGGGGGGATGCAGACAGGACTCCCCTCTCATCTTGTCACCGCGACCTATAGGTTCTTTTGTGACATTACCCCTAAATGCCCTAGGGCGCCCATTCGAACTTAAGGTTTTTGATGAAGCTTATAATGTTCTTGGGGTCCATTTTTCCGACATCCTCTGGCAGTGGAAATGTCTTTCCAAGATGTCTTAGCCTTATGCGGCACAGAGCTTCACAGTCATACAGAATATGTTCAGCGGTTTCATCGTCTTCCATACAGAAGCGACAGGTCTCATCATCGACCTTACCCATCATTTTAAGATGGTATCTAAGTGGGCAATGCTCAGTAAGCCTTAGCTCCTTTCTGCTGAGTGTGAGGAATGCTTTTGTCCTCTGTTGCGGATACTTTATAAACTTCTTCGCTTGCCTCAGCTCCGGGGTATTTTCCCAGTATTCCTTCTCAGTTCTGACCTCCCAAAGCCTGATCTGAGCTGAGAGGTGACTTTTTGGGTGTCTAAAGACAGGGTCAGGGCCAATAAACAGAGATTTAGCTCCAACCTTTGCAAGGCGGTCCGCAAAAACACAACATAGAGCTACACCAAAAGAGTCACAAGCGATCAGTACTACCGAAATCTGCTCACATTTTTGATCTGTTTGGTGTTATAAATCCTTTTACAAACATTACAAAACAGTTCGCATAAAAACTATGGACACTTCTTCATGTAGGTATCTGAAAAGTCTTATGGTACGGCGATCGACGTCAGGTGGATATGGTCATTGTGCGATTACTATATGCAAAGTTTAAAGTACTACCTCTCGATATGGTTAGAATCGAGTACAGCAAAATTATCTGCTGAGTTAATTCAACGGATGCACAACAAAATTTACTTTTGAATAGACTCAGAAATTTTGCTTACGTGAATCAATTTCTTAAGCAGTCCACAAAAGGAACCCATCTTGAAGTTGTTAGTTTATCTTTCAGACTTATCCTTATCCTTCTTGGCTTATACATAAATACGTCATCACGAAACGAAGATATTTTAAAGGATTTGTGTTGTGAAAGTAAGAAATCGCTTGAGTGAACTTCAAGCCATACTAATTATATCCCACAGTGTATACCATCACTCGGGGTGAAGTCGGACTGTGGGGGGTGAACTCGGACAGAAAGGTATTGGTCAACGTTTTATTTAAAGGGCATACACCGCGACGCTTAAAACTAAAACAACCGGGATATATCTCGTCAGTACAAAGTTGAATCCAGTTGGGTGTCTTTTTTATCTGAATAAATTCTTCGTAGAGCCCATAAGTAAGGATTTTATAAATAATATTATTTCCTTAGGATTTGATAACTCAAAAAGAAACTGTTGTAGCAAGGAAATACTAAAAATGGAAAAACGAAATGAGTTATTCTTTGTCATGTGGTTTATCTCTAGTAAACTTTAGTAAGCAAATATATACCTATTTTTAATTTTTTGTCCGAATTTGTCCTGATAATTTTTAATGCTTAATATGTGGTCGTCCGCCTTCACCCCACACATAGGGGTGGAATCGGACACTCTTTAACAAGCAAAAAAAAAGTGGTGGGAGGAATGAAAATTTATCTGTTTCTACTTTGGAATTCAACAATAGAGAAGTGCGAGATTCTAAATAATTCAATAATTCAATACTTCAAGAAAAGATTGCATGATTTTTCCATAGAGTTTCATTTTTCTTCCACCGCATACCCCATACTTCGACGAACTATATGAGAGGCTTCCAACAAAATCAGCAAAGGCTATTCTACGAAAACCTCTAGAGCATCTGCCTCTCCTATATTAAATGCAATGAATAAGCAACTTTTGAGTTCACGATCAGTCACGCCATTATCGTCATATATTTAACGGTATTAACACAAGCATTTTTTTTTTTTTTTTGTAAAACGCTAACAACAATTGTCGAATAATATACAAACAAAACAAAAAAAACAAAACAATAACAAACAAATAACATACAAACCCGCAAAAAATAAGCTTCATACACGTCCAAAAGGCCGAAATCAAGGCTATAGCAGTGAGAATGCAACTCCTCAATTCCGGTATACAAAATAAGATCTCCTCGGACGGATAGTCCAGAGGTTGCTGCCAACTCCTTGGTCAAAAAATTTTTTGTTTTTACCTCCAAAGTGGTAATGCAGTATAAAATCATCCTAAACTTCCACTCAGAATGTGCAATGACGTACTGGTTTTTCTAATGCCGGAGCGAGTAATACCCTGGAAATCGAAAAGGTAGATGAATTTGTATGACATACTAAAATTCCATCTCATTAGGCTTGCTTAACCTGATCTTTGTATCAACAAGCAAATCAAATATAAAATCGTACGGGAAGGAAAACCTAATTCAAACTTAGTGGGAAAATTTTCATAAGGCTTATCAAGTCGACATCAAAACCCTAGCTTTCTATTATTAACGATAACGCATACTCTACTGTAATGGTACACGTACACAGAATGGCACTGATTAATTAGACTGAATACAAAGGATACGTGAAGGAAACTGAAATATTATCTTTCTCAATCATTTTCAGGAACTCTCTGTCAAGATGCAATTTTTTTTTTCAAGTTTTGCAGGCCTCAATCTTTTTTCAGCCACCATCTCCAACCGGCAGTAAGTCTCACGTGCTGATTGATCAATCGGAGATTTACTAACATTGCTTACCGAAATTGGAATCCATGTCTCCATAATTTGGATGAATTTAAAATCATCACACTAGACAGTTCGACGGTCTTTGACAAAGCAAACATTACTGATATTTTACCCAAATTTAGAGTATTTTTTATTAGGAGACCATAGTAGACCCTCACAAGAACGTTGTAGATGACAATTATTTTGAGACATGTGACCTTGAAACACTATTAATTTAAGTCAGAAAAAATCGCGTCTTGTTCAATACCTCTAAAACATAATGCTGCCTAATATCACCCAAATATAATAGCTCACAACATTTTCAACATATTTCCGGCAATGGATCACAAACACTCCGTCACTGAAAATTTTAAGAATTGAAATATCCCGCATATCATAAAAAGCAAGACAATGATTTCATCAAAACTGTACTATAAAGCGCTCCGTAAGCGCTAAAAAAAATCTCTCTCCAAAAAGATTGGAATTCGAAATTAGTTGCGTATTCAAACCAAAGAAGAAGTTTTTGCTAATAAAAGATTACGCTCGAGCGCGAGCGCGTGTTAATTAACTTGGCGTATTGTCGCGGTTTGTTGTTGCGTTGTTCATCTACAATTAATATCTGGTCCACAATCTTTTAAACGTAAACAACAACTTTTTGGAAAAAGTAAAAAGTTCTCAACGGTCAAGCTCAAGTGTTGACGGAGGTTAAGACACTTCTTAAATTAATCGAGCTGTAATGATGCATGTCTAAAGATGTTTTTTTTTGTTACCTAAGTAGCTATCGATACGGAATCGGAATTCTTTTTTTTTTTATCTGGAAATTCCATTTAATTCAAAATTTCATGCTAAAAACTTACAAAACCGGTTGATGTTAATTGTTATAACAATTCGTAGGTCAAAGTCTCTGATTTGATAATACGATGTAGAGAAGGAAATATTTGTTTTTTTTTTTTAGAGGAATCTCTAGTTATAACTAATTTTTCTTTAGTACATAAGTAAGGACGTTTCTTCAAGTCAATCAGATAAGTGAAATTTAGTCTAGGTAAAAGACAACTACAAAGGCAGTAAAGAATGTTATATCTTTTATCAAATGACAATGAGCACTTTTTGCGCCTTTAATTGAAAGATTGAAAAGCTTCTGAAAGCTTCTAATTTCATTGAATCCATGCTAAAATTAATACAAGCTCTCTACATTCCTTCAATTAGTTGATGACTCTTTTTTTTTATTGCTGTTAACAGATTATCAAAAAAAGTGTGAGAAAAATTTGGAAACAAGTTTATCATGCAGAGGTACCATACGGTCACTTTGATGTACGCGCTACCAATAACAACACGATTTTTCTACGGAACGATCTTTTCGAAAGCAAATTATCAATCAAACGCCATAATCTTCTCATAAAACTCAGCGTTTGACTCTTCACTTCTAACAGAGAGATACTACAACCAGCCCTAGGTGGTGAATGTAGTAGACCCCAAATAGGTATCGTTTGTTTGGGCATCCTGTAATGGCAAATAGCAAGTCATACGGGTAGTAAGTATAATACGAAATTTTCTAGTAACAGGAGTTGATCCTGTACATATCGAGAGAAAACATTTAGTTTTTAAGGCAGAAACTGAAACCCCATCCAAGTCTGGTTGCATGAGACTTATTTTTTCAAATCAGTTTATTTGAAAATGCCTGTTCACTAGCCGGATTCAATGGACCCAGAATTTTTTTTTTTTTATAAACGGTCTTTTATGTTAGCGCGGCACTATTTTTTTAAGCGCTATTGCTATTCGTGACTGCTATCAATTTTGTTTCAACTATAGAACAGTAGAATTCAAATGCCGACAATCATTATGGCAAGTTTGACACTGCAACAACGTGTTTTTACGATAAAAATATTTTATAGCAAGAGGAAAAGGTCTAATTGGTTTAAGACCAATAATATTATTCCCTAGATGTAAAAAGTAAAAAAGCTTTCCGTCGGCTCTCTCACTAATAAGGGAACCGGGGCGGGCGTTTACCTGCCTGAACCTGGGTGTTGGGAAGACTTGGAAGGCACACTACTGTCTTCCAGGCTGAAGTCTTCGCTATCGCAATGGCAACAAAAATAGCTCTTGATATGAAGATCAAGAGAAAGGACATTGCTATATTTTCGGATGATCAGGCAGCCTAGATTGCTCTGAGTGGTCCTCGGAAAACATCTAAGTTACTGGGGCACTGCTGGTCGTCTGTGAATAAGTTGTGTATCCACAACAAGGTGCCCTTCAGTGCGTTCCTGCGAACAAGGGGGTCATGAGGAATGAAAGTGATGGCTCTGATTCTCTGTTTCTCGGTCTGGAGTCCGCCGTAGGCGGTATCGGGTCTCTCATCAAAGCGGATGTTCAGAATATCTCTGACTTTCTCATGGGGCTCGGAAGGAAACAATGTACAACTGTGGTAGGCATCATAACTAACACAGCTCACTTCACGCTCATCTAAGAAGGATGAGAGTTGTTCACAGCACTGAATGTCTGTCCTGTCTGAAAGGAGAGCCTCAGACAACCGAACACTTTTTGTGTGCTTGTCCGGCCTTCGCCCAGAGCAGGCTTGGGCCGGATTCTGTAACTCCGAGAGTTTGGGAGATGAGAATTCTCGTTTTCCCTGATTAAAACTCCCTAACTCTCCATTCGCGATTCTCTAACATACTTGGGGAGTTAGGGAAAACGTGAGAAGTTTCGGAATATTGAAGGACCGCTAACTCTGTGTGGGACGGTCGTAGAGCATTGTGGTTTTTTTCGGATTAAAGGTCTAGAGTACAAAAATATAGATGAACAATTTTTGGGGTAGGAGCTTTTGGGGTCGTACAACCCCTCATTGGAGGTTGTACAAAATACATCATGCTTGGCATCAAATTAAAGAGGGAGAAGCGGATAATATAGTGATGTAGCTCTTTTTTATATCATTTTAACTTCATAACTGACTTTTTACCGCCGAAAGACGAATTTTTGTACTTGGGTCATATACACCCCAGTCCCTATATTTTGCATATATTTCTTCCGTTTATTTTTTTTATTCGAAAGTATTAGGTTTCAAAGCTGACTATTTTCTTCGACCAAATATGAGAAGTCAATTTGTTAGTAACTGATTAAAAGGACTTTTAAATTTTTTATTTATTTTATTTTTTTTATAAAGAACCTTGAATTCCATAGAATGCCAAAACTCCATAATTTCTTAAAAAATATATATTTCAATAAAAACTGAATTTAATTAAACATAATTCATTTTACATAGAGAAGACAATGGCAATTATAGTTTTACTTTTGTGAATTTAGCCGAACAAATAATAGATATATTTCGGAAATTTTCTTCCGACAAATTGCAACGGAGATCATTGCCACGCTACAAAATATTTGAAAAGGGATTAGGGTTTCCATATCCAAATTATTTTTAATGGAAAGGAAATTTATTTTTTCTACCCATAAATGTTACTCGGTTTGAAAAAATAAGAAACCTGCTTGGCTTGCTTGGGGAAGATGGGTAGAGATGAAACGTGGGGTAAAATGAAACAGGCCAGTAATTTCTTACGACAAACAAATCAAGCGAAATTATTCAAACTGAATGAAACTCTTTTTCACAAGGGTTCTTTTATTTCATTCGTCGACACACTGCGCAAAGTGAAACACATGTTTGTTGAGAGTTAATTTATTTTAAAATCAAAAGTTTTTTTTAAGGTTTTGAAAATTCTGTTGTCAGCGTAAGTTAAAAATTGAAGATCTATTCAGCTTAAACTAAGGAATATAGTGTCTAATTTCAGTTGAGAATATGTGATTTTAAATATCTTCCTTAATTTATTTAAAAAAGTTAAATAAATTGGAAAAGTGCTGATGGGTAGAAATGAAACAGTCTGGGATGGGTAGAATTGATACACTATTTCATTTCTACCCTCGCTATACTTTTAATTTCATCGACTACAAATTATTGTATTAAAGAAAAGAATGGTATCCGAACGAATCGTGCAGCCAATTACAAGCAAAACAGACGTATTTTTAACGACGATTAGGAACAGGCCTTAGAGCAGCATATAGTCAGATCATCGAAAATGTTTTTTGGCCTGTCTATAGTTGAGTGCCGGAAATTAGCTTACGAAGTGGCTAAAAGAAACAAAATTCCGATCGACAATAAGTGGCACGAAAAGACAATGGCTGAAAAGGAATGGATGCTAAACTTCCGAACGCGCCATGAGTCTTTGCCTCTTCGTTCCCCCGAGGTCTGCAATCTGGCTAGGGCGACTTCTTTCAACCGACACAATGTGCAGACCTTTTTTAAAAATTTGGGTAACGTGCTTTCAAGGCTCTGTTTTGCGGATGGAACACTCATTTTTAACCTGGATGAACTGCAATTACAACAGCTCAAAAACCACAAAAGAAGATACTATATCGAGTGCATAACCCAAGGGCTAACACCTGTAAGTACAGCATGCCTGCAAGCCACCCTTCCAACGAGATTTTAAACTTGACAGCAGAAGGCAGTTCAGTCGATGTCTAATCAGCTTGCATGCAAGTTCATTTAAAAAATGGCATTGAGACGTAAAGTCTTGCGTATATTGGAAAATTATAGCAATAAAGGAAGTATCAAAATGAGATAAACCCCAGAAAATTTCATTTTCCCGATATAAACTTATGAATTTCTCTCAAGCATTTCTTTTCCGCCATTTTGAAAACTGTATAAATGTCAAATTAATATCTCCCAGCTGCCATGATTTTTCATCATGCAAGTTCGCTGAAAGTTACATGGCAGTTGAATTACACGTGCAAGAAGTATGGCAGTGGAAGTTGCATGCAAGCTGTACATTCAGGTGCAACCACTGGGTAAATAAAAAATTGTGTGTCGAACGAATGATTTTCTTTATTGTGTTTATGGACCTACACGAAAGCACAGTTCCCTTAATAATAAGCTAAGAAGCAGGCGAGATTTCCGAGTGTTTTACATTTAAAATGTACACGGCAAGAAGAGGAAGACAAAAGAAAAAAAATGAAAAAAAAATCAAACTCTCTTTAAAACTTTTATGAATAAAGATAAAAAATGTGAAAGCGCAAACCGCATGCAACGAAACAGAATGGCAAATGATACATTTTCGTAAAAGGGGTAGAATTTTCAATTTTACTCTCCCGCGCTTTTGTGAAAACATATTTTTCGGAAATATTTCTGAAATACTGAGAGAGTCGGTTCCAAAGTTATTGCTGTAATCCTATGATATTTGAACAGCACGTTCTTTTGTTTACATTCATTTCGCTCTGAAGAGATTAAGTGGGAGAAACTCATGCTGGATTTTCTGATATTTTCGAGAAAAATGGGAATTCCATTTGAGAGGAATTTTACATCTCCTTTCAGCACCTTGTCCTAGACCAAAGCGAGTAATGTATAGGAAAGTACGGTACAGAGAACACAACACTCTCTCTCAACTCTCTGTCTTTCCTATAAAAATGCATATACGTTAGTCACAGAAATACGTGACAGGCTATCAGCTGCAATGTGTCAAAATTTTAATGAGAATACCTTGCCTTCTACATACCGATTTTTGTTTTTAACTCGTTGTTGTCTCAGTTGCACCACACTACTGCATAGCCAAGTTCTTTTCCCGCATTAATGCAAAACGAGGAAAGTAAATGACATTATTTGTTTCATTCTAAAAAATACGAAAAATTTTCAATTTTGTTCGGCTGCTTCCTATCTTCTTATTAGGTTATCTTTGATGAAAGTTTCTTCTTTGATTTTGACCATACTCTGCATTTGTCTATATCCAGTGGTGTACTAAATCAGTATGTGCCAAGGGTTTTAGCTTTATAATTTTAAAGTAGCAGGCCTTGAATAAATAAAGTTCAAATCTAAATAAATTTTAACTTCAGATTTATTTGTTTTTCTAATTGTTTATTCAATATTTAAAAAAAAAAATTACTCTATTACTATCTGTAATCTACATTCAACAATTTTAGCTGCCCCTAGTTAAACTAGGGATACACGCTACCGACTATCACCGATTATTTTTTGGCTAAAAACTTCCGAATTTTACATACCTTACCTACCATTAGTAGTGGTTACCATATCGTCTACAGTCTGAAGAACACGGTTAGAAATGATTTTATTTGACATTTTAATAGTTAATCACATAATGCAAAAATTTAACTTTAAATTTAATTAAAAATTATCTACAACAGATAAAAATTTAACACTTTTTTTTTCTAACTACACAAAACTCTATCTGGTTCCGGTCCTTTCAAAAGTGAAAACTTGATATATTTCTCCAGAAACCAGTCTAGCAATAGGAAATGTCTCCAAATAAGGCATGATATAAATAGGTAAATGTAACTATAATTGGCCGTCTAATGTCAATGGCTATAAGCTGGTCTAATTTTCATAAATGCGTGTCTGAAATGATCGGATTGAAAATGTATTGATTGGCGGCAGTATAGACATATAAATTAATGTATAAACTTGGTGAGAGTTCGCAGTTTCATTTTTATAGTTTGAATAGATACAGCTAAGGGGATATGTTAAATAACAATAACAAAGCTCACATGGAGGTATTAATTGATGGGTATTTAAGAAAAGTACTAGTATAGTTCTGATGTATCTCTTTTAAGCTTGGATTTGTAGATAAATGTATCAGGACGACCCCTAATACCGGTAACAAAACCATGCGTGTATTTTTAATCTTTAAATGTGTTATCATGTAGAACGAGGAGCGAATCTAAAGGGTTTCCGCATTTAAATTAAAGGAGAATTTCCTCATCCATATACATACATACATAGGTGATGTGTTAGTAAAAATTTTGATAATCAACTAGGTAAACTTAGGAGAAAAAAAAATTATTCTTACAGCAATACGAATCCAACTGCAGCACATGTTTTAAACCTCATGAAAGTAACTAGATTCAGTCTCATTAGCTGGTTATCAATTTCGGTGAGGAATATTACAGAACGTCTGCGTACTAGAGAATATGTACGGAGGGGACCAATAATAAGACCATTGTAATAAGAACTAAGCGAAAGACTCTCAGGATAGTCTGAAAGAGCCATCTACCACCTCAATAGTATCAATTAAGAAATCAATTCCCCCATATTCTGGATATGCTCTCGTAAATCACAGTTAAATGTGATATTTTCCAACTTCAATATTAGCCATGAAATGGCACTCAATGCATAAAATGCCGACAATAAACGAAATAATTCTAAACAGATGTTTTCGCCGAATCTTAAAATTTATTTGAGATAATCTAGTCTCCATCGAAGATCTTTGAATATGGTGAGATCAAGATAGGGTCAACAAGATCAAGAAGTGAACTAAACAAGCTCTCATAAAACATTTCTCGTGGGATAGAAAAATAATTAACTAAGAGTATTTAAATCTTTTGAATATGAATATATAAAACACCAAAAATATAATAACGAAATTTAAGGAATATACCACACTTGTGATCCTAGCAAAATATTCGCTTGTTAAGTTTATGAACCTCTTCAAAGAGACTGGACCGCACTTATGGGTGTTGCCATATAAAAATTCAAATTTTTTACGTATACTGTGAAACTTATTATGTCCTGTACTGAAAAGTTTTTCAGAATATTAAATCCTATGAAATTTGTTATAATAATTTTTATGGAGTTTCATTAAAAGGCATATGTAGGATTTAGATTGTGACACGAAGGTCACAACTTAAAATGAATTCGCACCACTTTTAGAATTTTAGTTGAGCAATGACAGCCCGTATTTAAGTTTGGCAATGCTCTGAGTGTAGCTTGTTTATTTTCAGTAACCATATTTGAAACAATTATAGATTTAAAATTAAGCTTCTACGTTCTCATCCCATCTAAGTACAACCAGGTAAATACGAGTACCAAATAAAATGTTTATTTCTACATTTTACATAGATACACAATCGTAACACAGGCTGTTCGAAAAAGATCCGTGCATTATATTTAAGTATTTGATAGGGGGCGGATGCAAGAAATAATATTGTGAAAAGAGTGATAAAATGTTTGGGTAATCGTAATAGTGATTTTGTGTTTTTTGGTTACTTTTTGTATTAATGTCATGTATATTTCTTATTATATACCCTATCAAGTTAGTTTAGGTATTACATGATAGTTAACCAGCTAAGTTTTCCAACTATCTCTGTTTTGGAAAACAAATTCTAGTTTTTTCAAATTTGAACAGCTTTTCCGGCAAAATGCATCTTAAACATAGAATTTTCTTTACAAGATTTGGAGGCCTGAGAATATTACTTATGTATTATAAAAAACTGCCTAACAATATGCGACCATTTTTAGATAAATTCTATATACATATGTATATATGATACCGCACCTATCTTTATAGAGTGTGTAATAAGTAAGATTAATGGAAAAAGTACATAAAACTACCAACTCACCACCGATTAAGCATATCACCAGCCCTTGACAATATTTACATATCTCGATCCCACGGTACAGAGAATACAAGTATTCTCATTACGAACCACGTTCCACCATTAGTGGACAAAGAGTCGTGAATGTATAGGAAACCACAGTACAGAAAACATAATACTCTCCCTCCTTTCTCTGTCTTTTCAATAGAAATGCATATATAAAGGGTCTTTCAATAGTGGTGATAGTATTTCAGTAGAGATTTCTCGGTTGCTGAAATATTTTTTTTTGTACTTCCATGTGTCAAAATATTCGTTATAGTTTGCAGTTTCATCATGCAGCGTTTGACAGTTCCCGAACGTTTAGAAGTTATTAAAAAATATTACCAAAGTTCGAGCTCAGTTTTAGGTGCTCAACGTTTGTTCACCAGAGAATTGGGTCGCCATGACCGTTACTCTGCGCAGGCTATACGCCGCACTGGGGAAAATTTTGAGCATGAGTTCTCTTTACAAGACAAGAAGCCATCAACAAGACAAAGAGTGAGGAGAATATCGCAGCTGCAGCGACCAGTATTGCCGATGAGCCAAATTTGTCAATTTCACGACGATCGCAACATTTGGGGCTTTCTCAGACGTCAACTTGGAGAATTTTGCGTAAGGATTTGGGCCTACATCCTTACAAAGTTGTATTGACTCAAGAACTGAAGCCAAACGATCACGGATTGCGTCGAGAGTTTTCTGATTGGGCCCTTGAACATTTGGAAGTTGATCCCAATTTTGGCCAAAAAATCATCTTCTCAGACGAGGCGCATTTTTGGATGAATGGCTTTGTAAATAAGCAGAATTGCCGTTATTGGTGCGAGAACAACCCACAAGTGTAACATGAAATGTCGTTGCATTCCGAAAAACTCACTGTGTGGTGCGGTTTATGGCATGGCGGCATCATCGGACCTTATTTCTTCCGAAATGAGGAGGGAACAACCGTAACCGTCAATGGCGACCGCTATAGAGCCATGTTACTCGAATTTCTATGGCCAGAACTTGAGAACATCGATATTGAAGAGAGGTGGTTCGAACAAGATAGCGCTACGTGCCATACAGCTAATGCTACGCTCGACTTGCTGAAAGATAAGTTTGGCGATTGGATCATCTCACGACGAGGATTTGCGAATTGACCGCCGCGGTCATGTGATTTGACACCCCTAGATTATTTGCTTTGGGGATACGTCAAAGCACAAGTCTATGCTGACAAACCACAGACTTTGGATCATTTGGAAGCAAATATTCGTCAAGCAATCGCCGGCATACAGCCGCAAATGTTGGACGGGGTGATAAAAAATTGGAGCGATCGGGTGCGTCAGTGTAAACAAAACAGCGGTGGGCATTTGAACGACATCTTGCTTCAAACATATTGTTGTTTTATTTAAAATTAAAATCCTATCACTCTTAATGAAAGACCCACATTAGTGAAGGAAAATTCGTCACAGCTCATATGTCAAATTTTAATGAGAATACCTTGTATTCTATGTACCGTGTCTCAACTCTAGCTGTTAAATCCTTAAAAAAATTTACATGACTTTACAAACACCTTCTATTCATACGACAGTGGACCGATTTACCTTCAAGCAGGCAGAAATTACATTAGATGTGCGCATTCATACGACCAAACCTTTGAAAATATACTTTTAGGGTTCACACCAATAATCGCCATTTAAGAACACCCGCATGTATTTATGTGTAGTGTACTGAAGAAAAATCCATCCGTCGATAAAGCAGGAATTAGGCGATGTTAATGATCAGGCGACCACCCACAACATAACTGATTTGGAGAATTCAAGTAAAACGTAAGTGTGCCAAACTTTTGAATTCCTAATCTTTTATGGTCATAATCAGTTTTGTTTTTTTTTTCGACCACGGCATGTAATCGGGTGTTTTTTCTGCGATATTCTCCAGCGTGTCATTAATTTTATTCGTTCACGTCACGAAACAATTTACATGCACAAACTTTCCCGAAAAGCTTAATGAAAAGGTATTCTTAATACCTTTCCCTTAAGGTACCGAATCATAAAAAAAAAATTTAGATCCTCCGCGAATTTTATTTGATTTAATCGCAAAGGAGATGAATAATTTGATGGAAAGTTTCTATGCAATTATTTGGCATAGCACAATAAAAGACCAAAAAAAAAAAGGAAAACTTGACTTACTTTAAATCCGCATACATTTTATTCGAAAACTTCTGCTTGTCATACAAATAAATCTCCTCGTATTCTACACAAAATCTTAAGTTTGTCCGAATCTCTACAAAATTAATACAATAAAAATTTTAGTTTGTATAAATTTTTTACAAAAAAGTGAAAATTGTTCTAATTAACAGTTTTAGGTCGCACTAGGTTGAAAGAAAGTTTAGAGATGACCCGAAATTGTTGTCAAGAACTTCTTCCCTTGAAGTTGCGTACAAATTCTTGAGAAATTTGAATTATCATTAATTTTGATATTTTTTGTTTATTCAGTGTTGCCAGTTTTCTGTGATAATAATAATGCAAATTACAACCATTAGGTTTTTGGTTAAACTGTAAACAGCTTATAGAATAGAAAGGATGCCCCAAGAGGCCATACAACAGTCATTGAGTGGATGTAGAATGTAGAAAACCCCGTTGACCAACCAACGATTACAAACTAGCCAAAACTCAAGAAATTGCGAAATGTGACCGTGTATTGACGAAATTGCAAAGACTACTGGAATTTAGATTGGATCAGCTCGGATAATTCTAAGCAATCATCTAAGTTTGTTGAAACTTGCTTCTTGATTTTGCTCTTTCTGAATAGGATAGCAGAAAATTCAGAGGATTTTTACTCAGAAATTATCAACGGGGACGATACATAGGCTCATCAGTACCATCCAAAAAGCATATTTTAGTACAAGTATCCGTGATTATCAAGCGATGAATTGTCGAGATAAAAAAAGCTGCAAAGCAAAGATTAAAGATCAACTGACAAGGTAATGGCAACTGCTTTCTGGTACCTCCAAGGAGTGATTCTGGTAGAATTCCTAGAATGGAAGAAGCCAACCTTATGGCGAAGTATCAATAAAATTTAAGGCGGCCTGATAAAAAGCGGCCCGGAGAACAAAGGAATGCCCACTTTTTAAACATTCTTAGGCTCGACACCCCCAGACATGGGAGACGTGTTAAACGATGCATTATTATACTCTGAACATATTTTATTAACAATATTTATTTCAATATAGCGAGGGAAATCTTTGGCGATCAGATGTAGCTTGAGCGGCTTTCTTAGGTGAAAAGTGAACTTTTCTACTTCTCGTGATTCTGCGTGAGGAATTGGCATGTCATGTCGTGGAAAATGACTTCCTATGAGAAAAATGTTCACAACAAAGACTAATAGCCAAGGAAGAATGAACTGCAAAAATATATGCCAAATGTAGTATATGGGGTGTATGTGACCCAAGTGCATGAAGTTAGGTTCCCGGCGGCAAAAACGTCCTGAGAAAGTTTTCTGAATCGGAAAAAATATACACCACCCGATAGTACTCTGCGAGACCTTTAATTCGTTATGTAACATGCGGTATTGGAACCACCCCTCCCCCGGGTTGTTCCAACCCGCTACCGTAAAAGTATGTAGAAAAAAAATCTTCTACGAATTGTAGCTGATAATGAGCTGAGGCGAACAGTGAAACTCGTTTTCCGATCGGACATAACCCTACCGATTTATAGTCGATCTAGGGTGCGAAAATCTAGTACCTCAATTCGAATAAAAAAGGGATAAATACTAAAAAAGTGAGTATTGGGATGGTTATAAATAGCTATTTAAGCCTCCGCGCATAGGTGTGTGGGTACTCAAACTTCTTCTCATGGCCTAAGGAATTCGGTTCTGTACTAGATTTCCTAAAATGTACTATATCAAGCTTTGACTCCCCTCTCCATTCTTTCCCCGCTAGATAGAAACAAACACTGTTAATAAGAACTGTTCAGAGTATCATTATGCATCGTCTAAGACATCTTTCATGTCAGGAGGTGTCAGGCCTAAAATGGGCATTCCCCTTTTGTTCTATCACAATAATGCAACAGCACTTCTTTCATGACAAATGACGAAATATATTAGAAAAAATATAAAAGGAATTGTTAAAAGTGTACTGCAAAGAATTCTGTCAATTTTCTGTCACATGTATAGATTTAGTTTGGATTCGATCTTTTAACCCAAATTAACGCATATATACAGCTCAAAAATCTAAACTGGATGTCGATTCAATGCATCATACCTCCATACCAACTGGCTCTAATGGAGGAAGAACTAATTTAAATTTTTTCTAATTATATTAATTAAAAAATAACTAGTAGAATACATTTATGGAAAAAAACAAATAATAACAAATCCAGTTTTTTATCACTTCTACATAAAAATCATAATTTTTCCTATACTATACCTACACCACCTTCCCCTATTCACATTAACCATTTATCTTTTTGTATTCTAAAAATACGAGCTTAAAACAAGTAAAACACATGAAGCAATCAGTTTTTGATTTTATTGCAAATTTGTTTTTATTCTGTTTTTTTTTCTCAGTATAATCCGATCATAAAAAATGAACATAGGAAAATCTTGAGAAAACTTGAGTACGTTTGAAGGATAAGTTCAAAATCTTTGATAGCATAGCAAGACTGTGCGCAAAAGCATAGTTACATAGGTATCGTACTAAATTATTCCGTATTGAGTCGGCGCGAATAAATCTTTTATAAAATCTTAGTTTTATTGGTTGGATACGTGTCTATAGAATGAAAGCATCCAACATTCCTCATAAAATACTATACAAAAAAAAAAATCCCCACGAAAAAAGGAAACCCATATTTGATTGATTTGATAATTATAAACGCTGTACAGAATCGAAATATCTTCAAAATACACTTCCAAGTGTCAACGAAATATATAATTTCCTGTTCCCTCAACTTTTGTTCTCAAACACACCAAGCCGCCTTTTCTAAGTTCTCTATGATAGCAAAAAAAAAAAGAAAATATTAATTTGACAAATGAGATGGATTTGCTTTCCTGCTTTTTAAATGCGCTCGAGATTGCTGTGAAATTTTTGTATTCCAATAGAGTGCGGATCACACGAATTTTAGAAATGATTGACATCATTATAATTTCCATGGCTATTCTTGAAAAAAAGATTTGGCAAAAAAAGTGAATTTAGCACAAATAACGCTCAACAGCCATTTGTTACACTTCACTCTCACTTGAAAGATAATAAATAGAATTTTTAGCGATAATCTCACGCATTTAGGAGTATCTTGCTGAATATTCCCATTGCCAGAAAATAATATTATGTTGAAAGGATTTGTGATTATTTTCACGTTTAGAATATCATCTAAAAAGTAAAAGCTATTTACTACCATCTTTCTTTTGGTATAGTAGCAGCAGCAGAAGCAGCACAGGAATTAAAAAACAAGAACAAATAAATGGCAAAACGCGTGTAGGAATTTGAAGGATTTTTGTAAAAATAACAATTCCAGACAGTTTCTATTTTTGGATGATTTTAGAGACCCCAGAAGAAATTGGGTTGCGAAAAGCATAATTATAATTCAGATCCATTTATATCTATTTCTAATCTTAAATTTATTTAATTAAAATTGTACAAATATTAGTTAGATAGTGACTGATGTAAATTATCGAAATTCGGCATCGATACGATACTCTCATTCGAATTTATATCGATATGATTCAGATATCGGAAAATTTCGTACCGTATCTGTTTTTGAAAAAACACTGATTCTTTTAAGTTTATTTTGAAGCAGGAAACTGTGATGTCATGACTACCTGCTTGCTACAAGAAACTGTGGTAGCTTGACCTGGCTACAGGTGAATCACTCACCCGGTAAGCAGCCAGCTTGGGACTGATCGACTTTCAGACCTGAAATAGATTTTATTTGAGAGTACCAAATCGACTTAATGACGATCTGACGTCCATGAGGGAGCCACTATAACGTCAATCTGTTTTTCAGTCCATGTCACTATGACAGCCTGAACGGGTGCTATACCGTAAGGCAGACTGAAGCGCTGTAACCAAGTCGAACCTATGTCGACTTGACGGCCGTAGTGAAAGCATCCGCACCGTTGGTGCCGCCTACAGGATTCGCTTCTTCGAACAAAATCTCAATGGCAAAGCATGCGAGTATGGAACAGTCATAACATGTTAGGAGAAATTTGTAATCAGTAAAGGGATAAAGGATAGATTTGATTATAAAAAAGAATATATCAGGGCATCCAGAACGTAAACGGATACTAGAAAAACATCCAGAAGGGAAGGATTGTCAGATTTGCTATAGATACTTTAGAGTGAATGAGTTGGCCACATTCAGTTTTGTATGTTACTAATATTTAGCAAATATTTTCTATAATATTGAAGCTTAAGGCTCTCCCAAGTATAATATTGGTATTTTCGAGAACTCATAGTGTCTTAGAACCATGCAATCGACATGATAACAGAAAATTTGAGGTGTACACATTCATACTTCCAATTTATTAACAGAACGGAAGCTAAAGTCATTGTTAGATGCCGATGAATATCGCCCTTAAACTTTCGCAGATTGTATGCCGGATGAAAGACGGATGATGGTAAGTTATTCCACATTCGCACAGTTCGGGATAAGAAATCATCACGGAATTTTACTGTACGGCCCAAAAGTAATTTGAAGGGTGAAAGGATGTGCGCAGCTTGAAGCGCGTGTATTGCGTGCATATGGGTCATTCAGATTAGATCAGAGTAGATATTTCATCGGAACATTGGCCATGCATGCAGCGACAAAGGAGCGAAATGCATCCAACATTACGGCGGTGCTTGAGCGAGTCGAGATTACAAGTAACTGCCACATCACCAATGACCTTGAAAGCTCTCATCTGGACAATATTTAATGAAGCTAAAGCTGTGCGACCAGCTCCGGCCCATATATGGAAATTGTATTCCATTCTAGGTCTATTGAAGGACTTGTAGAGGAAAGCTAGATTTGACGGGCGGAAATATTTTTTACACCTTTCATTATTTCTTAACTGGCTTAAGTTGCCGTTCTTACAACGGGATTCTCTGTTAAGTTTGTACATCTTTTTTTCTTTTTCTTTTTTGTATATTTTTTTCATAAAAGCAAAAGCTTGTTCGGGTTCGAACGTTAAAGACAGAGTCCGGGCTTTTCTTATGATTATTATTATTTAAAATACGGGAATCCGCAAAAGAAAAGCCAAAATATCTGTTCAAGTGGTCTTCAATTGTAACCCGGTAAGTGCCAAATATACCATATATGTACGTTCAACGAAACTGGGCTGAGATTCCAAAATGTTGACTTTGTTATGTCAACGGAGAGGAAAAATAGCTATTATTATTCAATGGAAGGCTCTAACGATTATCTATCTAAAAACAAATTGAACCATTTTCATAGCAGTATTGAACAGTAGTTATAAACATAAAATCTTTGATGGTTTGTAACTATTAAAGTGTGAGTTGAAGGTAGTGGGATGACACGTATGCAATGTGTTTTTTTTTTCTTTACTAGTATTAAGAAATTGCATGGTCTACTGTTAAGCCCTTCATTAGTCTTTATATCATATATCCAAAGCACTAGGGGATATCCTTCTACCCACTCCGCTATGATATCACCCTTTTTGCATGGCGATCATTTGTTTTAAAACTTAAAATTCTCTCAGATTCAATAATTTACGAAAAAATCTAAACATTCCATAGACATTTTACGCACGTTCTCTATCCTCGAACCTCCAATTCATTTACATTTGAATTGAGTCCTTTTCAATTTTTTTTTCATTACTGTCTCCTTAACCTAACTTCAATTTTATTTTTTGTTCTGTTTGGCTGTCTGTCTGTCTACAAATTGGAAAGGACGAATAGAAAAACCCAATTTTATTAACCGATGAAAAAAAATATTTACTTTCAAACCTTTTCACAATATTCTTATATATATATTTTTTTTTACAAATAAATTTGATTTCTATATTCCAATTATTTCTGCTTCGTGTGTCCTTTAAATGTTCACCCACACCAACGACACCCCATGGCAACTGCAGCAGGTCTAGCGATATATCTATATATGTAAATATTATGTTTATATTAAAATATAAAACCAGACCACACTCCACTCCAGCTAAGACTAAGACGAATCCAACTGCCAACTTAAAAAACTGGGCACACAAAAATACACAAATACACAACAGGAAGTAGGAAGGAGGTAAAGTAGAATCTCCATCCACCAAATACCTACGACCACATAACCTCATCCAAATACCTCCTCCCACCCCCCCCCCCCCCCAACACCAACTTAAAGTCCCAAAGGATACACATTTATATAAGTATAGGTAGAAAGGCAAGCAAAAAGGCATATCCTCATAATTGTAGTCAACACAATCCGAACACATTCGACCTATTTTCGAAACCGAGATATATGATTGTTCGAAATTTCGAATTCGAATCTGACACAACCTGATGTGCTGAAGAGGACACAACTGACGTATGAAACGTATGTAAGTAGGTGTCACAAAAATGATAGTGGAATGGGTAGGTAATGTTTTGATTCTGATGGATGGATGCATTTTTTCCTCACTCTCTCTCTCTCTCTCTTTCGCTCTGTACGCTTTGCTCACTATCTCTCTATGTGTGTGCTTTTTTTTAATGGCATTTTGTTTTTGTAATTATCTATTATAATATGTAAATATGTAAAATTTTTATTCAAATATTATTTATATGTATAATCTAATACTAGGGGGGATGCACTGTTTTACTTACCATTTATCCCGCTAATTAACGGATAGTTGCTGTCACGTCCGCCGATGAGGTTTTTTAATCCAGATTCGATCAGAGTTGGGGACGATCGCTCCCTGTCACTCATTTTTTCATATAAATAATTTTTGATGGCCTATTTACTCTCGTGAAAAAAAGCGCACAATTATTGTGAAATAACGGAGAATAGTTTTCCTTTTTTGATTATTTCTCTATAGGCATATATTTTTTTTTCTTTCTTTTTTAATAATTTTGCTCTGTACAAAATAAAATAATAGGCACCAACAATTTATTATCAATTCACAACAGATAACGCGCGATAGATAGAAAAAAAAACAAATAAAAACAAAAGATATAATAAGGTAAAAACGTACACGAACACTGAACTATATTCCTATATCACCAATGTTTTCCCGTTATATTTCGGGAGGGAAGAGAAATGATATAAAGAAAATATCGAAATTATTATTGAGAAAAAAACACTAGGAAAAATTTTTTTTTATTATTATTATTCCCGGAAACCGATTTTTTCGGTTTTTTTTTTGTCGCTGATAGTAATAATACGGGGTAATACGGTTATATATATATTTTTTTAAGCACACTTAAAGCACCTTTATTTATTATTTTATTTATTTTATTACTTTTCCTCCTATGTATGTGTATACACTAAAACGTTCGAAAATAAACGAGAGAAAAACTGCGGAAATTAAGAACATCAAAAACACAAAAAATAGTGGTCACAGACAAACGATTTTCTTTTTTCTTTTTTTTTCTGTGTTAGAATTATCCTTGCGCGATTTTATTAAAATTCAGCGGAAAAAAAACTTTTCAGGATGCGAAAATTATTTTTCTTTACGTTTTGGCAAAAAAAAAACAACAAACAAGATAAAATAATCCTTCGCCAACTATTATTGGGATTGTGGCGGCGAGATGTGTTGGTGTTCGTTGTAGGCAGTTATCGAGTGTAGTATTGAAGAAAAAAAAAAGTTGCACTGACTTTCTGCTGTTAATTGGGGAGGCGGCGGAAGTGAGAGTATAAAACTCCTGTTTGTTTTTTTTTTTTTTTTTTTAGCCACTGATGATTATGTTTGCGGAATTGGAAAAACTGTGATTGAATCCCACATACAAAACGGAAACACAAAACTTAGGTGGGCGGATATATACTATGCAGAACTTATAGGCTGTGGTATATATTTAGTAAGTACACTTTACAACACACACAAAACAGTTTACAGTAATTCTTCCCGATTTTCGATTAATTTTTCGGACATTAATTTTTTTTTCTATTTAAATTTCGATTTGTTTTTTTTTTTGTCCCGTTAAACAGGAACACCAGAAAATTTCCACCCTTTAGCTATTTATGTGTGCGCTCTGATTTCCTTTTCCTTCCAGTCAACTCAAAGTAGAAGAGAAAATCTCCTTCCTATTAAGGGATGACTTTTCAACTTCGAAAATCGAAACCAAAAAACTATAGATGCGCGCTATCTATGTATGAAAAGGAGAAATTCAGGAGGATTAGAGTAGTATCGTCCTGTTGTCGTATGGTTGCTAGGTGGATGGGTGGGTGGATGGATGGTTGGTTGGGTAGGTGGTGTTATTGTTATCAAGATGTTTTCTGTTGGGTGTGCGCTACTCTATGCTGATGTTGCTGCTTTAATAAAATAATTCTTGTGTAGTCGTTATTCCTTCCTTTGCCCACTCATTTGTGTTTATGAAAAAAAAAACAGACAGCCAAGTATGGTGGTTTTTCTTTTTTCTTTTTTTTTTGCTTGTGTCAGCGAAAATTTTGCGCGAAAGTGTATATAAATATGGCAGTGAAAAATCCAAATCCAAATTCACCGTTCTAATTATTAACTCTTCCTCAAGTGCCCTGCAATAATATTCTGGTGTGGGGTTGCAAAGGTAAACAGATGAGTCAAATTTACACACTTAAAAAAAAAAACAAACAAACAAAATTTTTTGCAGGATTTGGATTAAAATGCATTTCAATATTGCAAAGAAGCACCACGTTTAGATCTAGATTTCATATAAATCGCGCGTACTTCTCTCGTTAATTTTATTTATTTTTTTTTTTACTTTTTTTATTTTCACTTATTATTACTATTATTCCGAAATGATTGTCCTTCTAAATTTTGTAGGCTAAGCTTGATTATGGTTTTTCGTTTAATTAATTAATTTTTTTTTTAGCAAGAACACTCCGTATTTTTTTTTATTTTAATTATTTTTTTTTTAAACACAGCATGCCCTCCACACTCGCCGAGCACAATCCGTTCTTCACCGCCAACTAGCGATGCCAATGAAATAGAAGACCCTCCCGAGCGGCACTCACTTGCCAAAACTTTTGGATATTGGACGAAAAAAAAAGCACCGACAGAAGTTTGTTTCTTTTTTTTCTTCTAACTTTTTGTTTTAATGCACAGAGAACGTCGTCTCTGTAGAAAAGTTTTAATTTCGTCGTCGTCGTCGTCGTGTTTGTTCTGTAGAGATTTTCCTTTGGGTATTGGGTAGAAAAATTATATGAGTGCGCTGCGCAGTACGTTGTGAATCGTTGTTCGGCTGAGGCTAAAAGTGTTGATGTTCATTTTCTATCTAGCATATATGTTAGCTATAGCAGTGCTAAATGAATGCTAGAGAAGCTTATGTTGTTCTTCTTCTTCTTCTTTCTTTACTATACAACTCACTAGTTTCCGAATCTGAATTTGCTTCTTATAAATGACTCGACGGTCGACGGGCAAACGTTTTTGTTGTATCTGGTGTCAGGCTATGGTAATATAGTGCGGGCTTTTGTAGGGGTTCCACTTCATTACAGTTCACCACATACTAGTTTGCTCCCGAGCTTAAATCTAGCAGTTATCCAAAAACACAACATTGACAGGATTGTCCTACTGCATTTACTGTACTACTTGCACATATTAGCCGGCAGGGCAACATTCATATATGCGTTGAATTATTGCCTCGTACATTTGCACACCACATACATACATATATATCTACTGTACCGCTACTATTGCTGTGCTATGTAATGCATGCAATCGAATAACCCCGGGCGTAATCCGCGTAATCGCACCGCCAATTGCCGCGCGATATCAGTCTCACGAAACAACTAAGCTTTACTATCACAGCACGATTGAGACGACAAAAACACAACTTCATGTGCTGCTGCTATTTGGTGGTACACCTACTCTCGCTTATACGTTTGGTTCTGTTGTTGTCACCTCGCGACGACGATAATCACGTGTGGAAAATTTCAGATAATCTGACCTGAGACCATCAGAAGGTATATAAAAATTAATCGCGGACCGATAACACCTTCCGTCTTTCTTTAATTAAGGAGTCTCCAACTTGGACTTCATATCTCGAGTAAGAATGCTTCTCTCATTTTTTTTGGGATTTGAAGAAATTTATGTTTCGATTTTTCCACCAATACAATCCAGCCGAACCCGAGCTGTGAGCTGAGAGCTTGCGTTGGCTGCGGACAGACCACGTGGTTCAATTTCTAACACAATTACGAAGTGCTCTACGAACTTTGTACTTTTTATATCGAAAAAAAGCTTTTTTTCGTTGAATTTTTGTTCTGCTAAGAAGAAGCTCACCTGTGAGCTTTATGAAAGTATAAGAATCGAACTTTTTGGTTGCTTAGAATAAGTGTTCTAATTGTGCGATGGTAATGCCATATGTGCACTATTCTGGTCATGGTCACTAGTTTTATAGTATGGTTCCTCTAGAAGAAAACCCCGAGCAGGGTGCAGAAAGTATAAAAATTTTTTCTAGTCTAACAATTTCAATTTCAGTTTATTCCAACAATTGGCTTTATACATTAATGAGAATACAAATTATTTTGTGATGTACAAGTTAAAAGGATACAATATCTAAAAAAAAAACCATCTTAAACTAATTACTGAAACTTCAGAAGCGTCTCTAGGTTGGTGCAGGCGGAGCATCGCACCCCCAGGATTAAATCATCAAAATGTGACGCCTTTCTAACAACAAAATTCAAATTGTACGTATTTAACCATTAATATTCTGAATCTCTGATTTTCATGTGAAGCAGTTTATTTCTAATATACAGGGTGTCCCGGAAGTCAACGTCAAGCCAGAATCGGGTGTTAGACCAAATCATAACAGTTACCAGAAAAATATTTAAAAAAAAATCCAAGTCATGTATTTTTTAAATTATAGACATATCTTATGTTTTCGAGAAAACGTACACCCTGTGATGGTTTTTTAGCTCCTGTTGCTACAAATCTTTACTTTTTTTTCAATTTAATTTTTTTAATGTAATCCCGAATAGTGCTTATGTAACCTGTTGCTTTAAATTCGAAGCCAACTTGGAAGAAGCTTGGAAGAAAATGTCACATTTTGCCGAATCAAGAATAGAAAATTAATATTTCACCCAACTTTAACTGACTGTAAAGAAAAAAATATATACTACGCCAGTTTGGTAAGTAACTTTAAAAGTTGACGCATTTAATAAGGATTCTAAAATGGTATAACACTTGCTACAATATTTCTTAGATTACAGAAAAAACAATTTTTTTCTTCAAGAAACCCAGTTTCGAAAAATTTCTTTTCACCTACTAAAAATTATTCTAGTGTACCCCAAAGCTTGCAGTAAGACCGTAACTTTAAGAGTCTAGTTTGAGTGAGACGGAGAATCATTCCATGAAGTGTGAGTGAGGCTTTCAGGTTAAAACAATTTAATTGCCTCTTTTCTTACCTACACAACCTTGGGCTTCACTAGTCGCATGATGATGATATAAAAAAAAATTTGCTAAATTTTTTAATGGATTTTGAGGGGAGATGGCTCAAAAGAAGCCGAAGGATTCAAGGATCATAAATATAAAATATTTTCCAAAAGGACTCTATGGTTTCCGAAAGAAACGCAAAAAGGCGATAGTATAATTAACTAAAAATTGAAGGATCGTCTTCTGCCATTTTGTCGGGAAAACGTGAATCCTTTTCGAAAATTTCTTCAGATATAAAATGTTGAGTATGCCGATGGCTTAATGAGCTGTGGTTACACATAGTGTTTTATCTGCTGCTGTGTTGTACACACTGGTATTCGGAATTCAAGGAATTCTAATAAAAACCGAGGTTTATGGTCCTGTTTGTGAAGAATCCATGAGGTGCCTTAATGGCGAAAATCACAAGTATATCGAAAAGTAGTCTGCTAGTGGATTAAGACAAATCGTGTCGAACGGTGGGATAGTGAAACCAAGGTGGGTGATATAGTGATTAGTGTTGAATTTTAGATATAAATGATAATTTTATTGTAGTAGTATTCGTAGGAATTAAGTATATATGGGGTGAGTGTTGTATTTTGAGGACCTGCGTAAGTGAATTTTCGTAGCCGGTGCTTATGTCGGTTTACGCCACGGTGAGTACTCTGCTGACGATTGTTATACAACCTCATGGCCATTTTTGTGTGCAACACGGTGGTACCAGGAGGCTGCGGGTGAGGTAGATTTGTAGCGACGGTTTTAATCGTCTCTGACATTTGTAGGTTTTCCTTTTTTCAAATTGTCGAAAGTTTTAGCAGGGCAAGAATAGTAGGTCAAACGAATTTAAGAAAAAACAAAATGTTTTAAAATGTTCATTGTTTCTTTTTCTGTCGAACTCCAAAGAACTTTTGATGAGAGATTTTATATATTCACAACCTAGAAATAATAAAGATATTCCGAATCATATTAGATTATACAAACAAATATTTTCCGATATTGTTCAATATTATGCAAGGACTAAGGTGATAGTAATCACGTCCTTTTCACACAACTTACCAGTGTTAAATTAAATATTCATTCACTCTGAAGTTTATAACGTTTGTCATCATAAACAAATAAATGTGTGACAATTCAAGATGTTTTGATTATGGTACTGTATTTTACATCTTATTAACCTCCTTCTCTTTGTATGTGAGCCAAAGTTCCTCCATTGGAATGACTATACTGGGGTAAATCACTTGAAGAAGAAAAACCTGTCGTAGCGAGTATCCACAGGATACGCCTTACTCCCTTAATACTATCGTAGAGGAACGATAGAATTATATTTCCATCTGAATAAAGAAAACCTGCCGTAACGTTTATCAAGATACGCTTTACTCTCTCACCACTATCGTGTAGGAACACTGGAATTACATTTCCAGTCAACCGAATCAAGAAAACCTGCCGAAACACTACGCTTTACTCTCCCACAACTGACGTGCAGGAACGCTAGAATTAAATTTCAGTCACCCGAAGCAAGAAAACCTGCTGTAACGTATATCCGTAGGATACATACCTCATCACTATCGCCGAAAAACGATAACTTAATATCTCAAGTCTGACCTGACCATCCGCAATTACAAACACCAAAGATTCACGACGGTGTATGTGTCACGGTGAGTCTGCCTCTACAATATCCCTTTTACCTATCCGTGTCGGTGTATGTCACGAACGGTGAGAAATAAAGGGATTACCAAAGTAAGCGTATGCCTGTGTGAGTAGCGTGCGTGTGGGCTAGTTTGCATGTGTAAGATCGCCCACTGGGATTCATTTCTCAAATATATCTTTCTTTTGTCTTACATGCAAGGAAAGAATTGAGTGAGCGGTCCGTAATACACATATAAACACCTCATATAAAATATATATAATACGCATATAATTATCTCATATAAAACTTAAAATAAAAAAATAAGAATAAATTTGCGTTAGCTGACTATGCGTTTGAATTAATACCCTCCCCTTTAATAATAAAAAAAAAATCTTTTTTTTTAACTATTACGATTTGGCCTATCACCCGATTCCGGCTTGACGTCGACTTCCGGGACACTCTGTATAGTATAATTCTAAAAACAACGCATATTTATTTCGCCATAATTTAAACAGTATTTGCCCCAGAACGGCTTTGCGATGCTGCAGAATTTTTGTATGTTAAGCTATATAAACTAACAAAAAAGATAAAGTAGCAAACAGAAATTTTTAGCGTTTTTAGTTTGCCTCTCCTAAAAATTGCATGGAAAAGAAATCTACATCGGAAAGATGTGACTTAGACATTAGAGATTGGGCCAAAATCTATAAAGAATAGAAATTTTGTCATCTCTAAGTGAGAGAATAATTCTAAGTGCGAAAATGCTACCAACTGTGTAATCAGTCAGTGGGACTGCTGCGAACACTACAAGACTGTGGTTAAATGGTTTTGGATTGCATTAATTGGCAAGATCTAAACAACTAGAAGTTGGAGAATACTAGAAGACATGATTATAGTCTAGAGTAGACATGATAGCTCAATCTTTAGATCGAACTATAGATACAAAGATACAAGGTTTAAGAATAAACACAGTTTATTTCTTATAGTATTGTCCAACTTTCTGTCTTTTTTGTTGTTTTGATTTTATCATTTAGCCGTTTAACTCTTGCCCTAATTAATGCAATCAAAACATATTTAACCATGCAGTCTTGTGGTCGCAGCCATTCCACTGGCTGATTATACTGCCAATGGATGGAAGCATTTTCTTTAAAATGTTTTTTTCGCTTATGTGGTGATGAAAAAACTTCGAAAATTCTACATAGATTTTATTCAAATCCTTTTGAAAATCAATGGTCGGTATTGTATTAAATTTTTATCCGACCCTTTTCATCTCAGTCAGCGTATGGTTTTCGCTACGAGCAGCATCGTTATCAATCATGTATTTTCTACAGAACTCACACTTTGTACGAGTTACAACCATCTTTGCAACATGTCCAAAGAAGTAAATCCTCGAAGAAGTACAAAATTTTTCTTGAGGAGTTCTCTCAAAATCATCGAAAATTCCTGTGATATATCATCTTCAGAGATACCCCCCTCTGCAACTGCTTCACTACCTTCGCAATGGCTTTCGTGTGAATCCACAGTTTCAACATCCTCTACTAAGCTATTTATGAACCCTGAATTGAAGTTCATCAAACTTTTTGGAATATTGTAACCATTAGAGTACTCCGACGGTAATTCATTAAAATCATTAGAATACAATAGAATTTCTTTTAAATTCCTATATGATACATATATAGAAGGGTTTCGTTCATACGTCTTAAATTCTCTACTCTTTAAAAATAGATCCTCGAGAGAATCTTGGTTTAACCGAGAAGTTATTAAATAGCCCTGCTTCTCTTTTAAGTCATCCCATAGCATACGTACCACATTTATTGCTTGTATTAGTCCATCAAAATAGTATGGACACTTCATTCTTCCTGTATGGACCCATGTGTCGATCCATATCTTTGCTGCAGAAAGATTTTAAATCGCTTTTATGTTCCTCTGCGATATAGCATTTTTCGCAGGATTCTTATTGAAGTCGGACACTATATAGCTGGTCAAATAGTGTATTCATTTTTGCAATAAACTCTGCTGTATTACTTGCACGTAATTTTTCGGCAGATTCCGAGAAACGATCTAAACTTGCCGCTGCAAAAATCACGGAAGCAACCGAGTGACTAAATATCTGTGTCGCAAGCTCCACAGGTACTCGCTTAAAATGTTCGGGGTCAATATGTGTATCGGTAAGCCGAGGCATTGCTCTAATGTTTCCACTATCCATATCATAAACCTTGCGAATTATATCCCAAGATATTTCGCCTCCGTTAGAAATAATATTGCTTTTATATAAATTATTTCTAACACTTTTGAAAAGATGTGGTATATCAAAGCAAGCTTATATATTTTTCTTACTTACCACCCCAAAAGCCTATAGCACAATCCACTGCTAGATCCCTGGTCGCAGGTGATTGCTTTTATCTCTAAACCGATATTTAGCAATTTTAAAAGAGTGTCGGTTAAAATTAAGCTTAAATCCTCACCGGAAACGAAGCCCGCCACGTAGCCCACAGCTTGACTCCAGTTTTTATTTAATCCTCGTCCTAAAGGACCTAAATCTGTCAGCTCATATATCATGTCATCATTGAATTGTAATTTTGAGTTAGATACCATTTCATCAAATAGTAGTATACAACATCTATCATCTTCTGCCAACTCAGAAAATGTTAGTTTAAGTACTTTTAGAATGACGTTGGAGACACCTGTGTTCAATGTCACCATCGAATGCCATTTATTAATGGTGCTTATTGGGGGCAATAAAAATCCAGAATTCAGCAGATCTTTATACAATGCTGGTAATTCTTTATAATTTTCAAGCTAGGTCTATTTCTTTACCAGTCCACTCAGTCGTATCTTTATATATAAGTTGTGAACGTACAAATGACTTCACATCTTCACTCTTTCCTTCAAGCAGGTTTTCCATAACTAGATTTGCTTGCGAATTGCAAATAGGTGTCTCAGTTGGAAAACGAAACTGATCTATTTTCTGCTACCATATGTCCGTTTTATTTACAACCAGGTAGGTGTTAGCAACTAGAATGTGTGTACTATGAGTACCCAGCATTGCTAAACAGACTTCATCCATGCTTGTCTCTGAGCAGGAACATGAATGGCTTTGGTAAGGCTGCTTTATTTAAAACGCTTCCTCTAGCATATTCTTTAACGTCCTTTTCGTAAAAGTGTTTTGGACAGATCCTTTTCGCAGTCTTAAATGATAAATCTGATAATGATCCCTCCAATGCACTTGAAAACAGTTTTTATAACTACAACATTATAACATCGACATGCTGACCAGCAATCGGATATCGGATAAATACCTATGTAATCTAATCTCTATAAATAATTTCACAAATAAGAAGAAATATTTGTTTGCCAGCTTAACAAACTGTGCCAAACGAATCAAATAATAAAATTTGATCTATCTCTATAAATAATCTTTCAAATTTATAGTTAAATATCAGTTCGGAAAATCGCGTACGTATCGGGGAAAAGTATTCTTCATAATGAATTAACAAATGAAACGAACGGTGTTGCCAATAATTTCTTTCTAAAATCGGCAAATTCCAAATTCTATTCTTACAAAATAATGCACACTCCTCGAATGAATATAAATGCAAAACTAGCAAAAAAGGTCTCACCGAGAGTACTATCGAGAGTTGTACTCTTCCCAGTTACTACATTTCGCATATATTTTTCCGTTCTTTGTTTCAGGGACATTAGTGCTCTATTGTGAACAATTTTCTCATAGAAAGTCATTTTTCATGACGCACCAATTTCGCACAATCACGAGTGGAAAAGTGGCTTCGCCGCGGAACCAATTTAGGACAATCACGAGGAAAAGTGGCTTCGCCAGGCGGGAGTACTATCGAGTAGTATACTCTTCCCAATTACTTCATTTCGCATACATTTTTTCCGTTCTTTCTTTCAGGGACATTAGTGCCCTATTGTGAACAATTTTCTCATAGAAAGTCATTTTCCACGACGCACCAATTTCGCACAATCACGAGGGGAAAAGTGGCTTCGCCGGGCGGGAGTACTATCGAGTGGTATACTCTTCCCAATTACTATATATCGCATGCTTTTTCGTTCTTTCTTTCAGGGACATTGGTGCTCTATTGTAAACATTTTTCTTACAGAAAGTCATTTTCCACGACGGACCAATTTCGCACAATCACGAGTGGAAAAAACCACTTTTTCATCCAAGAAAATGGCTCAAAATACATCCGATCACCAAACCATATGAAGTTTGCATCATTCCCAAAATAGGCTGAAAAATTATAATAACCGGTGAAAAATCGGCTATCGGCTAAATGGAGAATTCTTCCCGCTAAAAGAAAAGTATAAGAAATCGACTAAATTTAACCGATTTTCGGCTAAAGTGGCAATTCTGGAAACGAGAGCCAAAAACAAGAGCCAAGCAAACTTCTTACATTACCAATACATACAAACTTACCGAAGAAATTATTCTTCGGAATGAATAAAAACCGACAAATGTCTCTCACCTCCATACAAACTCCGAAGAGAACTATTATTCGGATTGATTAAAAACGACAAACGTGTTCACCTTCATACCACATACAGAGTTTGTCTTAAAAATGGAGAAAAATTAATATTATTTATGGAACAAAGATCAAATCAAACACAGACCCACATTGTGAATGTGTAGCACAGTGTGCGATGCGATTCCGAGTTTTCAGAAAGAATTCGATTCGCATGACGCACGAAAAGGCGAACTTAGAATATATAGCAAACAGGAATGGTTGAATGGTGTAAAATTCGTGTAAATGAGCGTAATTTGTCAAGAGCAGGACATTATACATAGGAGTAAGTGAGATGAAGGAAGGAAAATTTGTCAAAGCTGAGCGACAAATGTGCTTTTGTTTTGTGAGCAGATTTAAAATTTTTTGTGAAATTTAACAAAAGTACCGAATCAATTCTTTTCAAAGTTATTTGAAGAGTATTTTTGCCACTAGTTCCTTTTAAAACCTTCATAACAATTAAAACAACCGGAAATAAAGTGTTTGGTCAGTGTTTGAAAATATAATTCGGATTATAAACTAGGAAAATTGCGTTTCAGGCAAGTGCACTATTTAATTATCTTTTTTGTTAATAGAGCAAAGATTTATATAAGTTATATATGTGAATTATTTCAAAATAAAGTCGAAAAGAATATTTTTTACCACAGATGCTCTGCTTAAAACTTTTGTTTACTTTTTGCAAATTGACAAGTTGCTTAGAATAGAGATGGCGTGTAAACACATATAAATAATGAACTACCAACACAACCAGAAATTCATTATGCAAAATCTGGCTTATCCGGGGGTTACACATAATAATACAGCTTGCATGCAAGCTGCACTGCCATACTTCTTGCACGTGTAACCTCTACTGCCATGCTGGCAACTCAGATTTCAGCGAACTTGCATGATGAAGAACCATGGCAGCTGAGGTGATAGTAATTTGACATTATACAGTTTACAAGATGGCGAAAAAGAAATGCTTGAGAGAATTTGATAAATTTGTTCATGGAAAATGAGATTTTCTGGGATCATTTACATAACAACATTTACCTTCCTCTTCATTTTTTCTTGGATTTTTATCATTCTGCTACTTCTTTTATTGCTATAATTTTCCATTATACGCAAGACTTTACGCCTCAATGCCATTTTTTAAATGAACTTGCATGCGAGATGATAAGACATCAACCGAACTGCCTTCTCCTGTCAATTTAAAAATTGGGTTAGAAGGGAGGTTTGCATGCAAGCTGAACTATCTCGTGTAATCCCTAGGTTATCATCATTCCTGTTTGCTATATATTCTAAGATGGCGAAGTTGTGGCTGGATCCATGCCTCCCAATAGGCCCAGGCCTAGGGAGGCTAAATTTGGTGGTCAATGTTTAAAAATTCAAAAATGTGCAAAAAAAATGACACGTATTGAGATTACGATTATTAAAAGTTTGGATCATCGAACTGGTTTTCTGCTTACTAGTTTACTTCAAGTTCAAGCGTATAATTTTTTTGCTCCACTACAGACTACATACTAGGTTATTTGGTATTTTCCCTGCCACTACCATATGTCTTCGGATTCTCCGTTTTATTCACAACCACATAGGTGTTAGCAAATGGAATATGTGTACTATGAGTACCCAGCATTGCTAAACAGACTTCGTCCATGTTTGTCTCTGAGCAGGAACATATGTATGTCTGAACTGAATGGCTTTGGTAAAGCCCGGTACGCTAGAGCCAAGGAATTTTTCCACTTATTTCTTAAAGAAAATTTGATATTAGGTCAAGGAATTTTTGACAATTTGGATTTGTCAATTGTGTGATATTTCTGACAATAAAGAAATAATAAAGAAAGTGAAGAAATGGATAAATTCCAATGAAAAATGAAGATACACGTAAAACAATTTTGATTCGTCCATTTGTCATTTTAAAATTGATACACCTCTTGCAAAATCGCCATTCCTCCGTTAAATTTTTCAATTATTTCACCACCGTCAAAATTACTTACAGAAATAAGTGCATCGGTACTTATTTCTTCAAAAAATATTGACATAAATGGATTTTTCGTAAAAGAGCGACATGTTTCTGTCAATCGGGAAGTAGAGTTTTTCTGTTCGAATTACTTTTCTCTAGCGTACTACCTCAAGGAATCGGTCAAGAAAAAAATTCCTTGAGCATTCCATGACACTTTTTTTACATAGTTTTTGTATAGGAACAAAAATTCCTTGGCTCTAGCGTACCGGGCTTAAGCCTGCTTTATGGCTGCAACAGAATGAACGGATCAATGCCGGAGTAAACACGCAGCTGACTGTCAAAAAACGCAAGTAATAAAGTACTGCCCAGAACGAAATTGCCGCGACTGCGTTTTGACAATTGAATGCAATTTTCATATTTTCAATATTGTGCTTGTGGATATTTTTATATTGTTAAAACTTGTGCGAATAATAAGAGTAACATTTGAAACATCCTGCAGCTCAATAATTAATTTTACATTACAAATTTCATTCAAAACAAACGTTTTCTTCAGCTGTCAAAAATTTTCAATCCGGCAATTGCAAGTTGACCAACTTTCTTGTGGCAAATCCGGTAACTGCGTTCACTGTGTGTGCACTAATGTATTTCAAATGCATTCAACTTTTGCGTAACATTTCCATCCGGCATTGATCCGTTCATTCTGTTCCAGCGGTTATTTAAAACGCTTCCTCTCGCATATTCTTTAACGTCCTTTTCGTAAAAGTGTTTTTGACAAACCCTTTTCGCAGTCTTACTCAAATGTTGTCCTCTATGGTGTAACCACACATCTTTGCGGTAATCGTCCGGGACCAAGAAAAATGATAAATCTGATGATGATCCCCTCCAATGCACTTGAAAACAGTTTTTATAACTGCAACAATATAACATCGACATGCTGACCAGCAATCGGATAAATACAATGTATGGTAAAAAATTTATTGTGAAAATTTCTGAATTCTGACTGAATCAAATAAAATCTGTCTCTAATCTCTATAAATTTTTTCAAATATAAGAAGAAATATTTTTTTGCCAGCTAAACAAACTGTGCCAAACGAATCAAATAATAAAATTTAATAAAAAATCTTTCAAATTTATTGTTTTAAATATCTGTACGGAAAATCGAAAATCACGTCCGACAAAAGTATTCTGCAGAACGAATTAAGAAACGAGAAAGCCAAGTCCAATCCAAACTTCTTACACTACCACTACATACAAACTTACCGAAGAAATTATTCTTCGGAATGAATTAAAACCGACAAATGTCTCTCACCTCCATTCAAACTCGGAAGGAAGAAAACTATTATTCGGATTGATTAAAACCGACAAACGACTCACCTACATACCACATACAGAGTTCGTCGGGGCTGTCAAGTGCATCGTCATGAGTCAAACAGTTTCTAGCAGAACTCCTTAGATTTTTCCAAAACCCTTAGCAGAACTGCAAACCTAACCTTAAATTTTTCCGAAACCTTTAGCAGTGAACTCCTTAGATTTTTCCAAAACCTTTAGCAGAACTGCAAACCTAACCTTAAATTTTTCCAAAACCTTTAGCAGTGATACAAGCCGAAAAAAATCCGAAAAACTATTGGTTGCCATTGGCGTGGCGAGCGTTTTTGTTCTCGCTTTTCTCCGCAGGGCGGCTGCGATGCGAACGGCAAATGCCAAATGAGGGAATATCTTTTTGATCTGGCAAGAAAGAAACGTAGATTTAGCGAAAACATAAAGTTTCGTCAAATTTTTATCACTGGTGCGAAAAGAAAAACGTATGCGTCAAAGAGAGATGACACAAAAATATACAAAAGAGAATGTGTACTGAAAGAGGAATTGCAAGAATACCGCTGAGAAAAAAATTGCCGGTTCTGCTATTTCTCTGTTGCTATTCTTCATCAATTTAATTGTAGTCTGTCAGCCGCTGGGTTCATATCGTTCGCGTTGACTTCGATTTGAACTTTTAAATTGTCCGGCCCGGTGTTTTATTTTACAAGAAAAAATAAAGCAAGGCAACAATGGGGAGCACTAGAGGATTTAGTGAATAGTGTGAATGAAGTGATAGTGGTTTCTTACTGCACCTGGATAAGTGAAATTAACCAAAATATTGTTTCCCTTTTCCGTAAATTATACTAATTCGGTTAGTGCTGTGCCGCTCCGGGTGACTTGTTCCGAAAAATATTTTGCAAAAAGCAGGTGTACCTCCTCTACCTGTAAACAGGTAGATTTCAAGTGTGCAAGTGCTTTTAATCACCTCAAGCTTAATTTTAAATTTAATTGGATTTGGCTGGTGTGAAAACTTCTGTTATTGTGTGTGCAATTTTGTTTTTTTTTCTTTTTGCAATGGAGTCTCGTCTCCAAAGCAATGAAGTGAGAATTCCAAAAAACACGGGGCCGATTATTTCGGCACAATACGCCACCGGACAGCTGGTGTCATCCTCTTTGTCCTCGCCTTTTATAAATTCTTCGAATGTGTTTTCCAATACTACAAGAATTGAAAACGGTGCCCCCCAAAATTTGCCTGAGTTCGATTTAAGTTCACCTTGTCAATATTTTAAAAGTTCATTTGCGCGGTCTCTGAGTTTAAATAGCGCTAATCAAACAAAGTCCTTAGACTTTGGAATTAATTTCGGAATACCGCGTACATCTCCGATTAAAGAAGAGACTTGCAACTCCTTGAATTTTGTTGCAGAAAATTCTTTTAGTGACTTAAGTGATATTCCTCCACCGTTGCCTCGTACTCAACCCCCAAATATGATTACAGCTGGGATTCTTTCAGGACTCAGCAATGGCTCCAATTGTAGGAGTGTTTGGTCTTCCTCGTCCCCCGCTAAGCAGGTATGCTCACTGCTATTTTTTTTATTTTTATTTTTTTTTATTAAATATCAAAAACATGAGATAAAATGAAGCAAAGATCCACATAATTCAGTTTTTCTTAAACTATTTTTTTTTTTATTTTTAGAACTTACACCGAAGAAGTCTGGATTCCACTGAAATTGAAGTTCTGCGATTGAGAAAGGTAGGTGCCCCCTTCCTTTAAATGCAGAACTGTTTTCCAAATTCTTCACATTTTTTTTTATATGCTTATCCTCATGTTGCGTATATGTTGTAATACAAAATGTATTCAGTGCCATCTTTACACGCATGAGGTCTGAGATCGTTGGGCCCAGGGCTCCGCGATACATAAGACTGAAATAGTAGACCCACCTAGAGTTTAGTAGGCTGCGATTTGTTCGAATTTGTATACATTGTAACAAATATTCATACAAAGTAACGTATAGGTAGTAAGTGTTTGCAGCCCCAGTATTTTTTAAATTTCCGGCATTTTAATGGTATACTCAATCTATTTGGTAATCAGCAAAAATTATTATACTGTTGATCCATGTTAAGCCGTAACACCCACTGGAAACTTTTTCCAAAAAGTTATTCAGTGCAAATTTTTGGTCACGGTCGTCGTGTCGGCGAGGCTAGTTTAAATAAATTTCGAAGATGTAGCTGTGATATGTGTATTTGTCATAATGATATAGAAAATATCAACGAAGGAAAGGCTATTGGGTCCTTCCAATTTGGAGCGAAAGGCTGCTTAAAGACAAATTTCACTTAATGTTTGATGAAATACCATCCTATCCTTGATATTTCCGCATAAGTGTTGAGAGATTTGATGGTTAACTACTAAAGATTTTGAGACTTGCTATAACTTATCAAAGTACCAATATGCGATCATCATTTAAGCCCGAAGAGAGACCTGCTGTAGGTCTAAGTTCTATAAACCCTCATGGATATTTCTTCCAACATTTATATCTGCAAATTGCTATCCAGAGTATTCCTTCAAATTTTTTTTATATAGAGTGGTCTAATTTGTACTTCTTGCATTAATGCTTTATTTTTTATACCTTCCTCTCTGTACTATCGTTGCAGCAACCTTTTTTCAAAGTAAAGCCTAGTACTAAGGTCCGCGCTAAGCTAAATTTTGTATGAAAATTTAGCAAGCTAAAAGATATTGGCGAAAATTTATCCTGAATTTTAGCGAGAGGGGTACCAAGGTCAACGCGCTAAATTTGCCTTTGGGTTTTGATTAGAGATGGCACCACCCGTAAGTCTCCAAAAAAATTTCGCTTGAATTTATCCGCCCGGGCCGTTCTTTAGCGCACTAAAAAATATTTATTGTCAGTTATGAGATTTGATAAATTTATTGATAGGATTTTTGTAGTTAACGTAGCTTTGGACGTCTTTGCTGTAATTACGGATGAATTGGATTTCTTCTCGTGGCCGTATTTTCAATATCTTTGTTAATTTTTTTTCTTATTGTATATACATTATGCATATTATTTTAATATTTTTAATATTTCTAAATAATTTTAACTATCTGTTTTTAGAAATATTATGACCGGGCGTTGTATTTCCGTAAAAAAATTGCAAAATTCTTCCTCTTCTTGTTCTTAATATATCTTTTCTCTGAGCCTCCGCTGTCATATTTTAGCTGCTAAAGAACGGCCCAATTTTGGAGACCCGCTAAAATTTAGTTTAGCGCGGACCTTAGTACTAGGCATACGTAAGTTACTTACAAGCTCTACAACGTCTGCCAAAACAATGGCAATTAGGCAGCACAAAAATGTTACCAGTGCCTGTACATTCATATAAACGTGAAGCGCGGTGATAATTTGATCACCCAATAGTTGCTAGCCAGAGGGATCAAAAAATCACTTTTCTGTCACGTCATCTCAGCTGCATATTTGTATTAGATAGAGCCTATGGAATGGAATTGACTGTGTGACAAAAATTCTGCAGTGCGATGCTTTAACATTCTTTACGTTATTATTCCTGTTGATAACACATTTTAGCATTTTAGAAAATAATTTCTGTTAGGGGCCCCACTTGATTAAAAACGGCCATGAATGTATCCCGGGATATATTTATTGTACAGACCTTGGAACTTGAGATTTGGAAAATAAAAAACCCTAATTGAATTTGGTGTCTTGTGTTTTTTATTCTGAATTTACCTAGGACTAGGACTACTTATTGAGTTTTTTTTATAAAATTCAAAACACTTAAAGCTAGTACAACGTTGGGTACAGGGAAATTGAAGATTCTACATTTTTGTAAATAAAACAAAATATATGCCTGATAATGTAACAAAATTGGAAGCAACCGTAGATGCCAGGATGGTAAAGATTTTATTCTTCGTAACGTGAAAAGAGTTGCTCGGCTTTGCACATTGTTACCTTCAGATTTTTGGATGGAAGAAAAACATCAAACGCAGTTGTAGGTAGCCTGCCCATTCGCTGCCACAATTTCACTTTAAAAATTATTTCCGTCTGGAATGTTTCAATGTCAGTTGTGAAAAATTCAAATAAGTGGTTTACTTCTTCCCTGACGTCTTATGAATGAAGATCTCAATCTTGTTTTAAAATTTTTCTTTATATCTTCCAAAAAATGATATGCAAATTGTTATACGAAGGCATCTTCTGCCATAATAACACGAACTTTTTATTTATATTTTTATGTTTGCCGGCTTGATTACAATCATAATGTTGAATTCCACAGCATGTTTTCTATTATTGCTCTTTTTTCGAGTAGGAGATCTCCGACAATATTTATTTATTTATTATTTATTCTATTAGAACAAAATAATTATCAAGAAGCATCATTGTATCGCATCTTGAAGCAGTCATTAAGACAATATTACTGGTACATATATTCTTAATATAATTCCTAATTTATAAATTGACATTACTTATTCATTTCTTCTTCTTCTTAGGAACAAAGATTTTGATTTTTAACAACATATTTACTATTTCTCATTACTATCAAAGCACTTAACAACCTTAAGGCTCAATTCAATACATAGACATAGTCTTCCAGATACATAGTTATGAGGCTCCTAGATACACACTTGCTGCTATTTAGCACTCAGTCCCCTCTTTCAGTCAGCATTGCTGGTATGAGAAAGAGGTTAGATATGGAGTTAGTTCTACAGTATACTATTCCTCATAAGCTGCTTACAATGTAGTCTCAATCCGACTCTACCCGAAATTTACACTTTATCAATGCCACCAACTACTCAGAAAAATCTATGGAAAAACATATCCATCTCAATCAGCTACAATCCTTATAGACTCTACTACTACATGGTCTTAGTAAGTTTTAAACTACGCTACCAATAGAAATACTTGGTATTTATTGTATTTTCATATCTTATGCATGCTTATATGGAATTAGCACTACATGTATATCTCTTTATTTTCCTTGTGAAGATGATCAGGCTCGGTAGATTTTTGATGTTCCCTGGGAGGCCATTGTATATATCACTAGCTGATGTCAGGAGACCTGTGCGTAACCTCTCTGTTTTAGCTGCTTGTTGGTCCTGCAGAATACAATACGGAGTAATCTTACTAATTTTAGCATTTATATGCTCATTCCATTTCAATTGTTCATCCAAGATGAGCCCCAGATATTTAATTTGCTTTGTCCTTTGTATGCTCAGAGTACCAATTTTAATTTGAGGATTTATGTCAGTTTTATTTTGTTGTCTGATCAAAATAAACTTTGTTTTTTTCACATTCAATGATAATCTATTGCCGTCCATCCAGCGCTTAAATCTTTCAAGATCATGGTTCTTTGTAGCTCTTCCTCTGTTTTAGCTCCGTATATAAGATTAGTGTCATCTGCAAAGATATGCTATACTTGATACCTGCTTTCTATATGTTGTTAACGTATGGGCCTAGTATTGAGCCTTGGGGCACCCCTGAAGTGAGAGTTTCCGGGTCACTGAAAGTATGCTGCACTTTCGTGTATACTTTTCTGTTAGTTAGGTAGCTTTCCAGCAATTTATTGGCTATTCCTCTTATTTCTAGTTCTTCAAGGAATCTCAAGAGGAGCTCGTGGTCCACTGTATCAAACGCCTTCTGAAGATCTATAAAGAGTGCACCCACATAAAGTCCTTGATCTAGTTTTTCGTTAATTACATTCATCGTCTCTGTTGTAGCTGATTCCGTGTTACTGCCTTCCTGGAAGCTAAACTGCTTCGGATCATACCCTCCGGTTTTATTTATAAATCTTCTTAGTCTTGTTTCAATTATTTTTTCATATATTTTTCCCACAGAGCTGAGTATGGCTATTGGTCTATAGCTGCTTAATTCTTTACGATTACCGCCTTTAAATATCGGCATGATTTCCGTCATTTTCAAGATGTCAGGGTATTCCCCTGTTGAGAGGGATTTATTAATAAGGAAGGACAAAGTAGGACTGATGATGTCTGCGGCGATGACGAGAGTGGAGAGTGGAGATTCCATCAAGGCCAGGAGAAGAACCTTTTTTAAGTTTTTTAATTATCGATTCTATTTCTGTCGGCGTTGTAGGTTCAAGGAAGATTGTCATTTCCCTGTAACTATTTGGTATTGGTTCTCTCATTGGTAGTTTTTTTCTAAGAGTTTGTCCTATGTTGACAAAATATTGATGGAATGAATTGGAGATTTTTTTAGGATTTGTTTCAGTTTTCCCCAAGTATGTTATTTCAGAAATAGTGTCTTTGTTCATCTGCTCCTTTTTTGTTATTAATTCATTTATTACTTTCCAGGTTTTCCTAGCGTCATACTTTGCTTTTTGGAATTGTCTATCCACGTATTCTTGTTTTGCCAGCTTGTTGACTTTATTTTTTTTCATGTATATATTCTTTCCTTACCGCAGCATTTTCAGGATATTTCTTCATCTTTTTATATAACCTTTCCCTTTTTTTCATTTCTGCAATAATTTGCACTGTGATCCATCCATTTTTTCTTGTTCTCACCCTCTTGAGAGTTGTACTATGTTCCTTGCTTTCTTGTATTATTTGTATAAATTCCTCAATTGTTACTTGCTGTGTGTTTTGTAAGCTCTCCCTTATTTTCGCTCTGTACTTTCCTTCATTTAGTGTTGATATAACTCTGGTGTTCATACTCTTCTTTTGATAATCTTTTTCATTAAGTGCAATATTGATGATGTTATGATCAGATATCGATGTAGCTTCTACATGCATAGCCATCTGCACCTTCTCAGATAGGTCCGTGAAGACATGGTCAATTATCGTAGCTGTCCTTTCCGTGGCCCTAGTTTAGTTTGTCCAAATCTATTGTTTTAGTCTGTAGAAACCAACAAATACTAATACTAGAACTAAAAAGTTTATGCAAGCAAAGGGCAGATATGTATACAAAAGTTGGCTTGATCAATTTACATAAATAATATTTAAAAAGTGGTGAGGCTTTGACGAAGCAGCTGAAGCCTGCCATGACGTTATATTCTGAAGGCATCAATTATTATTGGTTCCTTCTAATTCGAGGAAACAAGTTTCAGCATCAATTATAGAATATCCTTTCTCACTTCTGGAATAATGATTAAGAAAATCTTTCAAAAAATATGTAGATAGATACTTGCCTTTTAGTAGCATTGAAAAAGTTGTAAATTTTCGCCAAATTTAGCATTGAGTTTCGAATAAATATACTGAACCTTGCAAGAGTTTTTACATAGCCAAATTAAATATGAAACTGGCATGAACAATGGACGTTAAGAATAGTTGAAGAAAATCTCTGATTTTGGGTTGCATGTCATTAAATAATTGACCACTGGCATTGCAGCGGCTCCAGCGAACTTGACCTCGAATTTTGCTTTTACTCAAGTCTAATTAAATGTAAATTTTTTTTTAATATTCAGCTACATACTGTTCGCAGTTGTAACTATATGAAAGAGAAAATTAACCAAGAAATACTCACACAAGTGTTGGGTTTTTGTATTCAAATTTCATAAAACGTGGGTACTCGCAATTGGTTCAGTACCGGAAATATCTGCTGTAAATTTTTTCATAATTGATAATTTGTCCAAATTTTCATTCTACTCATCATCGTATTTTCAAACTCTAGACTTATTTAGCTTGGACATGATTCGATTAACCATTTAAAGAGCTAATAACTCTAACGGCTACAGTTAGCACAGACGTAGGTCCAATTGAAGAGAAGAGTCCAGAGTTTACCATTTTTATGTCAAGGTAAAAAAAAAGATGTAAGAAAATCAGAAAGTTTTATTTCATACTGCAGAGGAGTCCGGAGTTGGTTGAGCAGTTCTTGTAGGAAAGGTCCGTACTTTTTAAGATATAGTTATGATGTTTTGTGAATAACTAGCATATTTTCCTAATCATCCCGTAACTCTCATAAACGGTTGAGATGCCCACTGCTATACAACTTTTTACTTGGCAAGGTGAGTACTATCATCTCCTGTCCTATGGACCTCCACGGCGGAAACACCCTGTATAGTAGTTTAAAATTGATTTATTTTTATATCCTAGACGAAATCTATAGGGGCATACTAAGTTTGTCATTCCGTTTGTAACACCTCGAAATAATGATGGTAGAGCAAAATGGATTGGACACCCACGCATAATATTAAAAGTTATTTTGATTTTTGCATGTCCGTCCGTTCGTCCGTGCGCACGAGAACGCGTACACTTAGAGAGCTGAAATTTTGTACACGGACTTTAAAAAAAAAAGTAAAATTAAGTTCGAAAATGAGACAAATCGGGCAACTCCTTCGTGGGGTTGCCATATAAAAATTTCGTTTTCAGCTATATATTTGGACACTGCCTGAGAACGCGTCGACGTAGAGAGCTGAAATTTCGTACATGATGTTTTTACTACATTAGCAAATAAAATGTTAAAAATGGACTAAATCGGGTAACTCCTTCTTGGTGTTGCCATATAAAAATTTAGGTTTTTTACGCATAGACATTTTTATTGTACTAAAAACTTCTGCAGAATACGAAATCCTATAAAATTGGTAATACTAATTTTTTCTGTGCAACAAACCGTTCTAGAAATATATGCGAAAAACAACTTCAAAAATCAAACTTGAATAAATCTGTGACCATACGAAATTTAATACGGGCATTCATCTTTCTAGGGTATCATAAGAATTGGTCTTGACCAATTCTAGCTTTTTTACTTGTGTTACTTAGAACTTAACGCCATTTCTATTTGTTTACTTCAGTCGGCCGAGAGTGCTGGTTACTTCGTTGAATAGTTATTTTACATGCCTTCCAAAATTATAAAGGTCAATTACATTGCGGGCATCTCATATAAATACACGAAATATGTAAGTAGTGGTAAGCTGCCAAATTAAACAGCTGTTAACCTGTCAATTATCATAAATTACATCAAAGGAAGTATTTGGTCTCAATAATTTATACTATGATTAGTAAACTAAGAAATTGCTTGGGACAAGTCGAATAATATAAAATATTGCTTTCAAGACTGAAAGTACAAGTTCCAGTTTACAGCTGTTTTGTTCTAAATTTCCCTAAATGGTTCTAAATTATGCTGAATACACCTAAGGTATTAGTATATCGTTTTTGCTGATTAACTACTACACATAAGCTCGTGCTCATGTCGTCAAATGAATGAGAGAGAAGGGACATTTTTGCAAGCATAAATTTTCAAATGCAAAAGTGGGAAGCAAACACAAAAATCCATATCGTTTTGACGACGTGGTTTTACCATGCGTTGTAGATTGCAGTTTTATAGCTTTTCCTCCTATGAAGATTAGCACAATGGACCGCTTTGGCCTCCGTGCTTGGGATCTTTTGTCCCTCTGCCACGAAAAAAATTTGACATTTTTCCACTCTGTGGACATTTTTAAACGAGCTGTTCTGTGATTACTTGTAACACAGGTTTAAGTTTCATTGCCTTCTTTTTATAGTTAAACACGCTTTATAAATTCTCTGGATTATTTTAGCGTTCGACCCATACCCAAATCTCAGCCAGGAAAAATTAGCGTTTGATTAGTTCAAGTTCCTCCGTTCGGCTTGTGCTATTACTCTATATGGATCGTAGATTTACACAATAAGTAATAATGATATTACATAATATACAAATCAGATAAATGTATATGGCAAAACACAGTGAGAACGACACAACAAAGTCGCCGTAAATTGGTTGCTGTCAAAGATTCGATTATATGGGAGTCCCATATACTTAACACAATAAGGGCGACGCGACAAGATGCCAACAAAAAGTTTGGAAAAATTTCTAAATTAGTCGCCAACATAATTGACATTTCTATGTGGACAGTGAATAAATGACATTCATGTTATGTGGATTTGGTTTTTTTATAGTTGTTAAATATTTTAATAAAATTAATTAATTAATTATTTTTAGGGAATTTATATAGAAAACGAGGGAAAAAGTTATGCTGTGCGATAAGCGTCATCCCATGTTTTGGAATCTCTTATGGCCAGTTTCTCAGTTTGAGTTTAAACCAAATATTTAGTTTAAACTCGACGAATGAGTTTCACAGTTTGGCATAAACCCCGGTCTAAACAAGAGTTTAAACCATGCCCTCCCCTCCCTCGGTTTAAACTCAAGAAAATTTTAGGTATTTTGACAGTAGCATTGCTTTTTTTGTATCAAGAAAATAATCTCATCATGGATTTAGATTTAGACATTTCTAACGATGAAGAAGATTTTTTTGAGTTAAATTTACAACTCTGTCGACGACTGAGAGTAATTAGAAATCGGCCAAATCATTTTAATTAGTGGTACGACGTTGATTTTTATGCTGGGTTCCGTTTAAGTAAAGAACTTTGTCACTTTGTCTTCGAATCTATTCTTGTCCGTTTTCTTGCGCTCTATTATATATCTTTTTTGTATGCATTAATGAAGGCAATAGCTCAACTTCACTTATGCTAAAATTTTCATCCTTTTTGAATGTTGGCATATTTAAAATTAGCAAATATATTTACATATTTTTTATTTCTGATCTGTTTACTTTTTCCGATTGACAGATTGATTGATAGCAAAATTGTTTCACAATGATGGCGATAACTAATTTAGTTCACAATTTAATCAGTACTACCAACGTTACTAAAAGAATGCACTGTGAAACCCGATTTGGTTTAAACTAAACCTTGGTTAAACTCGACTGTGAAACTGGCCAAGTCCTCTTTTCAGTTTTCTTTTTACGCTTTGCAATTTTAAGTAAGCCGCATATACTAAAGATTTTTCTGCATTTTTTTCCTTTTTGCAATTTTTTTACAATAAATAAAGCAGTGACCGCTGTCAAAAACATTCGTCGAGTCGCGTTCAGTTCATTAAATGCGACATTGTCACCAACTAAGCTGCCAACATTGTTGTGTCGCTCTCATTGTGTTTTGGCCTTATCGCATAATATTTGATAGTTAGGCTGCATTCATACCGGAAGTTTTAATCATGCTTTAATGATTTATCAGAGCTGCTGATTAAATCATTTTGTTTGATTGATGTGAAAGAGAGATATGCGTAGAAATTTATGTATTATTCTGATTGAATCAAGACGACTGAAAGATGATTAAAACGACCGGTGTGAATGCAGCCTTACACTTAAGGACCCATAAAAATTTTCTGATAAGGACAACAAATTTAAAATTGTGCGAGGGTAATTTGAATATTTTGATTTTTAAGACCAATATGTGAATTTTTGTATGTCTGCCATAGCCTTGCACATCTGATTAGACCAAAATTTTAGATATCAGGTAAAATTAAAAAAAATGACCCAGCCCAAAAACTTTTGCAAAATATGTAATAGAAAAAACATTATAGCTGTGTTTTTTTGTGTACCTTGTTCTAGAATTGTCGATTGAAGCGAACTATTTGTACTGTTCGCTTCATTCAAATCTTTCTAAGAGGCGTTCTTTTGTGTATCTTTTGTTCTGCTCTGTTCCGCTGGCCAAAAGAACACAACTAAATCTAAATCCTTTACTGATCAGAAAACTGTGCTGCCAGCATATCTGAATAATGTCCCAAAGTATGAGCTTTGGAACAGACTATATACTTCTTAAATCGAAGTCCTTTATCATACTCTTATAGGTCCAAAGAGTTCAATCAAACACCCTGTAGGTATAAGAACTTTGTAAATAAATATGTAATGTGCAAACAGAAGCGCAAACCTTTGGATCCACTCTGAATTAGTTCGTTTGAACGAGGTTGGATTCGAATTCTGGAACGGAGGTAAATTTCAAAACGAATTGCACATAACGCTGCCAGGATAAAGTTATTGCATACAGGTACATCGTACATATGAATTTTGGCTATATAGATCTCTCGTTGGCCTCATTTTTAGAGCGTAAATCAATAACGGACGGCTATGTAAGTATGTAGTAGCCTGCAATTTCCAGGTGAAACTTAAACATATCCCATACATATTCATATGTTCGTCAGTGCTAATTCTAGGGATTCGTCGTTTTTCAGTATGTAAAAAAAATTTTCACATCACTATTTCAAATCAATCAATTCTAGGAAATGTTTTTCCCTAAAATAAACTCCGAAAATTTGTTTCAAGTGAATCAAACCTTTGCGAACAATTTTATAGCTGGCAATAAATATTTTTATTTGATCTTATTTTTCCACAGAAACGAAACCCAATTAAGTGGGTAAGGTGAATAAAGGTATTTGAACTACCTAACGGTTTCAAGAAGATTTAAATTTTAATTTAAGAAAATTATTAAGCATATGGGACAGCATTAATTGTTGTAGATTGCTTTCAAGACTGATTTTAGAGTGTCATAAAATTAATTATTTTAGACTATTTGGTATATATACTATTTTGATCTTTTATTAATACCTTATTTGGATAAGCAGGTAGGTTCACTAGTGCTATAGGTACATGCTTCCTTGGTAACACTGATTAAAAACTTTTGCCAAAATTGAAATTTATATTGGTATGTAGTTTTCGCCCCTAATTTGAAATTTTCACTTTAATTAGATTGAAGCTAGGCGGAAAGAATTAAAGGAGAGGCTCATAAGGTCAAAATATATATATAAAGGTGTTTTAGTTCGACATCAACACAAAAATAAAATATGCAAACGTGCATCGGTAAGGGAACTCGTGCTACATTTGAATTAAGTAGACTTAAGGGAAATTCACTAACATACCTTACAAATTACAAACATGTGCCGACCGATAAAAGTAACGACTTTGTACTAATGACATCTGCTTTTGTAATTATTGGATTGGACACTCACATAATATTAAAAGGTTCTTTTTATTTGTTTGTCTGTCCGTCCGTCCGTCCACACGATAACTCGAGAACATGTTCACTTATAGTGCTGACATTTTGCACACGGGCTTTTGAAAAAAAAAAAGTAAATTTAAATTTGAAAAACGGGCAACTCCGTCATAGGGTTGTCATACAAAAATTTCGTCGCAGACTATGTACTATTTGAGCACTGCTCGAGAACGCGTTGACGTAGATAGCTGAAATTTGGTGCATACGGTTTTCAAAGCAATAGTAAATAAAATTTCAAAAATGAACTAAATTGGGCAACCTCTTTTTGGGGTTGCCATACAGAACTTTGCGGTTTCACTTTATTTGACTTTTTTTTATGTTCATCTAGGAGTGCTTCTCAAACTTTTTTATATGGCGGCTCCCTAAATCTGAAGAAAATTTTTAGTCCTCTTCAAAAAATGATACTAATAAAATCATTATTAATTTTTTTAAGCAATATTTTTATTACAAATAATGCTTTTAAAATAATCTCAAATTTGTTACCAAAATAAGAATTTAATGGGAGGGATGTGATTGCATATTTTTACATAAATAGTCAATATCCGGTGAAATTTAAGGAACACTGATTCGAAGTTTTTGCGATAAGTTGTTGCAAAAGGCATTAAATTTAGCAATGCTTCTTTTACGATAAACGAATATTCTTTCTGTTCCCTTATGCAAAAGTCTGTTAGACTTTTTCATTAAATTCTAATTGCATAGAATTATCGGAGCTAATATCAATCAATTCTTCTTGAGCCACCCAAATAATATGATCATATTTCAATGTTTTAGCAAATGGCATTCTTACCCAGTCGTACTTTCGATCCTCGTTTATGTTTGCGAAATAAGAAATCGTTTAGATTCGTCAATATGATTTAGTACTATCTTTTTAATTGTATTTGAGATTAATATTACATTGGTGATAAGAAACTCATTTAGACAAGAGAACATTTCCATATTTCCTTCGTTAATAGAGTGTGACCATGAGCAAAGCTTTTGTTGAAAAGCAATAAGTTTTGTATTCAAAACTAAAATGTTGGTATTTCTACCCTGCAAAGAAAGATTTATTTCATTTATTTACTTTATCAAAAAAATCTGCTAAATATGATGTAAGACACATCTCCACTTTTCATCACTAAAGTGCGAAGCAACATCTGATTTTCTATCTTAAAGAAAGAGTCGAAGCTTATTTTTAAGTTCTACAAATGCCCTCTATTTGTGTGTGTTTCATTCCGCCATTCTTGGTCTTAGCTGTAAAATTCATATTTACTTCGTTGAAAATTTTGGTTTGATTTGGGCTTGTTGCATTGACGCTGATAAAACTGTGAAATAACCGAATGGGCGCGAAAGACTTCTTACTAACAATTAACTAATTATTAACTAATAGCAGTCTCAATGTGTTATTAATGGCTACATAATATTTGTTCATTTTCATCTCCTTTTACTTGTTATCTCGTTGGTTGTAACAAATAATTATTTTCTAAAAATCTCCTTTAAAATTTAAAAATGAATTTCTGTCTTGCTAAGTAACTAAGCATACTGCGAAATCATATTTTAAAAAAATAACGGGTTTGAAATGTAAATAAATTTAGAAATACATACTTTTTCATAGAAATTTTTTTTTATTTCTTAAAAAGAATTTAAAATTTGTAAATAAATATAGAAATAGAAATACTTAAATATTTCGCGCCCTTGTAAGAGCTTCACGGCCCGTAGGGGGCCGCGGCTCCCAGTTTGAGAAATACTGATCTAGGGTATAATATTATTGGTCTTTGACCAATTGTAACTTTTTCTTTTTTTATATATACAAATCATTTTGTTACACTGACAAACGCTATACTTTTATGGACCGGCATATGTATATTCCCGCAGAAAAAACGAGGATCCATCATTGTTTGTAGCCAATTTTATACACGATTTATTAATTTTTAAAAACTTATGAAGGGGAAAAGTGACACTATACATAGTAGTCTTATATTCAGTTTCAATTTTAGTATTACGATATTCCAATATCGGCATGGATCTACTAAGCCGATACTTGAAAACACGTTCGATAGAATCTTTTATTGAAAACACGTTCGATAGAATCTTTTACAAAACTTCGTGAGCATGGTTTCGTAATATTTATTCCTAGGTAACAAGAGAATGTTGCATCAACTTCAATGACATATGTATGTATATATATGAACTGCAATATAATGATCTATAGTAAGACTTTATTATCAGGCAAATTCACAGTTTCACCTTGTAGATCCCTATCATGACATTAATTATAAGGATACCTTATCTACAAAAATAAGCTCTATGGAGGATTTACATTATGATGGCATGCATTTTTTCCACAGAGAGAATAGTACAACGTATACAGAAATTTATTTGTGAGTGACGAGAAAAGCAAACGCCTTCTAAATTTTTTCCAGATCTCATTTTGATGTTTTGTGTGCGTGCCCAGAAAATCTTAATCCCGATATAAAGTTCTCAAGCATACGAAGTTTTTATGTGTGCTGGACCTAAAATATTGTTACTGACAACACTAATTTGTCAATTTGGACTACTGGCAACACGTTTAATACTATAATTTTATAGCAAATATTTATATTAAATTATCTATCAAAATGAAAGAAAATAAAAATACGTTTTTAATTTGTAATTAAATATGGTGAAATTGAAAGTTTTTAAATATTCTTTTATGAAAAGGATTCAAGTTATTTCAGATGTAGTCCCTCGTCTAGAAACAAGAAGTAGCGCATCCACAGATTCATTGCAGTGGACTTTTTCGAAACTCATTTCTGATGATTTGGAAATAGATATTCCACTTTGTGAGGTATTGCAGTGATTGCATTGGTAGCATTTAAATTCCAATAACATATCTCCCGATCGCAATATCTGTAAATCTAAAAAAGTTTTCCACTAAAATCAAAATTCATTGCAAGCGAAATTTCCAGTATGATAGTAGAACTCTTCCCATCCACTTTCAAAATTGTTATTACGACAAAAGGCGAAAGTCGTCAATATTGCATTGTACCCTACTAAACAGACTGTCTCCATAATGACTTGATATGAAATTCAGTCATTTGAAGGAAATGAAGAGGTGACAGATTACGAACGAAAATTCTTTCATTTGGAAGGTTATTGACAGTTCCTTTTTCATATGTCAAGAAAAATCTTGACAGAGTTCAATAATTCAATTAAAAATAATTCAATAAAATTATCAAGAAAATTTGCGATTATTTGCTGTAGTTCAGCATTTAGCAGAAGACAATTTATTTTATATAAAGGGCTCAAAAATAGACAAAAAAACTGCAAAGAAATTTCATTTATGATCAGTTGGTGGCTGACCTGCTGACTTTATTGGAAAAACTTTCCATTAAATTGAGTTCATTTTAATGACGGTAGATGGCACTTTTATTGCAATTTAACTAAATGGAGTAAAATTTGCTTCATTTGAAAATAAAGCGAAATGTTACAAATGCGTCCTTGATGGACTTCATTTGTGTGACACACTGCACAATTCATTCCATTTAATTAAAAATGGAGTCATTATAGAGACAGTCTGTCTAGGGTATTAGACTGGACTTAAAACATTATGTATAAAAAAAATCAAAGAAGGTTTTCAATTTTCATCTCCAACCCCTTCCAGGAGTACAGGTGTTGGTTACTGTGGGCTAGGATAAGCATATCATATATGTACTCAAAAACATCAGACACAGTTTCGGTACTGTGACACCATCGTCTAGAAATATTTACTTATCCACCCAACTAGACCCTTATTTCTCCATATTTTAAAAATTAACCCAAATATATGTATGTAGGTCACAAGTAGGTATGTGACTAGGATCCAATTCATTTAAAATTACCGTCGACTACCATACCAATCGACTTCCCATTATAATTAGAATGGCAAATTAATTGGTGACTGTAACTGCTGCTCACCTTAAATGACCCCGCTCCGCAGGTTAAGTAGAATGCAAATATTTGATGAGAGATGCTTAAATTTGCAGCGTACATAATTCTTTTTTCTTAGCTCTGTATGAATAAGTCTATTAAGCTGGATTGAAACCACTTTTGATTCAAAATTGAACTTACAGGAAAATATACATATAAGCTTAGAGAGCTCTCATTGTCGTCTCTATGCGATCTTCCATCTTTATTATTACTAGATTCTTCTATTTGTTGTTATTGCAGTTCTGCAATTATACGAAAAAGAATGCCGGAAAAGAATAAGCTCCACTGAATGAATACCTTCTTTTCTTTGTACTATTTCCTTAGTTTTCTGATGAATACCAATTAAGCAGATTTTTGCATAACAGTATCATGGTCTCATTACACTTCACTGGTAATAGCCATCATGTGCTATAATGTTGCAAGATTTATTGTTTGTTACCTAGGAGCCTTTCATCGCACTATAACTACCAATCATTGAGGTTGGCTAAAAAAAAAAAAAAAAAATTTTTTTTTTCTGAAAGTCATTAACAAAAGCAACTAGGTATAGTAGTAAAGCCATATAAAATCTCAATCGAAAATCTTGCATGGTCGCACGTCCCCTTCCAGTCCTTAGGTAATTTGGATCAAATAGTGATTTTCTTCGCATATCTGTTATGACGATATACCTATTGGTTATTGGATGACCACCACAGCTAATAGCGGTAAGAAAAAAAGAAAAAAAACATTTTAAGTGAAATTCCAATTAACGCCTCAGATTTCTTCTCCTTTTCCGTATTTTTTGGACATATCTGCTCTACAGGCTTACACAAGTCTCGTCTCCATGACATAACATCACTCTAACTATCAGTTGGCCGCAGAAAAAAAATTGGATACCCAGTTGATGGGCATCGTAATTAGATGGTCCGAAAATGTATGAAATCATTGTCGCTAGCCAATTGAAATTTGTGTGTCAATTAATTACGAAATTACGAGAAGTTGAGGATAATTTTGAAGGTGAGAATGGATATACTCTGACTGATTGACGACACGGTGAATTGAATTTTGAAAATATCTCAGTAATTATCTATAGTAGAAAGTTCACGTACTTTAGTTTTTAACTGTGGATTTAATGTGATCTAAAAATTAATTAAAATGACAAATAAATAAAATTTCTTGCGCATGGACTTATTTGGCTAGAACAAATGTAATTCATTCCAGTAAATTAATAAAATAACGAGACGTGAAATAAATCAACGCTTTTAATTCAGTAATTGCGCTATCCATCCCTTAAAATTGGATGGAACTATACTAGAACTTAAGTTTCCTCATATCTACATATTATCATGGTTGCACGTTTCTCTTATAAAAATTTTATAGTCGAAAGGTTTCAAACGACGACGACGACGACGTAATTATCGTAGACAATTTTATGCTTGTCTACAGTCTGTATAGAGCCCTAGCTTAACACAAAAAGGTAAGGTGAATGCAGAACTATACGATATGCTACGTTTATTTTGCTGTGCCCCGGCAGTTATAATGTTTTTCTAGCAGACACACATCTATACATATACCTATCTACCTAAACTGAAAACCCAAGTGAAAATATTCAAAGGGCAATGGTTGAGGATGAGCTTCCGGCCAATTCTATACTGTCTTGTTTGTTCCATCGTCTGACGTTGTTTTTTTTTCTAATTTTTTTTTTTTATTTTTTATCTAAAGCAGTGATGAAGAGCTGGGGATACCGAATACAAGCATGCATACAATGACAGTGTCCTAAAGGGGATTGAATTCAAGTTCACTTGAATTTATCTAAACTGGTTCGCCATCAAGGAAAAATTTCTCCTTTGATACCAATTCTTCAAAAGGTTTTGAGAGTTTTTTTTTATCAGTTGCATGAGCGCGTTTTATGTAAGCTTTTGCTTAAATGCCTATGAAACTGAAAAAGTTGTATATATGAACTTAAAACTTTTTTCCAAAAACAAATGAACTGCGACATGGTTATGTTTTAATGATTCCGCTATTACTACTAAGCTGGTAAATTGCTGTGCATTGGTATCATCTAAAATAGTAAATCGCGAATGGGTGTATGGTACATTGCGCATTTGCCCAATGAAATCCTTGAACAGCATCCTCCTGAACCACGAAAGAATAATTTTCGGAAAAATCGCAGATCATGATGCATTCGTTTCTCTTTAAGTTAACCTTGCAATGCTTTAAATATTTTGCTTGTTCCTTAGCAATAAAATGATGTGGAACTAAATTGCAAAGTTTTTCGCAAAAGACATCAATGAATTGCTGGGTCTCCATTTGTATCGTCTCAATAGTGCACCGGTCCACTAAATGTGATCATCTCAATATCCTTATCCAGAAGTTTCAAAAGTATCGCGATTAGATACTTTGTGCCTGGACATTTGACACATTGTTGCAATAAACACTGATAGTTGTAGGTAGTTGTCGCAAATTACTTGGAAGATAAGGTCGTGGTAGGTGGTTGTAGAATCAGGAAGCAGTTCATTTCTTTTAAGAACATCAAACCTGAGCTTAATATTCTGATGGTAAATGCAAACGCATATGGAATGAGTTCCTGCTGATTGCGCCAGAACACAGTTTCCTGGACGATGTGTTGCAAATGTGGAAAATACAAATTTTTGTTGCGGGACATTTTTCTTTGAACATCTGGTATGCTTCTTTCAAATTGCATAAAACCATTCTACGCTGCTTTGTCATCTTTACTCCATCCTTTGATAAAAGAACAAAATCTCTTTTCCCGGCGCATACACGGCTGATGTCATCATCTTCATAAAACTGCTGTACAAGACGTATTGTCTCATTATCGATGGTGCTGCTTCCCAATTCCAATTCCAATTTCACATCTGATGTTGATAAAATACCTTTCTCTTTTTGTAACTTTTTTGCCCGATTAGCAAGATGAAAGGACACGTTGAATTCTCTTTGTATTTTGCGAGCTGACCAGCTTTTTGGCTGGGTTGTCAGTATGAGATGCTTTTCCGTACATGTTTCAGCTTTTTCAAATTTCTCCTTAAATTGCTCAATCATTTCCCTAGAATTATCTATTTCATTTTCTTCAGAAGCAGGATCTGGCAAATTAAACACATGTTCCGAGAGTTTTGCAGATAATTCGAGAGCCTTCCTTTTTTTATAAGTATTACTCTTAAACCTTTTTGGCTTTATGGGTGAGCTGTTGAGAAACCTCAAAGTATTATTTACACTGGCGATATCAGGAATCACACATTCGAGATCTTTCTCGCTTGGTACTGATACTATTGAGCTCGTAGATGTAGAAGAAGCTGTGAATTAAAAATAACATTTCCTTTACAATTTTTGAAACTACTTATAATAAAAGAGATATAATATACCTTGGCTGGAAATATGGACAGTATTTTTTTTAATCCCCGACGGACCAGGAACACCACATGCGTCATTGAAATTCAGGACATTCTTCCTGTATACCTTCATGTAACAACTTCCGCAAATTTTTTTATTTAGTAACAATTTAATATTTTGTTCCTCTGCGCGCTTTCATAACGAAATGGTAACATTTCGATAATTTATAGAATTTTTATTCATTTTACACAAACAACATTCGTAAAACATTTTCCTATCTATTCACTTTAATTTCAAAACTAGTATTGAAACTTTATTTGATAATATTGCCCTTATATAGCTGTGCATTTGCAGCGTTTTTAATGACAATAGCATTAGTTCAAGTAACAAGTAAAAGTCTGCATAATTAATATATAAAATTTAAAGAAGACGCATTGTATTCAAATTATATTGTATCTTAAGCTCAATTTCTAGAATCATTACGTACTACATACACTACATACACGTACTACATTTTGAAATCAATATTTTCAGAGAGACATATTTACCTACCAGCATTTACATGTCTTGCAATTTGTACTTAAAACTGAAGACAGTGGGACAGTAATATGTCCCTATTTGAAGTAAGAACGAGAAGAAAATATTTTGTGAAAAACTGAGAATGTTTTATGACTGAGTCATAAATACAAATAATAAAAGGATGTTGATATAAGTTGGCCTCCTAGATAGGTAAAATTTAAATCTATGGAAAAATAATACTTTCTGATTGGTCAATATAAAAAATGGATGAAAAATAGATATAATCGGGTCAAGGCAATATCAGGTACTCAAAAGTACCACATTTTAATACCTGTAAATGACAGTAGTGTTAGTGTCAGAGAATACTCGTTTTGTAGTAAAAGTAAAATTATAAAATTTTTGAAATAATATCACAGAACTATTCTTATAATATTTTTAAACACATATTTCTCATTGAATATTAAAAAAAATCATTTTTGTGGAGTAAATTCTGAAGTTTTCATTGGGAATTTTGCAGAGACGCTCATACAAAAAATTGTATCTCCTAAACTAAGAGCTGAACATCCGCAAATTTTTGATATTGATAGGGCTTTAAAAAAAATATTTTTTAGGGGGGCTTTCTCTTCCAGAGGGGGCAAAAATCAAAAATTAATAAAAATTATGTTTTTTTTTTTCAATATTTTTTATTTTTTTTATCTTTTTTGAATATCTTTGCAAAACTCAATTTAATACCTTTAATTTGACATATCGCACAAAAGAATCGAATAAGCCGATCCCAAGTAATCAGTAAATTAAAAAACACGTCCACAGTGAAAACATTAAAATTTGAGTCCCCCTGTATCCAAAACATGAGGTCGGCAGACTAAACAAAAAAATGAAGGTGCAGATGAAGATCCTGGCGTGACATATTTTGAATTTATTTTCCTATATAGAAGATTGAAGAAAATTTTTCCTACATCTGACAAAAGGTGGACAAACGTACAGGAAGTTTTCAATCGTCTCAATGAGGGTAGACTTTTTTCGAATTATTCATGACAACAAATTTAATTTTTGTTTTTTTAATGATAAGCTTGAAGCCTGCATTGATTATAGTAATGACGCCGCATTATTAATTATTTCCTCCCGAGTTACGAAGTCGAAGAACACTTTCTTTGGCTTTTCGAGGAAGAGTTTTGTCGGCTTACATACTTTTAGGTCAACCTAATATTTCCTACGAATATATTCTATGATGAAGGATCTGATCGAGGAAAAGGCGTACTTCAGGCGAACATTATATTTTAAAAGGAAACGTGGAAGATATTAGTGCGTATTCCAACTGATTACATACATCATCGTAATGCCAGGGAACAAGAAAGAAAAATACAGTACTGGTCCTTTTATCTATTTGCGGATCTGTGATGATCCGCAGAGTTAATCTAAAGCTGTCTGATTTATCTTGTCCTGATTTTGTATAAAGCATTCACACATTCATTCTCATACCGGTTTTAAGATTTGATCTCTTAAAGAGGGCCTCTCAAGTCTCAATTCGGTAATAATATATTCAGTTGAAGCACTTAATAGAAACGATGGGGATTATATCATTAATTTTAATGTCCCCCCGCAGGTCCATATGTGTACATAATACATGAAATACTGAATCTAATTAATTCCAAAACTGCTACAAAACTGAATGCTTTAAATTCTCTAATCCTAAGAAATGCATACATGTGGCGATGGCAAATGAAAAGCTCAAGCTTAAGTTGATATCAGATGCATAAAACATCAACCAGGTCGCATTCCATCCAATCTGGTATCCAGTTCAGGTTCAAAGAAAGTAGCTACAACAATAATTTCCTAACAATATGACCACTAGTCGCAAGTTGCACGCATTCCAATCAAGACTGCAACAACATAGAGAGAATGTGAATGGGATTTTCAGATTGTCTGAAATGAGCCTTTCATTTTCACTTGTCCGTCCCGTAATTCCACTTCAAAACTGGCTTCTATTTTTTATTTTTATTTTATTAAGGAGCCGTCATTTTCCTTTCAAGTGGACTTTTATTAACTGAACTATTGCGACCTTCTTTATCTGATGCAGAGGATTAGCTTGCCTAGGCTGCGTGATGTATTACTTGCGCATTTGTGCTGTTTAAGGCAAAACTGTTAACTCTTTTTACACTTTTTTAGTATTTTTTATTCCAGTTTTGTTGGTCTCGTTTTGACGGACGGAAGGTAAGTCAAATCAAATGAGGAAAATCATGTCACAACAACACTGGAGAAATTACCTGTTATAAAATAGTGTTACACTACTCGTGCGGTACGTTGATTATCTTAAAACCTTACTTAATGGGTAAATGTCCTCAAACCGAAAAACCTGAATTAAAAAAAAAAAAAAAAAAAAACAAATTATGAACATTCGCGGTTATATCGTTTTTAATTTGAATTAAACTTGAACAGAATTCGTTTGTTTTATAAGTTGAGCTGAGCTGAGCTGTGAAGTGAAGTGTGTGAAATACAGGTAAATTTATTGTTTATGCACGTGCCTACTTCCGGTATTAAAAGTGCATTGAAATTTTTTTTTGTTATGCATAATTGTGCGTACTGATAGGTAGCCATTGAATTTATTTTGTTACTGTAGTTATCATCGTTGTAGTTGTAGTAGTAGTATGACTATTTTGGAGCTGAGGTGTTGTACTGATACAAATACGTTCTTCCTGAAACTGTATCGCATACATTTTTTTCTTATATTTGATCTTATCAAGGCGGATGGATTTATTTAGGTGAAATCTACTAAATTTAGATCACTATGTCAGGTCAGCCTCCTATCATATCCTATACAAGCAGTGCAAAGTGATGGAGTGGGTGTTGAAAGAGTTCCATTATACCCTAGACACACGGAACATATCAATGATCATTGGTTCAATTACGTAATTGTACCTATGATCATTCCTGTTTTGGGGTGGCACACGGCAATGACGGTCTTTACGTAATTAGATTTGACAGACTAGATTTGACCCATTAAATGTGTTACTTGTGCATACTGGCGATTACTCCCATATCTTTGCAATGATCGAGTCCAGTAACGAGATTCAGCTAATTTGTGATTGTTTAACTTTATTCACCACTTTTACTCACTTCCACTTCTGAAAATAAAATGATTCCTTTTAAAACGTGAAGTGCAAGTGAGTAGTTTCGAAAATTAACTTCGAATGTCATTTTCACATCTTTTTGACGATCTTATGTGTGAAAATGAATGCGGCTGCGAATTATTATCTTCTAAACATTTTATGCGGATAATATGAAGGAAAATAATTTAATAAATACCACAAGAATTTAATTTTACTACTATTTCTTCCCATATGTTTTCTTTGCGTTGCACAGTGTGATATTTTGGCACTCTAGCGGGATTTAATTCCTGCCCTTAAGATGTAACTTTTGTTTTTTGATAATTGTGTTGAAACAACTACATATTGTTGCGGGCGTGGCCTTTGGTTCGTTATTTAAAACACAATATTAAATAATTAATATATAAGTTCTTTATCACACCCAAACCATACAAAGTTCACAAACATTCATTTAATCAACTCAACTCGAATTATCGCTAACACTGTACTTTCAATTATCGCAATCTGATTACACTCTTTCGCTTCTTCAATTACTTTCGCTTGCTAACACTGCAACGTCTAAAACAAGACTCCTTTTTCTGGCGATGACAACTGTTATATTTATACCCTAGAAACTCTCCGGATTATTCTGGAGTGTTCTATTCCAAAAGCTTCTTGACTATTCTATTTGTTCTATTCCTGAACTTTCGATTCTCCGAACCTGAAGTCATTTACTCTCCGAACCTGAAGTTGTTTATTGCCAGTAGATGTCACCAGTTGTCTCTTTCTATTGCACGTAACAATATTATTTACATTTACTTGAAACTAATGATTTATCGTAGATGGTTTGGAGATTAAAAAAAAAAATGAAATAAACAATCATTATCTTTTTTTTATTTTTACATAATACATATGTACTTACATAATGTATATTTCTAATAAATTTTATTATAAAAGAGCTATAAAATAATAGGTATACATATAATTAATTTTTAATCGGAATCAGTTTCGTTATCGTCCTCTGCCGAAGGTACAGAAAGTAATACAAGAACTTCAGGGCTAGTGATGTTTTGCTTTGACTTTGGCTTATGCCTCAAACTTGTTAAGTAAGGATCTGAAGAAATCAGAAGCCTGTGTAGCAAGTCCATATTAGTATTAACTCTTGACAAAACTCCACTTTATTATGATGTGCATTTCATTAGGCAGATCTTGCAAGCTTTGCAATACTTCTTCTTGCGCATTACACAGTGTTCGAACAGTGTGATCAATCAAGGACTGCAGTTTAATTTCAGCTGAAGTTTCTCATACTATTTTTTCTGCTGGATAGCATATTCCCTTTTCCTCTTTTATTTTATTATATGATGGAAATAAATTGGGAGAGTATTCATTTTATTGCTGCCTTATTAAATTGTATTGGTGTGTAGAAAGATTGGAGTCAATGATCAGAGCCAGTGCGTTATCGGCAGGAATAATTTTCGGATTGTGTGAAAAAGTTAATCTTGCCTTTTTTAACATTAGTTCCTCGCTGTGGTAAAGCACTTGTCAGTTCCTTTACAATTGACGCTGAATCTTTTTTACCTAATTTTCGCAATTTCATTTCAGCAGCCACCGATATTTCTTCCGGAGTAGTTGTTTCAACAAGTTCTTTTAGTTTACGCTTCTTCGTCCAGTCACTGCATTCCAGAAATGTTTTCGATGGCCTCCCACGCCTTGTAGTGGCACATTCAGAGGACGATGATGGTAGTGCTTTAAAAACAATATCTGGGAAATTCACTGGTTCAGTTAACCATACTGAGAACATTATCAAAAAGCGCTCGTGATTTCGCCAACATTTGTTCCATTTCAATTTAATTTGCTGGCATACACTTCCTAATTGTCTTTTAATACACTTGATTATCACATCAGGAAACACTACATCACCAAACTGTTCCAAAACATAGGTATAAACAGCCTCGAACCGGTTTTGCTATTAGAAATTCGCCAAACCTCAAAAATGTCCTTCCGTAAAATGTTGGCAGACATTCTGAAAATGAAAAACAATTGTATGACCGTTGCAAATATACGCAACTATTTTATTAATTTCCTTAAAGTAAACATCTTAATCTATTATATAAATATATTCTAGGCTCCATATTTGCTCATATCTATATATTTTAAATCTGCAATATATTGAACTACATTACAAGAGTACTAAGGGTTCGTTATATTGATTTTTCCAAATTATATTTAAGAAATTAAAAAAAATTATACTTACGTGTAAGACCAAAAACACACAGAAAATAAGTACAGATAAAACAAAGCACATAAACACAGCACATTCGTCGATAAAAATCACATGAATGAAATAAATTCGCACAGTGTCTTTTACCGTGTACCTGAAGTCCCTTTGTTCAGGACCTCTTCCTGGAAAATAAAAATGAGGCTTATACCTCCTAGGATAGTTGCCATTACGATAAAATAGTTTTGGGCATAATTTAGAATATCGAAAAATTGAATTAAATCCAGCTAGATTGCTAAAATATCACACTGTGCGTTGGAGTCGTTGTGCACTAACACGCTTCCCCTCTAATTCATCACAATTTTGTTTAAATCCAGAACTTTCTAGTTTGTAAATGGCAAGTCGCAATTTATTAGTGATAATTAATAATTATATATGCTTAGGCTTACCATTTCTAAAATAAAATCGCTGCTCGCTCTGTTTTCAATTCCATTCACCGCAAAATCGAAGGTGAGTAAAGTGAGTGAAACACATTGGCAGAATAAAGTTAAGTAGGTACTATAAAAGTGACTCACTTCATTCACTTTTTTTTTTAATTTCGACTTAGCTGAATCTCGGTACAGATGTGATTATCAAGTATAAGCAGAACAGGAGTTTCAACAAAAGCATGAAGATGCAATCGAAAAATGATGTCCGGCTACTGAAACTGTCATAATCAAAGTAATTGCCTCATTCGGCAGTAGTTATACACCAAATTTACATGATAAACTCGTCGACCAATGTTTGAACTACTTAATTGTCACCCCCCAGTTTTATCCTTGTTCTCTGAACGCAACGCTCACAGCCCATGATAATTTTCAAAATCACAAATAATACGCGTTCACGTTGGCTCTATATGGTGGTGGTTTTTTGACGTCTCAGAAAGCCTGTTAATCAAGATATTTCTCATATAATGGTGGCACTGTAAGCTGTAATTTTTTAACAAAGACAAGGGCCAAACCATGCACTTCTTTTGATTAATAATTTGAAATATGTACATATCATTGCGTAGTCAGCTAAATACTCCACTAAGGCTGCTTCATCGGCTTATACCGTCGACAGACGACCAAAAATAATTTCCAATTATGTAATTGAAAATTATTTCTAATTTCCAATTATATATATATGGTGACAGACGATTTTGACATTAAATCAAATTTTGTTTGCAATAGCCAAAGTATTAGTAGACAGCAACCAACTGCAATGATTTACGAGGTGATCTAACAGCTCTTTTAAATAGACGTAAGAAGTTAAAAAGACGTATTTATAATAGTGCACGAAAATCAATGTTATTATTTGCAGCAGTGTGCGGCGATATTCGGTTATAAAAAGGAGAAGTTTTATCACCGTTTTCCTTTTCTTCAAAAAACTTGTTCATAAACGATGCAATTTGTCATAAACGTCACGAACAGCTGCGTCTAAAAGCTGTAACTGTTAGTTTACAGAATCACTACTACGTGTTTTTAGTGGCGCTTTGGAGATAATCCTCAAAAACCAAACTCAATTATGTCAATGTCAAGATGTGGCGGTTATGTAATACTTTGTGGGATAATAATTTAAAAGCTCAGGGGTGACACACGACAGAGATTATCTTGTTGATGTAGGTAATTTAGAATTATGGCTATCGTCTGTCGAGGGTATTACGCTTCTATTTGACTCTCGCTACTCTAAACCATTGTGCTGATTTTTTGATTTTCTATCGACTTAACGATTAGAACAACCTCTCCTTATTACAGCAAAGAAATCAAATCAAACATTTACAATGCTTTACCACCTTGTTGTCGACTTTTCGCCCGGTAGTTTGCTGTTGACTCCGGACGTCTATTTTCATTTTCGTCACACAAAATTAAACGAAAATGCCAAAATCTTCTCCAGATTCGTGTTCAGGGCACATTTATCACTTGGAAATTTTGAACCAAAAAAATCGAAATAAAAATAATTTATAAAATATGTTAGCCTTTGTAAAAATTGTAACATGGCTTATAATTTCATTAAATTTCGTTGGTAACATTCAGAGCTGGGCAAGTACCAAAGAAAAAGTACTTAAGTACAAGTAAAAGTACCAGAGGCCTGAGTACTTCAGTACAAGTACCGCGAGTATGAAAAGTACTTGTAACTAAGTACTAAGTCTATAAAAAGTACTGAGTGCTTTTTGAAGTACTTTTTAAAGTCCTTTTTTAGAATCTTTGTACGTTGGCAGTAATACTTATAATGAAGTTTATAGAGTTCAGTAAATATATATATTAATAAATAAATACCTTTTGAAAACTATAATATATATAGTATCCAGTGGCTACCATTGGTATAGCTTTTTATAGTTTTTGACGCTGCAGAGTAAAACTTTCACCTCCCATTGCTACACTCATAAAAACTGTTAGAGGTCCGTCCAGGTACCCACTATCGCCTCCAATAATGCATAAAAATTCGAAGAAAAAAATTTCCAATAAATTTCTAAGAATAAAAAGATTACTCTTTTGGACTTTTTACCGGGTTAAACTTAATTTTGTTCAAGAATGGGATTCTCCGGTATATAGCAAAAGCTAAAAAATGTTCTAATTTGTTATTTCATCACACAACCCATGAATTTTTGGTGACAGGATTCAAGTCTTGGTTTTACTCATCAACAGGTGCCAAATAGCGAAATTGGGTGATTTGAAAAACAAATGAAAAATGAAAAAAGAAGAAAGAAATGAAAAGTTTGAGAAAAATAGAAAAAACAATTTTTTTTTATTTATTAATTTTTTTTTTAATTTTCAAAGAAACAGATTCATTCGAAGCGAATCGAACCTGTATACGCCACGCAGTAGGCTGAAAAATAAAGAAGAAAAGGAAGAAGAAGAAGCGTTTCATGTAAAATAACAAATTAGAACATTTTTTAGCTTTTGCTATATACGGGAGAATCCCAAAAAATTCTTTCTTGAACAAATTTCTAAGAAAAAATTGAGACCTTCACCTACATCAGGTCGAGTCATCGACCTGATTTTATATTGAAACGAGGCATTGCTTGCTTACCCTTAGTTATGTCCACTGACGTATATAATATGGACTGCTTACTTTTCTATTTCGCGTGGGCACAATTGCTTGTGTCAAAAGGAGTTCGTACGTCGGTGCCAACATTATAAAAAAATCATTGGCGGAAGTTGAAAAAGTGAGCACGCAGCTCGGAAAGTGATTTTAATAAAACATTTAGAATTTCTGCTGCGTATCTAATGAATATATTATCTTTGGTAAAACAGTTTTTATAAGTAATAACATCCCAAAATGATTAATTCAAAATCATGTATTTCGACGGATCCACTATTTTATTTGTTTTTAGTTCTCTCTCAGTTGGTACTTGGTGCTTAGACCGAAAGAGTCAGCAATATAGAAATGAGCTGACTTTCTGCAGTGTATTTCTATGAACGTAGTCAGTCCATATTATACATGTCAGTGGTTATGTCATTAAGTCGAGGTATCGTCGATTTTATATTCGAGCGAGACGTTACTGGTTTTAGTTCTACTTGCCCAGTCTTGTTTGTATGTTATTAGTTTGTCTAAGGTTCTGCCTTGACGCGTGAGTGCGGCACATGCCTGGACAGTTGCGTGTCATAAACTAAACAAAAAAGGAGTTGCGCTGGAGTGTTCTTCAACCTCTTTGCACCTGCGGGACCGGTGAAAATAGGATAAATATTTCGCGGACCAACTGAAAGCTAAGACAAATAAAAACCAATATACTTGTAGATATTATTTTTTATTATAGACTACGTTATGCAATTACATTTTTTAGTGCGATATCTGCTGCTGCTTCTTTGATATAAGAGTTGATGTTCGAGGCCGCAGCGTTGTTTCTGAGAGACGAAGCGCTGCATTAACTTCTATTCGGTTTCTCTGTTTGGTTTTTATTACAGACATGGCTGAAAAGTCTTTTCACATAAATAGGAAGTCGAAAAATTTACTAATAATTTGATAGTTTTATAACTCAAAGTTGGATCTTTTTCTAGCGATATCCAAAATTGAGGCAATGAATGCATTTTATGTCTGGAGACCAGAGTGACATCAGAAGACAACTCTCGATCAGCTTTTCTTTTTCATGAAGATTAAGTGTACATGAGTTTATATCTTCCAAGAATGGATTATTAATCCAGAGGTTACCTTTACGAGGATCTTCATTTTCTGGGAAATACTTATTCAAATTTTCAGCTAATGCTCTTAAATGTTGCTTTATTATGTTAAATATGACTTTCGTGTTCACATCAGCAGCAATCAAAAATTCATCCAAAAGAGAAAACATTTCTACATCTTCCTCTTGTAAGCGACTATTCCAAAGAGCTAGCTTCTTTTTGAACGCACCCATTAATTATATTTCTTAAAGTAAAAATACATATTTGTATATGAACCCTGCAGATAAATATTAAGTTTATTAAGAAGACTGAATATGTTCGCCATGTAAGCAAGAACTGCCAGCCATTCTTCACTCATCAAAGGCTCCAGTTCAGATGTTCGCTATCGCAAAAACTGCTTTACTTCTTCTCTCAGCTCAAAAAGTCGCAAAAGAACCCTTCCCCTCGCGATAACCACCCCACTTCTGAATGGGGAAGCAGATGTTGGTGGGGTGAGTTCATGCTCTCGCATAATGTCGCGAAGAGCCTCGAGTTTGAGTTCGTGCTACGAATTTCATTAATAATCTTCACTGCGTCATTCATCACAGTGTTTAATTCGGTAGAATGCTTCTTTGTCCTGAGTGACGACCAGTCATGCTCACAGCACCGTCAGTGCACACTCCGACGCATTTGCTCCAGTCTATCCCCTGCGCCTTAAAATACTCATTAAGAGCAGTAAATATTTCTGAACCAGTGGTTTGTCCAGTCGAGACAACAAAGAAGTTCTTCCCTTAAATTTTCATCTTTATTATACCTCACGAAGCAAAGTAGGATAGCATGATTACTCAAGTCAGTCGATTCATTAAAGGTCTGTTCGCGTACTAGCTTGAAAGTACAAACTTGTAAATTTTTTTGTAAGTTTTTACTCGAAGGCGTTCGCGTACTCGAAAATTGAGAGAGAAATTATTGACGTCACATTTCCCCTCCGTTCAATTTATTAAATGATTTAACTCGAGAAAAATCGTCGAGTAAAAACTTCGAAAGTGTCAGTTTTGACAGATCGTCGCCGGTTTTCAGTTATTTTTAAAGTTTTCAGTTATTTTTCAAGTTTTTGGTTTTAAAAAAATGGAAAAACCTGTTACTCCTCCTCCAGTAGAAGTAGAATGTTCTCCAAGAACATTTCAACGTATTCAAAGTGGTAAATTAAATTTGTTTATTGTACTATGTGGTAGGAAAATTTCACGTCGTTATTACAGATCCAGAATAATTGCAAGTTTTCACAAGTTTTTACTCGAAGCAGTTCGCGTACTTTGTGAGTGTCACTCTCAATTTCTCTATCATACATTTTGACGTTTTTCATGATTTTACTTGAAAAAGTACGCGAACAGACCTTAAGTTGAATCGCAAAATATCTTGATTTCCGTATATCCGTTACGACTTGATTTTCAATATCGGTGGCCCTCCCAACAATTCTTCTCATAATGGTGGTGTCCGAAAGCGGTAAGGCCTCTAGTTTTACGGCAGCTGTAGGACCTAAAATTTCTCGAACGACATCTAATCATCAAGACACCACGTAATCTTTCAAAAAAGTCTAGTGGCTTATCAGTAAAATCTTTATGTTTCGAATGAAAATGACGAGCAAGTTTGGAAGGTTCCATAGCTTCATTTGACATAATTTCCCAACATACTACATACACACAAAGGCCGTGGCAACAGTTCATTACCAGGGGCTACAATGAAACCAAGCTTTAAATACTCTTTATTATAATGCCTAACATAGTCTCCTTTCCTCTTTTTGGTTTGTATTTTACATTCCGAAGTATGAACGTATTTATTTTTATGTGTTTCCCCTAAACTTTCAGCACTATCACCATCTTTCTCCTGAATATTGTCCTTGTCTCTACTAAAGAACGTTAAAAGATTTTGCTGTTTGACATTTTTTGTCTCCATAATGTTGGTAGGGTATCAAATTTTACTAAAAAAGTCACTTGTTTTTCACATCACACCACAAAATATTTTTAACAATACGTACGGTGTCAAATCGGTGCTATACGGTAGACGCTCTGACGCGGCCCATGCGTATTGTGATAAGCCGTACGCACTCGACAGCATTTATTGGTTTCATTAGAGAAGAACAGGCTGTAGCCGGTGATGATGCCAACCACGGTTCTACATTGTTTCCTTCCGAGTCCCATGAGAAAATCGGAGATATTCCCATTGGGCCCATCAAGAAACAGTTTTGTACACCTACAAGCACTCAGGTTCTCCCATCTCTGCTGATATTTCCTATGAACATCCGCTCTGATGAGAGACCCGATATTCGAGGTGGCAACGCCTACGGCGGGCTCCGGTCCGATAAACGGAGAATCGGAGCCAGCCCTAGCTAAAAGGTCAGCCCTTTCATTCCCCATGATCCCCATGTAACCAGGAACCCACATTGTTGTGATAACACAACTTATCCACTGACGACCTGCAGTCCCCCAGTAACTTAGACGTTATCCGAGGGCCATTCAGAGCCATCAAGGCTGCCTGACTATCCGAAAGGATAGCGATATCTCTCCCCTTGATTTGCATATCAAGGGCTAACTTCGCTGCCATTGAGATGGCGAAGACTTCAGCCTGGAAGACAGTGGTGTGTTTTCCAAGTGAGTACTCCATTCACAAATCAGCCTCAGGAAAGTAGACACCTGCCCCAGCTCCCTCATTAGTGAGAGAGCCGTCGGTGAAGATTTTTAGAGCAGGCACGATAAGGCACCTCTATCAGTCCACGAGTCCGTTGCAGGAAAGCTTACAGAGAAGCGACGCCCAAAACGAAGCTCTGGTACCATCGCATCCCGTGGCATACCGGCCAGAGGGTTTTCCAAGTCCAGCCGATATGCTATAGAGCAATGAGAAGAGCCAGTCCAGCCGCCCTCCCAACATCCCCATAAGCGCAATCTGCACACAGCCATTTTGGCCTCTGCCTGAATGACAAGCTCCAGGGGTACCAGATTGAGTAAGACCTTATGAGCCGCAGTAGCCGTAGATCGCATGGAGCCCGTAATTCCCAAGCAGGCAAGCCTCTGCAGTCCCGCCAGCTTCCAGATCGCAGTCCCCACAAGCGTCCTCGGACACCATGCACAGGAGGCATATGTGAGCATGGGTCTGACGATCGAGGTGTACATCCAATGCACAACCCTCGGTCTCATGCCCCATGTGCAGCCAAAAGTTCTCCTGAATTGAGCGATGACCCTCATAGCCGCATTAAATTTTTCCTCTACGTGTATTCCCCATGTCAGCTTCGAGTCAAGGAAGACTCCAAGGTGCTTGACATGAGGAGAGAGTTGCAGAGTGTGTCCAAAAAGCTTCGGAAGAACAAAGTACCCCAGTTTACGTCTTCTGGAGAAGAGCACCAAGTTGCACTTTGTAGGGTTCACTGTCATATCATATCCCAAGGTAAACAGTCCACGATCCAGTCCCCGTTCAATGACAGTTACCATTGAGTGGAGAGCCGTCTCCGTAGATCTGGCCCTCCAGTAAGCGTGCTGTGAGGTGTTTAAGAGAGAAGCCTTTAACGGTACTTCCTTAATATATTCATCTACCAGCCTCTCCAGGCATTTCAAAAGAAATGAGGAGAGGTTTATGGTTCGAAAACTCTTCGGGTCCATGTAGGAAGCCTTACCAGGCTTCGGAACGAAGGCAACCCTCACCTTCCTCCACATCTCAGGGACATCCAAAAGCGATACATGCCCTGAAAATGGAGTCGATGTATGAGGCCAGCACCACGCTCTCAGCCTTAAGAAGGACAGGCAAAATACCGTCTGGACCCGGGGCTTTAAAGGCCGAGAAGGTTAAAATTGACCATTTCACCTTCTCGACATCAACTACCTTGGCGGCAGTGGATCAATCCCCACCAGTGCATAGAGGTAGCGGATAATCGGAACCTGCCTGCAGGTCTTATTCAAGCCTGCAGTCAGGAAAATGCGTCGAGAGAAGAAGTCTACAGGCTTCTTCTTTCGATGCCGTAAAGGAGCCATTTGGCCCTCTCAGAACACTCAACCTAGCCGACGGGTCGCCCTGAGCCCTGAGCAGCCTAACCGGTTCACGATAGCCGTCAATCTCCTCGCAGAAATCTACAAAGGCCTGTCTTTTTGATTTCCTGACAAGCCTCTTGTAATTACTCTGAGTCTCGCGGAAGGCCCGCTAGTCTCCCCCCGAGCCAGACCTCCTGGCTGAAGAGACTTCTGGAAGCCTTACGGAGTACACTAAAACTGCGGTTCCACCACCGCATAGTTTTCCTTCCAATGTCCGTGCTAATGGGACAGGAAGCCTCGAAAGCCGCAGTTACAGCGGACTGCAGGCTTCCAACCGCCCTTTCCAAGGCTACAACACTTTGATTCTCTCAGCCGAAGAGTCGAGCATGGAAACTACCTCCCTGTGGTATCTCCCCCAATCAGTCCGCTTCGGATTCCTGTATGGTTCCACCTCAATGGGGTCAGCACCCATACAGAACTCAATGTAGCGGTGATCAGAGAGAGACTCCTCTCGCGAAACCCTCCAGCCGGAAAACTGGGGAAGTTTCTTAAATACTTATATATATAAAAAAGTTAATTAAACATATTATATTATTACCAATACGTTTCTTTTAATATTTTTACGGTAGTTGACTATTTCAGGATATAATCCTAGCTATACTATGTGGATATATTATATTAAATCTGAGTACTCAGCACACTTCATCAATTTTCGTTCGAAGTTTTCTGAACTACATATATTTAAAATATAACTCCATCCAAACTTCAAGGAGTTCCACTTTCTCCTTTCTACAGTATCCTCAAAAGCCATTAAGGATTAAATTAAAAAAAAATAAAAGAAATCGAGAGTGCGCATTTTGAGATATTCAAGGATAACGAACATATCCATTATCCTTGAAAACAAATTTTCAGAAAAAGGACCTCAACTAATTTTTTTCAGGAGCTTTAAAGCTTCCTTAAACAAATGGAGTTTGTTTCATGGGCTTACGATGCATACATCCTAAGATATAAAGTTTTGAATTTACAGCTTCCAAGCAAAATTTGCCACTTTTTCCAAATTTCAAAATAACATATCGCCGTCAAAAATGGACAAAAACGAAAAATATTTCAGCAAAGTACTACTAACAATAAGACAAACCTACTTGTCAAATTTTATCAAAATCGGAGTTGGTCAATGCACAAATTTATACAATATTTGTCGATTTTCTGTGGAATGACCCATAGTTTTATACATAATACGACACGGTGATTTACGATTTGACCGAAATTTTTCGCGGACCGGCAGGAAATTTCTAAGGCCCGGTACCGGGCCGCGGACCGGCAGTTGAAGAACACTGATTGTGTTTTCTGTTCTACGAAGATAGTTATTAGATATTTGTAGGTACTTAATAGACTCAGAAATACTTAAGTAAAAATCTTTGTACTTAAGTACAAAACTAAGTCTAAAGTACAAGTAAATAGAAGCAAGTATTTATGTTCAAGTACTAAGTAAGGGCATTTCAAAAGTATTGAGTAATAAATCTTAAGTAACGAAAATGTACTTTAAATAGTACTTAAATCTTTTTTTACTTAAGTATTGCCCAGCTCTGGTAACATTAAAATATATAATCATAACAGAGTTCAATAATTACTTGCTTGCTCTCAAGAAAATTTGCGAGTATTTGCTTTAGTTCAGCATTTAGCAGAAGACAATTTATTTTGTTGAAAGAGCCCAAAAAGATAAGAAAAGCTGCAAAGAAATTTCATTTATAATCAGCTGATTGCTGTCACAGTCGGCTTTATTGGTAAAACTTTCCATTAATTCAGCTCAGTTTACTGCAATTTCACTAAATGGAGTATAATTTGGTCCATCTGAAAATAAAACGAAATGTTGCAAATGGGTCCTTGATAGAATTCATTTGTGTGACAGACTTCACATTTGACAGCATTTAATTAAAAATTATGGAGACAGTCTGTCTCTAGGGTATTAAGGCTGAATACTAAGTTTGTCACTATCTCCCCTAATGTCTAAATTTGCGTTTTGTTAGTGGTAGATTAGGTTAGGTCTGCTTTAATGGAAGATGTTTACTTTAGTTTAGTTGTAATTTTTATTGCATTCTTGAAAGAAAGAAAGAAAAAAAAAACAGATTTCTAAAATTTGCTCTTTTCGCAGAACTTTCAATACTGCACCTACTACTACTACTTTGTAATACATTTAAAAACGTAAGAAAAACTACATAATAGCGGCTTAACCTTATCTTTGGAGTGTAATTTTTCACTTTATAAAGATAAAAGCAACAATAGACAACACTAAGTTGCTGTAAATATTCCGCTTAGAAAGTCCTTAGACATAACTAAACAACAATTCCCCAAATCACGCATTCAGAAATTCCTATGACATTTCACCTTTGTTGAACAAAGCACTAGCTGTCACCCACTGTGCGGTAGTACACTCATGGATCCGCGGAATGACAACTTATTTTCGGTTCAGTCACCTTTTATGAGGTGATTTAAGGCAGTCAAATAACGAGTGGGATTGAGGTATTCTTTTTTTTTCTTCTTTCTTACAGATATAATCACACATTTTCGTTTTGATTAGTTTTTCTTCAGCAGTACGCGTACAGAAAACAGACTTCGTAATTTGACACCATCAGAGATCAATAATTCATCGGAGACATGTGAATGCAATGTGAAATGCAAATTATAAGTGAAATTCTGTTCATAAGTCAAAATACATAATTTCATCATCATAAGCTTGAGAGTAGTAGAAAGTATGCGGGTGCGAATAACTACTATGCATTTTCCAAGCGAATTTTTAATAACTTAATATAAAAACATGAATTTGCGTCAATTTGACATGGCGTCGTCGTATTTTTCTTCCTTTTTTTTTTGTTTTTTTGATTTAATAAAACCGAAAGTATCATGTGCATATAACTGCGCCTGCGCATTGAATTTCAAGCCATAAATTTATCTCTCAACTGTCTTCTGCTACAGAGTCAATTTGGTGGAAAACACGGTAGTAAACAACCACCACAGTCAGGTGCATGTGATTTTTGGTTTTTTTCCAGTTTTCTTGATATATATTTTGTGGACATGCCATTGGATTTTACCTGACAACATTTGTTCGGTGTCTTGTCAGTGTGCCTCCATATATACAGAGTTGTTTTCAGAGCCTCGTTCAACATAGTTTGAGGTGAGCTGAAAAAAAACAAGGTTCAGGTATGCTGTATAGGCATATGCATGAAACAAAACGTGGATTAAATTTACTATGCTGCTCCGTTCGGTGGGGGACGGGAAAATTTAGGTAGTTTCAGATAAAATATCGTTGGTTATCGAGGATTTTTAAGTTTATTTTGTGCACCTGCCGTTTTAATACTTTCTGGAGGCGACTATATTACAAAAATTATTTTATTATAAAATTCAAATACCCATTGATTTCGTATTAGTACCTATAAAACACTTACATTTTAATTTACACCATGATCATAATAACTTTTTGCGAATAGGAAATAGCTTTGAGCCTTGTTTCGAGTAATTTTAACAATGAATGGCAGGCACCAGCTTAATGATTTATTGTTGCCAATTTAGTTTTGGCGGTATAATTTTCATGCCGCGTTATAAACAATCGATTATGTCACGATAGAAAAAGTTAATTTGTATTTGATTGTTTTACATTGAAACAATTAATTGGGGGAAATTGGCATCACATTTTGGTTCAAGGCCGCCGCCGAGTTGAAATGGTTTACAAAAATGAATCAACTTCATAAGGTTTTGTATGTGATATTGTTTTACCTTGATTTGTTTGTAAGTTTTTATAACAAACGAAGGTAAAATTTGATTGAAATAGCTACATATTACCTTTTGCTTTGTTTTTAAAATTCTGCTGTTGTTGTGGTTTTTATTGTTTTTGTTTATTGTTGTAGAGAGTCTAGAAACTGCCGGTTGAGAGGGATAACAATGAAAACTGTAGAGAAACATGTAGTTACATATATGTACAAATATTGGATAGTAAGCTCTGAAAGATGTACACATCAATTGTAACACCCATGCTCATATATGCTTCTTGTGTATGGTGGCTGAGGACGAAAGTAGGGACTGCGATCCGGAAGCTGGTGGGTCTGCAAAGGCTTGCATGGCCTGGAATTATACGCTCCATCTGATCTCGGTTACTGCTGCCTTTGAGGTCTTATTTAATCTGTTACCTCTGGATCTTGTAATTCAGGTACCTAGTTGCTGAAAGGGCTGTGTGTAGATTTCACTTTTGGAGATGTTGGGAGGACGGCTGGACTGGTTCTTCCCATTGCTCATTGGCAAGTGGGCTGGAAAGGAAAACCCTCTGGTCCGCATGCCACTGGATGCGATGGTACCAGAGCTTTATTTTGGGAGTCGGTTCTCTGAGAGTTTTCCTGAAAGGGGCTAAAGGAGGTGCCTTATCGAGCCTTCCCTAAATATTTTCACCGACGGCTATCTCACTAAGGAGGGAGCCGGTGCGGGCGTTTACTTTCTTGAGCCTGACATTCGGTTGGAGTACTTACTTCGAAGGCACACTGCTGTTATCCAGGCTGAAGTCTTCACCATCACAAAGGCAGTGAAAATAGCCCTTGATATGGACATCAAGGGAAAGAATATTGCAATCCTTTCGGATAGTCAGACAGCCTTGATGGCTCTGAGTGGCCCACGGAGAGCATCTAACTTACTGGGGGGCTGCAGGTCGTCTGGAGATAAGCTGTATATCCACAACAAGGCGTCCCATCAATGAGTTCCTGGTCACATGGCGATCATGGGGGATGGATGAATGGGCTGAACTTCTAATCAGGTCTGGCTGTAGTTTTGCGTTCCTTGGACCGAAACTCGCCGTAGGCGTTGCCATCTCAGTTATCGGGCCTTTCATCAAAGCGGATGTTCGTATGAAACATCAGCCGAGCTGGGCGGACCTAAGCAAACCCACATGCACAAAACTTTTTCTTGTTGGGCCCAATAGGACTATCTCTGATTTTCTCTTGGGGCTGGCTCGGTATGAATCAATGTAGAACTGTGGTTGGCATCATCACTGGCCACAGCTCGCTTCACGCTCCATCTAACAAGAATGGGAGTTGTTGACAGCCCTGATTGTCTGTCCTGCCTGGAAGGAGAGCCTGAGACAACCGAACACTTTCTGTGTGCTTGTCCGACCTTTGCCCGGAGCTGGCTGGATACGCTGGGGTCTGCTCTCCTATCTGTGGATGAGCTGAAAAACTTACCTCACCAAGACCAGCTTTGCTTCATTAAGGGGGAAAACGCACCGAGAAATTTCGAAATTTTCGATTTTAACCTCTTAAGAATGTCTGGTGAAAGCCGCATGCAAAAATTCGAAAAAATAACGGAGTTATGGCTGATCTAGTCAGAGCTGAGCGGCCGAACGAAATTCAGTTAGAAATACCCCGTGGCCCCTATTGTAACATCGTCTGCGTAACCGGGCATAATATCGAAAATTTTCGTTCGGAAATAATATATTCGGTGAAAAATGGATAAAAAAAAAGGTTCCCGAAAATCTCAGAACCCTGAGGACCTACGTTATGGACCTGTGGAGTGGAGTGGATGATTCTATGTAAGTTGAAGAATTTTGCGATTTATTCATTGCTCAACTTTCAAACGCGTTTTTCTCGAAATCATGTTTTTGAAGTCGGTACGCAAGAAATCTCGAAAACTAATGAACCGATTGCAATTATCTTTTTTGTGCTTATTCTACACATAATTATCTAGTCTTTGTCATATTAATTTTTTTTTAGTGGCTTAGTTTTTTTTTAATCGGCAAAATAAGGTCGTATTTTTCTCTAAAAATCGCTATGTAAATTCAAATCGATAAATCGATATTTTCAAAATCGCATATGACAAAGACTAGATCATACTGTCCAGTTTTATAATCTTTTTGTTTTTTTTTTTTTATTTGGATGATTACAGATGAAGCAGGAGTGCGTACCGCGGCGGGCCTGTTTTTTGCGGTACTTTACGGACCAGAGGATTACTCGGCGAATATTTGATATTTTTCAATAAAATTTTGATCTATTCTTAAAAATGTGTTTTATCATTTAAAAAAGAATTGGTTTGAGTACTGCTATAGATTACCTTAAAAAAATCCAGAAAAATGGTTTTTTTTCGCTCTTCTCGGTGCGTTTTCCCCTTTAAGAGGACTGGAAGGTTTTGGTGAAAATGTTTCTAGCAGGTTAGCACAATGCCGCCCAGGCCTTCGTACTTGGGATCTCCCCCTGCCTAAAAGAAAAAAAATATCTGAAAGATGAAATATAAAAATTAAATCAGTTTTAAAGTTTTAGATGATAATGTTGCCACTAAGATCATCATTGTATTTAAATAAATATATGATATAACGAATTTCTGGAGAGAAAACCCGTGTCTGAGTAGTGACACTTAACTGAGGTCTTAGCCCGTTTCTAGCTTATGAAGACTAATCTAATCCGTTTTGTTTCGTTAGCGAAATACTCATGAGGTTAAGTTAATCGTTGACTAGGTGATAACACCAAAACTTAACTCACGTTGCTGCTTATGTACAGCTTAGCTAGATTTAGTGTTTCCAATTGTTATATATATATGTATATATGGAGGCAAATGTAAAGACTCGATGGTGGAGGCTTAAAATAGAGATCCAGTTCTAATAACACTGGTTGTTTGAATTTGTTTCCGAGAAGAAGGATTCCGCAAAAAATGTAGGAGGGCGTTCTATTAGTTTTCGGAGGTTAACCTCCTCCTCGTATATAGTAATAGATTAAATGTCAAAATTTCTGTTCCTCCTATTGTGAAATTAATTGGACTGGCTCAACTATTATTATTATAGCTTTTCTATGTACATATAAGGATCAGATATGGACAATAAAACATGAGGAATCTACTATACGATATTTATACAAAATCTTCCGTTAAATGAGCCGAGCCAATATTTTGATTATGGGTGTTTGGCGAAACAAGTTCGCAAGATTATAGCTGTGTTCTTTTGTGTCCACAGAACCCCATACATTTTCATAAAAGATTTAAATGAAAGCGAACACTACAAATAGTTCGCTTCAATCGACAGAACAATTTGTTCTCTCCGGTCTATGGTAGTTCTAGAACTACTAACTTGTAACTTGTTACACAAAAAAACATAGCTATATATAACTGTTGTTGTTACTTTTCTATATAAATATTGGTTACTTGTTTTATGTTAGAGAGCTTATTTAAATCTAGAAATGTAAGATTTTTACATCCATTTCTCAACACCCCTCACGAAGAATTTGTGTATTATTTTTAAAAAATAGATATTTTTTAATATTCCAATGACTGAGTTTTTGTTGGTTAAATGCTTTTCGCAGCTGTCTCCAATATTTTTGTACGAAGACTAATAGCTTATTTCGAATGCGAGGCCAATGCAAAATATAGATTCCAGACCATTGGCTCATATATCTTAAAGCCTGCCGACTTTGAAGAAACTTCACCCAAAAAAAAAATACTGCTCTTCCTAGGAAGAGTGGGATTGTTGGATTAACTCCAGTGCAAATGCCACTCGCTTCCCTTTGTCCTAATCTAAATAGTTTATTTATTTATCGTCAATAGGTTTTACAAATTTTTCTAGTTTGCCTAGTTCTAAATAGAACTTTTTTTCTACGGAATTTTATTTTCATTCATGACTTGAATGTGGTTAAATATTCGATTTCCGATTGAATTATGTCATCACATGTCATAACGTAGTAGTTTATTCTAGGTATGCTCATGTTAATGCTCTATATGTACCTAATAAATTATACACAGCGTATGTATCACTTTGCTCTTTGACGTAAAAATGTATTTTTGGAGGCTTGTAAAACTTTACCTCTGTAGTCTATTTAAACAATACTGTACGTCTTCTTAGAACAACGTACACATTTTTACACATTCAATACCCTCACTATTTTGTTTTTCTTTTTTGTACTGATTTTTCTGTTCTTTACATTAGTAAATATTTGCTCACTTGCACTCAGTTTTGTATTTCCTTACTATTGTTGGCGAAGGGAAAACATACTTCAGCAAGGAAATTAATTGTTAAGCCCCAAAAGATCACCTTTAGCAAGTAAATTAAAAAAAAACATTCTTTATAACACGCGAAAAATCTACATTTTGCCGTAATAAAACAATTTTGTGACCTTGAAGTATAAATTTATGCTACTCCTGCGGACTATAGTAGTTTATTTTACTCTGATAGCAAATTATCGTAGGTAACTGAGTGTTGTACTGTTCTTAAAAAAAAACAAGTGAAAAAGCTAGAATTGGTCTAAGACCAATTCTTATGATACCCTAGATGAATGCACGTATGAAATTTCGTATGGTCACCCATTTGAGCAATTTGAATTTTTTGCATAGGTTTCTCGCATATATTTCTAGAACGGCTCGTCGGACAGAAAAAAATGATTATAACCAATTTTATAGGATTTCTTATTCTGAAGAAGTATTTAGTACAATAAAAATGTCTAGGACTGATCATTTTCAAAGTATATGTAAAAAACCAAAAATATTATATGGGAACACCAAGAAGGGGTTGCCCGATTTAGCCCATTTTTGATTTTTTTTTTGGTATTAGTATGAAAACACAGTGTACCAAATTTCAGCTTTCTATGTCCACTTGTTCTTAGGTAGTGTCCAAATATATCGTGGAAAACGAAATTTTTGTATGCCAACCCCACGAAGGAGTTGCCCGATTTGTCTCATTTTCGAACTTAATTTTACTTTTTTTCTTTAATGTCCGTGTACAAAATTTCAGCTTTCTAGGTGGACGCGTTCTCGAGTTATCGTGCGCACAGACGGACGGACGGACATGCAAAAAATAACTTTTAATATTATGCGTGGGTGTCCAATTCATTTTGCTCTACCATCATTATTTCGAGGTGTTACAAACGGAATGACAAACTTAGTATACCCCTATAGATTTCATCTAGGGTATAAAAAAATTAAATATTGCATTGAGTTGAAATCAAAAATTGTTCATTTAGATTAAATTTAAAGAAGCTTGAGTGGATGTGAACTGATGGACAAATCATCTGTTTCATTAAATATGTTATTCCATAGATGGCACAAGATTTAGATATCGCATGCCCAGAGCAAAGTATATAATTTTTTAAGGTTGGTAATCCATTACGGAATGGACCGTCTAGTATTCATATTTTCTCGCATCTGCCGTGTTGAGAGGCTTGATAAAATGTATACAAAACTGCTTTTAAATCTTAATATGCTCCTTGCGCGCTCGAAAGCATGTTGTGGTCCATTCCAGAATACAACAGCCATTTCACATCTGCTTTGGTATATCATGCGGTATTTAGATCTTGTGCCATCTATGGTTATACACAAAGGGGAATGTTCATCTTAAACCGGACACCTCCAGAATTGAGAGATGTCTTAAACGATGTATTATGATACTCTCAACATATTTCATTAACAATGTTTATTCTAATTAAATTGGGGAATGCCAGAGGGGGGGGGTTTGTATTAAAGTTTGATCGAATACATTTTAGAAAATCTAGTACAGAATCGAATTACTTAGGTTCTGAGAGGAAGTTTGAGTACCCGCACTCCTATACTCAGAGGCTTAACTCTTTCAGGGGCAACGGTACAAATTCAATACCATACGAGAATTCGTTCTCGGAATATATTCTTTGTAAAAAAATTATAATAACATGATAGGCGTACGTAAATGTACGTATATTCCATGAAAAACATAACATATTTTTCTACTGTCAGAGTGATAACGGTAATTATATTATTATTGTATCGTGTCCAGGCGAATTAAGGTGTTCTGTTCCTAGTTTAGTTTTAAACTAACAGGCGCGATTATTTGAAATCATATTGGCGTTTACTGTGAATTATTTTTTAAAGAGATTTGAGAGGTTAGATCAGTTACTACCATTTTATAAGGAATCCGAAAACGAAAAACCATCTACTTTTGAAGTATCTCAGCCAATTGTGTAAGCCAATTTTACCAAAATATAGCATATTTAGTCCTGCAAGTGTTGAAACATTATAGATGTCAAGGGATGATTTTGAAACTGATGACGAAATTATTCTGAGCGATTTAAAAAAAGTTTGGAATGCACAAGCTTTTAATCCACCGAAATGGAGCAGAAATTTCCATATAGCTGAACCAGAACAATTCAAAGGAACACACTATGGTCCATCGGAGATCATTGCAAATCTTCTTACAAATGATCCAAGGGATCTTTTCAGTGCATTACTCACTAATGAAATCGTTGAACAAATAGTATTCCTAATTAATTTATTTGCAAGCAATCAGAAAAGTTTTATCTGCCTACCAATAGTTCAGAAATCAAAGTTTTTATTGGAGTAAATTTTCTTATGGGAATAAAACGCAAGCGACTTACCGCGATTACTAGTCTAGTAGACCTGAACTGAACGACCCATATATATCCAAACTGATGTCAGTCAAAAGGTTTAGTTGAATTTTAGGAAATATTCATTTGAACGATTCGTCATTGATGCCTAACAGGGATTCTCTGAATTTCAGCAGACTATACAAAGTACAACCCTTACTGGATATGCTTTTGGAAAGATATCAAAAATGTTTTGATCCAGGAGTACTTCTTGCGGTAGACGAATCGATGATTAAGTTTAAAGGTCGCAGTTCTCTGAAGCAGTACTTGCATAAAAAGCTCATAAGAAGAGGATATAAAGTATGAATGCTTTGCGATAAGAATGGTTACATATGTAACTTTGAAATATACACAGGCAAAAAAGGCAATGATATTCAGAAAAACTTGAGCGAAAGCGTCGTTTTGCACATGAGCTCTCCTTTTATTGGTAAAAATCATAAATTGTATTTTGATAATTTTTTTACAACATGTAATTTGATGGTAGAGTTGAAGTGAAGCGGAATGGGATATACGCACGTGGCACTGTACAAGCCAATCGGAGATTTTGGCCATCAAACTGGAAAGTGGACAGGAAACTCTCCCGCGGTTAATTTGTCTGGAAAACAAGTGACTCTGGACTACTTTATCTAAAGTGGAAAGTCAAAAAAACGGTTACTATGCTTTCAAATTTCCATGATCCTGAAAAATTAACTAAAGTTACACAAAGAAAGCCCGATGGTACTTCAATTTTAATTCCTTGCCCCGAAGTTATTGCTGAATATAATTCAAATATGAATAATGTTGGTAAGTTTGACCAGCTCAAAAAATATTACGAGGTTGACCGAAAGAATTACAAATGGTGGCATAGGATTTTCTTTCATTTTTTGGATATGTCTGTCGTGAATGCTTATATCTTAGCAAAATTTGTCGACTACAAGCGACCTCTAAACGAGTTTAAATTGGATATTATCAACTATTTGGTAACTGTACCATTGCCTCAAAAACGAGAATCTCAATGAGATAGAGTTCAGATAAAAAAACAAGTCTTATGTTGACCCATCAATTCGAGTGGCAGGCTCATTACATCAACTGATAAGATGTACATTACGGCGATGTGCCAAATGCAGTAAAAAGGGACAACACCAAAGGCGAACACAGTGGATGTGCAAAATTCCTCTGTTCCTTAGTAATCCAAAAACGTGCTTTACAGATTTTCACAAAAAGTGATCGTATTATGTGCGGTGGTATAAATTGCATACCATGTCCTTACGCAGGACTGTGCAATTAAACAATATTAATTTAAGATTTTTTTTTGTTCAATAATTGGAATAAACTCAGTTTGACTAAATTTCGTTAATTTTTTAATTTTATCATATCGTGAAAGAGTTAAATAGCTATTTATAGCCATCCCTATACTCACTCTTTTTGTATGTCCTTCATTTCTATTCGAACTAAAGCACTTTAGATCGGATCTAACTCTAGGGTTATGTCCGATCGGAAAATGGGTTTCATTGTTCGCCTTAGCTCATTATCAGCTACAATTCGTAAAAGAAAAATTTTCTCTACATACTTTAAAGGGTAGGCACCTCCTGCGGGGGGTGGCATGTTGAATATCGAATTAAAGGTCTCGCCGAGTACTATCGGGTGGTGTACTCTACCCCATTCAGAAATCTTTTTCGGGACGTTTTTGCTGCCGGAAACCCCTTTTTCATGCACTTGGGTCCCATACACCCCAGTTACTACATTTCGCATATATTTTTGCAGTTATTTCTTCCATGGCGATTAGTACTCTTTTGTGACCATTCTTGTCATAGAAAGCCATTTTCCACGACACACAAATTCCGCGCAATCACGAGAAGCAGAAAATTAGCTTTTTTCACCCAAGAAAGTCGTTCAAGCTATATCCGATCGCCAAAGCTTTCCCATGCATACTTGAAATAAACATTGTTTATAAAATATGTTCAGAGTATCATAAGACATCGTTTAAGACATCTCTCATGTCTGGAGGTGCCGGAACTAAAGTTGTATGAAAAATGGGCATTCCCCTTTTGCCATCACCCTGACATTGCAATGTTAATTAGTTACTTTTTTCAATTTTATATTACTGAAATTTAGATAAATATTATTTTTATGATTGACAAAATGTGCGTACAGCTATGTGAGAGTTTAAATCCAATACAGTAACGCTGCCCGGTTGCATAATAAATTCCATTTGATAAAATGATAAATTAGTCGAACAGAACCGGTAAGCTAAGATAAAAGAGATAAAATCATAGTGCCCGCAGCAAACCAGACTCCCCATCATGTCTCAAATTTTGAGTTTCTTTATTTTTTTTTTCTAATTTCAACCTGCAAAATGCTCTGATATGAATGACATAATCAATAAAAATCCATATCACTCAAAATATATGTATATACCAACATGTAATGTAATTCATCATCGACAATAAAAACTCTCATGTATGTGATTAGCTGCAGGCTAAAAAGGTGTTCCAACCTTATGATAAAATGCTGACCCATATTCCAAAATTGGTGAAGGTAAAACAAATTTATTACACAAATGAATTTTTCATATATGTACGAGTATACATAGCCGCCCATACATTTGTTCAGTTCTAATTTTACTGTTATACATGGAGTTCTAATCGCGTTCGAAATGAATGCAAAATCATTAATCGTGTCATTATAGAACGGCAAATTATCTAGTTAAATGAGAGAAGTAAAATAAATAAATACAAAAAAATGATGCTTTGGTAAGTCAATAACATCGTGAGAAGCAGGAAATCGTTCAAACAGAAAATGATTTCCAGTTACCTAAGTGTAAGTACCTGAAATGTCGTTACAAAAATAAAATTTTAACACTTTTCGAATTATACCCCAGGACACATAGCTAATTTCTAGCGAGAAATAAAACAGGCATATCCAGGAAATTTAATTAAATCTCTTCCGAATGCAAGGAGAAAGCTTGTCGCCAATATGTTGGACATGCATACACATATGTAATATGTATATGTGCATTTAACATAGATTCACCCACCGGCGACGACATGCGGTATACCGGCAGTCTTGATCATATCAAATTAAGCGCATTCCGCATGCGCAGTTAAAATTGTTGTTTCATAAAAATTACATTCAACTGGTGCGCTGTGTGTGACATTTCAAGTAATATATAAAAAAAAAACAAAAAAAACATTGGTCATGCGGCAGTAGCAGTTATACAAAAATCACTCTGTGCATGGATAACTTCTTCATCAAATTTTATTTTCAACTTAATAAATTTTGCGTCAATGGGATATTTTCCGTAAAAGAAAATAAATCGTCGAAGCTCACGCATGTGCGTCAAGCTTCTATTATTTCGTTATGATTGTGAGTAGTTTTTCCCAGCGTAATTTAATGTTGTTTTAAATTTTTGATTTGACTTTATGTATGCATGTTGTAGGTAGATATACTGAATATGTAGCTGTAGATATGTTTGACCAGACTGAGGTGCTGATATGATTGTGGCGGCCGGTTTGAAGCGGATGCATAAATTGCACCGGTGTTAAGCAATATGAGATGACAAGATAATTTTGTTGCTGTTAACGTTTTTATATATTTTTTGTTTGGGTATGTCGTTAAAATGCTACGATTGTGTATTTAATCTATACCGACATGGGACAGTTTCATTTGTTGTATTTATTTAAACAAAACAAAAAATCATGCTCAGGATTTATACTTATAGGTAATTATTAAAAGGGAATTAACGATTCAGAGGAAAGTAAGGAGATACCGATTTTGAATTCTTGCGACTTGTAGATGTTATTAGAAATGCTAATAATAGTGCAGTAATAAATAGGACGAATATACAGGGTGTTTCCACATAGGAGGTCAATAGAGCAGGATGTGATAGTACTCACCTAGAAAAACAATCAATTGTATGGTGGAGGGGGGGAGGGTATCATGAATCGTTTAGGAGTTACAGGGTGATTAAGAAAAAAAGCTAGTTTTTTCACAAAACACCCTGTATCTTAAAAATTACAGGAAGTACGTTCACAGTTAAGTGCTCATTGCAGAACAGAAAAGGCCATAACTTTCAACGACTGCTCAACCGGCCCCGGACCCCTTTCCTTTCAAAATTTATTGAGCCCTATTCTGTCGGTAAAATTTTATCATTTTATGTTATGTTATGCTTTAAAATAAAATATTTCCCTAAAATCCTATTCTGTATTCCAGAAATTTTATTTTATTTTATGCATCGTAACATAAAATATTTCCTGTTATGGAGCATAACATAAAAGAACCTAAGCAGCACATTTTAAAGGTATTTTGACACATTTTATGAAAATTACATGCGTCATTTAACATTTGTTGCGCGAAAATTGTTTTAATTAAAAATTAAAATGTCCACCGCCATACATAAAAATTACAATGTTGTCAGAAATTGTAGAAATTTGCACTGCTACGTTATGGTAAAATATAAAAAGTTAATTATATTTGCCTAGGTTTTAATTTTATGCAGAGGAGATCATAGGATACGATATCTTCGCGATTCCTACGATCCTTGTGAGTTGCCCAACCTAAGGCTTCAAAAGTTGTTCCGGCTGGATAATTAATAAATTTCTTATATTGTGATTTGTAAACTTATTTTGCAAACTTATGAATAATTCTAATTTATACCCAAAATGTTTCGTTTTAAGAAAACAAATTCAAATACTTTTAGAGTAACTATAGCCTCATACCGGAAAGACATCTATTCCGTTCACTTTGAGTTAGGAATATAAAATTGAACGGAATGGATGTCTTTCTGTTGCTTTGCATTTCGACGGACATGGTTCGTATCAAACTCCAGTAAGGAGTTGTCATATTTTAGCACTTTTACACCCAAAGTATCTCAAGAGCTATTAAGAAAGCAGCTGCTTTCATAAATGATTATTTAGTGGGTGATTTGATAGAGTATCACGCAAATGTCAATTGACCAGCTGTTCAGAAAGTAATAGAAAACATAGCGGAATGTACTAAATATTTTATGTTACGTGTTCATAAAAGAATTCATAAAATATTTTTATGGAACCACGACAGAATACGAATTTCTAAAATATTTTATTTTCTTTTTATGAACGGATTTTTTCGCCATAAAATAACAAAATATTATTTTAAGAAAAAGAATAGGGCCCATTGTTGTCTAAACTAAAAATTTCGTATTTTCTTACCCTTGTTGTTTTACTTTGACCCCTACTTTTTTTTTGTAAACAGGTCATTAACATAAGTTTTTTTATATAAAAACTGTAGACTCTCCTCTTTAATTGCTATGTGATACCTGTAGCCGGTAATGAGTCCCATACAATTTTTTGTTTGCGTAGGTGAGTACTTTCAAATCCTGCTCTATAGACCTCCTATGCGGAAACACCCTGTTTAGGACGAATCACTGAATGAGGGTTTTTCACTGTATAATTTACTCTGGTTTGATCGTGTGTTACCATTTATTGACTCTGTTCTAGGTTGTAATTTTTTTTGCTACTTCAAAAATTATTATCCTTGTCTTTATTATTTTAATAAAATAAAAAAAAATTTTCACTACTATTCTTATTATTTTAATTTCATAACTTTTCCATTTCTAATATACAGGGTTTCCCATACGTACCGCATTTCCTTTATACCTCGGATTCCTCACTCAATTTCCAGAAATAAATTGTATGGGAGGAGATAAATACACGGTGTAGGGCGGGGGGGGGGGGGGTTTGAATTTTGGATGCTTTTTATCCCAATACCATGTAACTTTCTTGTTATACACCTTATAAAGGTGATAGTAAACCCTCTACGGTTTCAAACAAATGCCCAACCACCTCTCTACCCCCTTTCCGTCACCAGTTATAGGACGTTAAAGTAAAAAAATGGAAAATTTTGCAATTTATTTTTCAATTATAACGATTTTTCCGCTGAAAGGCAAGATAAGGATAGCACTTTCTTGCAAGATTTCGAAACCTCCGAATGTTACCTTTCATTTGATCCTGCACATGTACCTACCTAAATGCTACCGTTTTTGAGATATTCCCTATTTTCCTTCAAGTCCACATTTTTATTACTATTTTTCCTTTTATTTCCTTTACACATTTATTTTCAGAAAATCAAATATCGTTTCATTTTGTCATATGTTTTCATAATAGATTTAGATCTTGCATATTAGGTAGTGGTAGCAGTGGAGTGCCAGCGGTAAAATTAAGATTAGAGATTGTTCTACGGCAACGCCGCCCGCCGTGAGCATAATGTGATGCATTTCATACATGCAGTACTGTATATGTAAAAATATTTTCTTACATAAAATAACAGCCACGCCGGCGCTTCGGTGTTGTGAATGTAATTCAGCCATTAAACTGCCAAACTTTATCCCAAAATTTGTCAAGTTCATTTTTGACATTTTGTATGGATTTAAGCAGGGACCGAAAATAACTGGTATTTTGGAAACTTTAAACAAAAAAAGCTGGGATAAACCATGATCGTGGAATTTTGTGAAATATACTAAAAGATGTCTCGTGAGACCCGTTTCGATTCCTGCAAAGCTTTTGAAAACTTAACTTTTTAAAAAAAAGCTACAAAAACCAAGTTGGAAAGGCTTTTTATTTTATCTGGCAAAAATATAAAGCCAGCTGGGCTTTTTATTTTTTCTGGCAAAAATAAAAAGCCAGGTTGAGTTTTTTATTTTTTCGGACTGGAAGCAACAGGTTTCGAAGCCGGAAGTATAAAAAGCCACGTTGCTTTCTTATTTTCAGGGTCCGGACCAGTTATGAGTTTTTTTTTCTTATCCGGTATCGGGTAATAAATCTGTAGTTAAGTACCATTTTACCATTTACCATGTGCTCTGCTCTGACTTATGTTAGGATGTCGTCATTAATTTACCGAAAAGCCGGAGTTCTTAAAACTTTAACAACTGCACGAGCGCGGCTTATCGTTGTCGGCTGCTTCTTTTTTTTATGTTATTTTTTCCGTTGCCGCGCTGTAGTGCCGACAAATTATTTGAAAAGCGATTAGGGTTCCCATATCCGAATTATTTTTAATGGAAAAATATGATACTCGGCTAAAAAAGAAAGTAACCAGTTTCAAAACCTGTTACTTCCAGCTTCAAAAAATAAAAAGCCCAGCTGGCTTTTTATTTTTCCCAGGAGGGTGATTCTGATCTTTTGTCGTACTTGAATGTCAAAATATACGACTAAATGAAATGAACTTTTCACCTGATTTTTTCGTGTTTTTATTCATGTCAGCAACCCTTGCATGGCGTAGAATGAACTGAAAATTACACTTCATATTACAAATTCAAAATAATATTTCGAATTTAAGCACTTGTAATGCTCTAATTAGGTGTAGATTTTCCATTCACCAGTGTAAAATTTTTGTCACATTCTCTGGGAGGAGTTGCCTAATTTGTCGTATATTTAGGCGTGTTCTTTGACGTTTGTTCACGGAATATTTATCATAGTTCATTTTCTGGTAGATAATAGTGAAGACACAAAATGAACTGTGTTGAAAAAAAGTACGACAAAATATGTCAAAATTTACGACTAAATAGTACGACAAAAGATCAGAATCACACTCCAGATAAAATAGAAAACCTTTCCAGCTTGGTTTTTTTAGCTTCAAATTATTATCGGTCAGGAATAACAGGTAAAGTTGGCTTTTTTCGTAAAAAGTCATAACTGATTCGGTCCCTGGATTTAATTAAATCATGGCAATTTGATTATTTTCTATATACTTTCTTTTCTACTTCTATGCACGCACCCATCAATTCAATTCTGAATCTTCTGTGTTCTGCAGTGCACTGCTCGGAACCAAAAGAACACACGCAGCTTTTCTTTCTTTATATATATTTTTTTATATTACTAAGCCAAGCTTAGGGGATACTCTATGATGCAAAGCATCGAATGGCAGGACGGAGATACAGAAAGGAGTTAAGGAACGTGAGGAGAGTGCCGGAGATGCTGATTTATGTTATACTCTTAAATCTACGCAGATTGTATGCCGGAGGAAATACAGAGAAGATGGTAGAATGTTCTACATTCGCACAGTTCGGGATAAAAAACATCACGGAATCTTACTGTTGAATTGATACTTGAGTTTATACTTAATTTCTGAACGTTTATTTCATATTTATACTATCAAGATTTTAGACTCTTTATAATTGCTTCTATATTAAATTATTGGTAACCTCGTTCTTTCCGATCAGGTCCGAAACGTTTTTGCCGTTCAAATGTTTCCCTTATTAAAACATTAATAAAACTAGACTTCTTTTAAGTTTTATTTCTCCACCGTTCAATCAAATGTGGCTGTGTTGAAGGCTAACCATTACCAAAATGTAAAAGAAAGAGAATTCTCCACCTGTGCAAATATGCTCTCTCGCACCATGCCAAAGGTGGGTGTATTATAATCGTAATGTTATGTTGATTGATATATCTTGAAGATTTCCTTTAACTGCTTGTTAGAGAGCAGAGCTCTCATGCTCGATTGTCTGAATTTTGTCCTTGTACACGCAGAGAAAAATAAAAATTCATAACAAACGGACGTCGCGTTTAAAATGCATATTCGATTGAATTCGTTTCATTCAACTACTTTTCTATCAAATTAAACGAAAACATATTGAAATTGAAAGATTTTCCAAAAACGCGTATTCGTCTGCGCGTTTAAAAAGGCCTTCAATTTAACAATTCACTATAAAATCAGAAAATAATTCGTATTGAATACGTTGACGTTTAGTATGATAGCTAAATGCATTTGGATTTTCATTAACCTGTCTGTTGTTCATGTTGAAAGCAAAACGCCTTCACTTTTATCGTCAAATTTAGTATTATTTTTGTAGCTTTACTTCAGTTCGTTCACACTTCGAGTCAGGAGTCTGCTTTTCGCAACTTAAAGGTTTTCCTTTAATTTTGGTATTTCGTCTTGTACACTCATTTGAATTTGGAATTGAGTACACTGTCGAAATTTTTCCCAGTTATCATAAGAATAATAGCAAAATTTCGGCAAAATTGAAATTGTGGCAGAAACACAATTTGGAGATTATTCCAACCCTAAGTGCTAGTTAACAGGGGCTACATTGTCGAAAACTTGATAAAGTCAACAACATTTGTGCCAGTGGGATATTTCTTTGCAAATATGTATCCGTTCAGTAATTTCCTTATTACCCCCAAATTTACCACCCGAACTACCCGTATTTGCAATAAAATAAATATTTAGCATAAGAAATCTAAATAAAATTCGACACGTGATTATTATTAATGTATTTTTTTATTGACTTATGATGTATCGATTTATTCCATTACAAGCAGCTCAAAAACTGGTCTGGTAAGCTTTTGTTTGTTTGCCTTGAATGCTTTGCCATTACCACTCACCGCCAGATCATACCAGAAATGCTGGCAAGAATTCGGGCGATATGCAACGATAAACTCGGCAATAATACCCACACGATCATAAATCGTTTTTTTTTTAACCAGTCTTTCGTCATAACCCATTTGGAGTGTAACGTACCGTAGGTTGTTATCAACGCAACTCAAGATAATTTTACAAAAGTTTTGTAAATGTAATATGCCCTTTGCTTAGGTGAATGGTAAACAAAAATTTAATAATAATAATTGCTGTATATAAAATTAGCTTTAGTAACTTGAAGAACATACTCGTATAGCGTACGTAGGTAATCAGCTTATCAAATCGTAGGAATTTAAATATATTGTGTTCGTAAAGGCTCCTATTTCTTATCGTATAAAAAGCATATCCGACTTTTTCGAATGGAATTTGATGAATGAAATATTTGAGACCTGAGACTTTAGTCAAAATAATTTCATTAATTTCGTTATACCACTTGAAAGTTTTATCTTGAGAATGTTATATTAATCAGTATAAATAAAGGGCTAACGGCTGCCTTAAAACTAAAATTCTATTTTGAAAGTGTCCATATGCCAAAAATAACAATTAAACATATTAGTGATAATACTATTGCTATTATTCAATTTCGGCGTAAATACAAAGATAAAGGACGATAAAAACAAGGACGCCGTAATTATGTACATTATGGAGTATACCTACATTACATATGAGGATCTTATATACAATACATCGTTGCTCCATTGGTCATTCCCATTCTAATTGAAAATTAATGGAATTAAAAAATTTTAATTCCAAAAAATAGAATTGGATTAGATATGGATAATGAAGTTTAAGGTAAATTGAAAGAATTGAAATATGATTTGCCATGAATGACACATTTCGTTGACCACTTCTTGAAGAACTTTTTAAAGCGACCGTATCGATTTAACGGAACATTTGTCAACTTACGCGGTGTTTCCGTCATGTAGGTCCACAGGGCAGGAGGTGATAGCACTTACCTAGCCAAACAAAAAACTGGTTGGCGTGGCGAGGCGCAGCTCAACCGAAGTTGGGTCATTCCATATCAAATAGGCAACATGTGTGGCATGATCATCATCAATTTGGTTGAATTGTAGGGTTTGTGAAAACAAAAAGTCGAATTAAAAAATTTCCCTATACATTGCGTATTTTTAAAATTTAGAAAAAAAAGCTGTCCTGGCCTTCCTTAAAAATTCATATATATTTTTCTATTCATACCAGGATAGTGAAATATGGCTCATTTGAAAAATAGGATATCAAGCTACCTAAGAAAAATATCATTTTAAAAATATATGCGAAAAAGGACATCAAGAATAAGGATTTTTTTTTTTTTTTACTATTATCCACTAAAACATATCAAAATTTTAACTTGGGATCTCAACGGGATCAAGAAAATGTCACCAATCTTGCATTTTCTCATAATAAATTCTTAGTTTCTTGAAAGTGGTGCGAGTTGATTAAACAGGATTCTAGATTCTATAGAAATTTATAAATTTCCAGAAATTTTCTGACTCATTATAATTATTATGACTTTTAGGATCAATTTAGGTCATATCGGATGAAAAGTTTTTAGATCTGTACAATTTTCCAAAACATTTCTCTAAGGATGTGGAATTATATAAACCCATATTTGAAATGAACTCAACATGTTTATCCTAGATCAACATGATGCATTTAGTCATAATTTAGTTAAACTCTTTTCCACACCACCACCGTAGAGGTTTTAAGCAATTTAATTTAAGCTCAAAAATTCTACGTGCAGGAAAAAGCTTCATAAACTAGTTACATCAAAGATATACACAGTAAAAAATATTTTCACAATTGTTGCCACAAGGCTTAGGTATACTTTGCTTAAATGTAGGGAATATTCCTCTAAATTCTAGGGAAAAATACTTAAGCTTTGTGGCATTTTTTACAGTGTATATAAATGATATTCAACATCGAGAAAAGTTTGATTATGCAGATATTAATATGGATGAAGACGTTGTTGATATTGAAATTGGGTATAAATAAGATGAAAAAGAAGGAACAAATAAAGCGCTTAGCGCTTAATGAACATTACATTAGAAGCAAGATTTACCGATCTGGTAGGTAGTATTAAAATCATTCAATGAGTGTCTTGGGTATTTGAAGGAAAAATCATTTAATAGAAGAAGGTTTGCAAGTTAAGGTTATGTACGGAAAAAGATTGTAGAAACTAAAAAAATTATTTTTGAAAGAAACGTTGGATTAAGCAAGTAAAAAAGCTAGAATTGGTAAAATGGTAAAATACTTACACTACTAATGAAGAAGACTAAAACCAGTTTAAAACTGGCCTAATGAGGAGATTTTTTGAATATGTAAAAAATTTCTTGTGTGTTAGCAATATCTATATTTGTTGATTAGAATTACGCAAGCTTCGTCGTGCAGCCTTCTGGTTGAAAAAATCTAGGTATGTTCAATATCATTTTTAGAGTCTCATTTTATGTTAATTTCAATTTATTATTATGACATTGTGTGGCACTAATCCAGAAGTCATAACAGGCAAGAATATTATTTTATAAATTAAAAAGTTTGTTGGTCGAGACTTAGGGCCATATTCACAAAGTCTTTTAATTGAAATTTAATTTGTGGTTTTGAGTGCTCCCGTTAGCGAGGATTGGGGCCCACTTGAATTAAAATTAAAGTTATATATGCGTTATTATGACATAAAATAACCCAAATTTAATTTAAATTTAATTTTAAGTGTGCCCTATAACCCTCTCAGTACTAAAACAGAAATTAAATTAAATTTCAATTTAATAGCTTTGTGAATGCGGCCCTGAATATCAATTTTCTGTTGATCATGTGGTACAGTACTTTGATTAATTTATTTAAATTATATACCCTTTCAGAAATATGTTGCTTGTATGTCAGTGTTTTATCAAGAATGGCGCGCCTACGTATTTCAGTTCGGATTTCCAGCTGATTTCACTAGTATCGAATCTAAAGTTTGAGTGTGAAATTACAGGTGGCGCGTCTTTTCGTGAAAAACATTGCTCCTGCGTTTTCGGTACGTTAAGGGGGTATTCTAGTCTAGAAATTCGAAAAAATCGTTTTTTTTCTTTCATATTTTCAAAGTTTAACTATTCAAGAATATGCCTACAAGAGGATTTTTCAAATTTGTATCTTTATATTTAGTGTTCACTTGCATCCAGCTGCTAACAGTTGAACTCTAACTTCCAAACCACATGGACGTATGATGGACTTTAAGGGGTAGCGCCTCGGTAACGGCAAAAAAAAAAGGTTTTTTCACGAATTTTTTTCTCGCAAAATTAAAGGTGTTTGAAAAAAACCTTTTAAGGGTATTATCGGGCATACATTGAACTTTATTGATAAATTTTTGACAGCGAAAAAAAAACAAAATGGCGGCTCCACAGCCATCTTCTTGGGACATGCTTCGGAGCAAGCTTGACGCGCTTGGTGGCGACCTCTATTTTCAAAGGAAAAAAAAATTTTCTCGCACGGGACATTTTTTTTCTTATTCTAGAGGTTTAAACTATTTTTTAAGCCAATAGAAAAAAAACGATTTTGCAAAAAATTTACAGTGGTGTTACACCTTAAACGCGTTTTTCTCGAAACTGCCCTTTTCAAGACTATGCCCACGATTTCTACTTGATTTCTACTTGACCGATTTACTTGAAATTTTTTTGAGAGTCTTCTTTATAGACTTTTCTATGTCCGGAACTAGCCGCATCCCAAAATTTCAATTTTTACTATTTTTAAAAAAATCGAAAAAGTCAAAAAAGTGGTACAAAAATTGGTTTTTTTTTAGGCAGTGGCCATTTTGTGAAATTTTTTTTTTTTAACTTTTCCCTAGTTCCGGACATAGCGACATTACTCTAGACTAATAATATTTTTTTTTTCCGGATTGCTAGTCGGGTTGGAATCGTGGGCATGATCACGCGCAAATTTTTTGAGGCCTCCCACTTCATCAGCTGCTAATTTTTTGAATTTTTAACTTTTTTAATTTTTTAATTTTTTTCTGTATTCTTGCAATGTTAATAAATAACTCATAAAAAAAATGGATAGAAAAATATTGATTGCCTTTTTTTTACGGCACTTCAAAAATCACCTAAAACTCGGGCCTCTAGACTAGAATACCCCCTTAATCTTCCACTTATGAAAGTTGTTGCCTAAATCTTTAAAATTGATTTCGAGGTTTTATACCATATCTGAAATCGAGTCATTTGAGGTGTACAAACAGTTGTCATCAGCTTTTAAACAAACAAACAAATTATCAAAGTAAAAAGAGGTAAAAATCAGACATTTTTATTTTAGAACTCCACAACCCGAGAGAGGAGAGGAGTACGAGGCTGCTTGAGCAGTCGTTACTGGTGACCGTAAACTACAGGTTGTTTAGTGAAAAAGTGGCATAATTTCTTAATCACCCGGTAACTCCGAGCCTGTTGATATATTAATTTTAGTCGTAATTTTGCAATACGGTTGTTTACAAGTGTATGTTCATGTAAATTTCATGCAATTTTAGAATTTCCCTGTTTGTGTTTCTTTGCAAGCTTTATCTGCAGATCCCATCTCTATCAACGGCATCCCGGTTTTTCTTTAGCACCTTACTTTAAATTCAATCCAATTTTAATTAAAGTTACTTTTCATTATACATAGGTACATATTTTCAAATACATCTCCACTTATGTATCTATAGAAGTATGTGTGTATATAAAATATGCATATTCATATTATGTTTACTATCTCAATATAACACTGAAAGATAGTTGTTTGTATACATGAAGTCGAATGAATCTTGCACGTTTAACCTTATGCAAAGCTTTTTTTAATAACATCCTCCTCCTCTAGGATTGTAAGTCAGCTCTCATTAAAACCTTTAGAAATTTTTATAAAGGCGCACATCTGTCATTGCCTATCTTCTTCAATTATAAAACTGTTTAAGGTTGAAGAAGGGCATCGTACAGTATTATAGGGGAATGAGTAATGAATTTTAGCTTATACAAAGTATAGGTACTGCTTCATTTTTTTATATATAGAGAGAATACACATAATTTCTAAGATCTGATTATAAATTTTATCTAGGGATAAGGAAGAAAAAAAATCACTGTGTCACTCAAGATTCGAAATCGGGACCTTTCGTTTATTCGACAAGTGCTAATTTGGTCTAGATGCCTTTTCTCTTTCAAATTAATATTAATAATTTTTGTAATTCAGGAAATTTAATTTTCAGTTTTGTTTTTTAACTGATTTAATATTAATCTTATTTTTATTCTTTTCAGGTAATTTAAATCAATTCTGTTCGTAAGTACCTATAATGAATTTTTTCTTCAATTTTCTATTAAAAAATATTCACTGTACATTTACAGAGTGGCATACATTTTTTTTTGATATATTTTACAAGAACTTTTGCTTAATTACTATTATAGATTTTGTTCTTCTTCAAGTCATCTAAATTTTTGTCAGGAAATCTGTTACTCAAAATTAATTTCTGAATCATAGCCGACGACGCTAACTTAATACGTGTGAGATATTGAGAACAGTTTAATTTAAACAAATTAACATAAATTTATATTTGTGTACCCATCTTTGATGTTTAGAAGCGCCAGCATATTTTCTGACACTTTTTTTATTGCTCGTCCATAGATACTATTTCTTTTGAATTTAATTATTGGTAACTCGTGTTCAGAACTAGGTTTTCAAGAATATGTGAGAATCTCCACCCAGCAATTAGGATTTTCAACGTAGCGATAAGTTTTTTAAAGTATGATCAATATTATTATCCTGTTTAATAATATTGAAGAAATCAAAGGACATCTATAATAGAATTTTGTTATCTGAATTACATTTTGCTCCAACGGCTGTATTAAATGTGCCACTGTAATAAAGTCTTCCTCATTCCGTATACATCATCATAGAAGTGCGTACCATGGGACATTATTTAAGGGTCAATCCATGAAAATCTACCAAAAAATTGAATAATTTGAATGAAATTATTAAAGATGGTGGAGAATATCGTTAAAAAGAAATAAATAATGTTTTGATTTTATCATAAAATCAACTTCTAGGATTGTGAACTCTTTTTGAGTAGACTCTTGATGGGGTCATTTTTAAAATTATTTTCCTTGGATTCCATTCTACTTAAAAAAAAAATAGAATCCCTGTCTGGAATTTTTTCTTTCAAGGATAATGATATTATTCAGATTGTTTTTTTTTATTTTAGTTGTAACAATGCCTCTGGATATCGGGATGATTTCATGTTTCTTTTTATTTCCCAGAATATTCACTTGCTTTCAAATATTTTTCTTCCTGGCAATATTTGTCTTTAGTCACGAAAACGAAATTCATATGTATATGTTTTTAAATTAATTTCAAACTCATGCAAACAACTAGTCAGAAGAACGTGATATGATTTTTGTCAACTAACTCTCGCTGCTATCTGTTTTAGGGTTCCTCCAGGAACATATTTTCCTCATACGAAGTCACAAAAAAATTCCATTTTTTTGAGATTCTAAAATCAGTCATATGAAGCGAAATATTGACGGAAGTTATTCCTATTTTTGTGTTGCCTCTCCGAGTCATCATCTTATTTATGTCTTCAATTTGTCTTATAATATTTCATCAATGTTGTGTTGTGCTTAGAACAAGCCGAGATTAGCATTAAATTTTTGCTTTGCAAGTTTTGCTTTGTGGAGTTGCGCTAATAAATTCCAAATGCATTAACCGTGCATTGGAAATGAGTCCAATGATATTTCTGAACTTGCATTTTGTAGACCAAAGGAGTAATTTTTGGGGAAATGGTACAAGACAATAAATTAATGAACTGGTATGATACGTTTCAAGTATTCCAAATACATATCTACTTTAATGGTCGGTAATGAATGAATGGTAAAGTATATCCGATTTAAAAATTAAATTTTCAGCTAAAAACTGCTTCGAATGATAGAAAATCCACTATAGTTATACCTAACTGTTTCTAAACAATTTTCCTCGAAAACGCGTTCCAATAATATTTCTAATTAAGTCTCGCCAGAACAGTCCTTAAATGTTCCCAGATGGATGTTGGATTGCATATCAAGAAAGATATATTTTTTCCTAGTTAGTTTCTTCATTTTACTTGATATTCGGATCCATTGATTTTTATTTCTGGAAAATTGTACAAAATTTCATAGAATGTGCGCCACTTGTACACCAGCACACAGACAGAGTTCTTTGGTTGTAAACTTACAAATTTTGAAAATCTAATCTTGGTATCCTTGTGTTTATCCTTGAAGTCCTTATAGATTTCGCTTGAATTACTAAAGTTAGCTTTTATGTGCTGTTGCATTTCATCAACCCTTAAAATTTTTTTTTTAAATAAATATTATTCATTGGTCGTTTATTGGACTAGTTAAAATTGAATTACCTTCGTAAAAACTTTATATCCCATCAATTCGCTGTTATCTGTTTTGTCACAATGAATTGTTTTTTTGTATCATCCTTGAATTGATTTCATTTTGGTCTGCGATTGTTAGTATACATTTCCATGCAGGACTCCAAATATTGGTTCCTTGTGTGCAAATTGCAGAGTTCATAATGTTTGAAGTTTAAAGTTGTATTGAAATAGAAATTGAATTCAAAAAAGTCATATGTAATGAGGTAATGGTAATAGTTGTACACCCTGTGATTTTAAGAAAACTAATTTTGTAAGCAAATCAAAAATTACCAATTCAATCGGTGAATAAATAACTAATAAGGAAGCAGGATATCGTGTGAATACAGTGTACGTGATTAAGTCATTCAATGACAGTTGGATTGGACTTGGTTGAACTTGCTTTGACTTTTTTGAAAGTAAATATTTCAGAGACCCGGGAGTTCAGTGAAACTTTGTATAATTTAATGATTTTGATAAATATTATACATTTTAAATTGTTTTGTTTCGGAAGCTTGAAGTGTATAGTTTTATTCAGTTCAGTGTTTTGTGAAATTAAAGCTGTTAATTTGACCTGATGAGTTATGTGGTGCAATGTTTCAGAAACAATTGCCGAATTTCTGGCAGAAAATCGTTTTTAGGCAAGTGAATATATTTAAAAAAAATTAAATCTTGTTTTATAATTATTCGTGAAAAAAGTTTTGAAATATATAGGGGAATGTCGTCTGGGTTGGCCTGTCGTCTAGGGCGGTCATCTGCGATTTTTTTAGTTTTGACCACTAGCGCCACCAATGAACGCAAAGGATGTGGTGTGCCCTCAGTTGCTAGAAATTAAAAAAAAACACTTTGTGTAGTCAGGGTTGGCTCACTGTGATTGTGTGCTTGTATGATGCCTAAAACACGTCCCGCACCTATCCCGACGAAGTCCACCAATAAAACACCAGGTAAAGGAACATGCCCGCCAAAAAAGCGCAGAAAATCCCTCTTAGGACAATACAAGAGAAAAGTGAATTTGAAGTGCGCCAATATAACGACATTTCCCGAAAATGCAATTTCGAATAATGTGCCATTCAAATTTTTGTAAAAAACAGAAAATGCAACAAATTTACCTTTTTTTATATAAACTGTAAACTGTAGACTCTCCTCTTTAAGTTGACCTATTACACCCAATGTGCTATCTGAAGCCCTTTAAGACTTATTAGCTCTAAATTTATTCTCAAACCTATTTTCAAACCTATTCTCAACAATACTTTGTTCCCTTAGCACGTCATTTTAAAAAATAACGTCTAATTTCGGTGTGATCGGAATAGGTGATGAGTTAATAACTGTTTAACGACTACAGTTAACACACGGGGTGTAATGGGTCAAATTAAAGAGGAGAGTATACAGTTTATAGTTTTTTTTTTAAAAAAAGTAATGTTAACCTTCTTTCAAAAATAATAGAGGTTAAATTAAAAAAAAAGGTAAAAAAAATCCGAAATTTTTAGTATAGACAACCATAATTCTTGATGGAAGAAGGGTGTGGTGCTGATTGAGCAGTTGTTGGAAGGCCATGAAGTTCTGCATACAATAAGCTCTTAAATGTGACCGTACACCCTGTAGTTTTTAAAATACAGGGTGTTTTGTGAAAAACTAGCTTTTTTTCTTAATCACCCTGAAACTCCTAAACGGTTGATATGCCCCTCCGCCCCCCCCCCCCCTGCCATACAATTTTTGGTTCGTCTAGGTGAGTACTATCTCCTCCCGCTCCATTGACCTCCTAGTAGGAAACACCCTGTATACCTATTAGAAACAAAAATATACGAAAGTTTAGGATCATGTGCGATTTGTTTATTCGATAAATGTCAGAAGGTTTCTTCTTTTCAATGGCAGTTCTATATTTCTTTTACCTAAAGAAAGGGGGCGCCAACGATTTGTTTTTATGACACAGCAATTTGGGTTATAAAAAATGACCCCATTCAAAATGTTATGATTTCACTATACTGCCATGACGAAATGAATACAAACACAGCACACTAATATATTTCACGATTGGCTTAAGCTTTACTCGATATGCCGTTTTCTTATTAGTTATTTATTCAATGCCTCTACCTCAGTAAAATTATATCTGAGATTACCATCCCTCACCCTACCCCATTTTGAGGCTCTAGTCCAATTACGAGGTACCATAATGATATAAGAACCGAATTTTAGTACTATATTTAATCTAATCTAAGTTTGCTTATGATAAGTGAATAATATTCAAACAGACGGACGCAAGAGTAAATTTATAAGAGTTGGTCTTATAATTATAACTTAACATGAAAAACTTTTTTTTCCAGCAACTATGAACTAACGAAGAAATCTGCAGTTTCCTACTAACCCTGATAATATTAAAAATTTTGCTTTAGAAAACTAGAAGATCAGAGGGTGGAGATTTATTTGCTTGAAAATTTTTGAATATATTTTTTAATCTCTTAAAGTAGCCCTTTCAAACGATACCTAAAAAAAAAAAATTTTTTTTGTGGCCCAACCCACCACTCCCAATAAGATTTAAATAAAAAAATTTTAATACTCTTTGACTGTCAAAATATGTGCGGATCATGAAGACCTAACATTCTGCCAAATTTCAAATCTTATAAGGTTTCCGTTTTTTTTTCTTATGATTTACGGAGCCCAAATAACATTAAAAGAGTTTTCTAGAAATGAAAGCCCTAGAAAAACAAAACATCTTTCCATTTAATCCATATAAAATCAAAATCAAAAATATTTCGTCCAATTATTTTCATATAGCTTCTAATAAGCCATAGATAAAACCTAGCTTTGTATGAAATAATTTTTACAAATAAACCGAGCTTAATAGACCATCAAACCTTTTGAAATAGAAAAAAAAAAAATTCACTACGCCATAGATGGGTGATTTTGATGATCTTCCCATTCGAGTTATAAACCGAAACAGACCACAAAAGAAACTTCAGTTCAGTGTCGAAGAACACAGAGCTCATGCAGCGATTAAATCACTCTGGGGGTATAAATATAAAAGAAGCCTTTTGTATATGGCGGCTTCATTTTTTTTTTTATTATAATGCTCACTTCCGGCAAATGAAGTCGACTCTTAGTATTTATGTACATGTGCACCTCAAAACAGGTGGTCGGATGAATCAATTTTTTTTTCCTCTAATAACGACGAAGCTATCCTCTCATACGCTTCATACTTATCTTAATTTAAAATTTTTTTGGTTTCTTACTCTTTATGTGATGTGTTTATATGTATACACACCTGTAGCTCCCTTCTCACCTTCTACTCCATCAATAAGCTTGGCCTCGTATGCCCTTAATGACTCAGCTACAAAAATTCAATTATGTGCACTCAGCAGTTGGTTGGTATAGGGATAATAAAAAATCAATTGTCTGGCCCTCAGGCTAGCTAGCTCTAGTCAGTTGTAAGAACTTAACTTGTCTTTTTAGAGGTTTTAATTAGCGCCATAGAATAGTTCCCACCATACACCATATTTCTAAATGTACGGCTACTGATTACAAGGCGTTCCTTTTTTTATGGTAATCAATCCATAAACTATTCACAGAATTTATGCTGCTTGTAATGAAGTCATAGATAATTTCTCTTCTCTTGTAAATTAATCTATTGATGGCTTTGTGTCTTCTGTTTTAAATCTGAAGGTTTGGGTTAAGATAATCCTAAAATTACCGCTATAGAAAAACAAGTATATTTCTAGTAGGTAATGAGCTAGTTAGTCATAGAAGAAAATCTTAGAAATGCAGTAATGAGATGGTGGTCTAAATATGATGGCATCTCTAGATAAGTAAGAATGTTTCCATTTCCACAAACAAAAGAAAGTTTTTAATTGATGTCTTTCTCGTATGCACTTCATTGTTTTTATCGTGAGATTATTATTTTTTTTTTTAATTATTTTACCGTTAGGTTTTTTTATTAATGAAAAGAGGAAATGCTTATTGCTTAGCTTATGCAGCTTTTCTCGTATATGAGTTCATCTTAATTTTTATTTTGCATGCTTAAGTGCAATAAATATACTCAGTCAAAGCAAAAATTACTTAAGTAAGATGCTAGGAATTTATATTGGAAATTGGAAAACGAGTGTGGCGCTGGGATTATTCGATTTTAATAAATTCTGAAGATTTTACAATTTTCTTTCAGTTTTTAACTTGAATTTTAAACAGAGCCACAAGAATGCTGTGAGTCAATGTGAACACGACTCAATGGACAGTGTCCTGTTACATGCACCTATTCGATCCTTACTGTATTCACGATGAGGTACCTAAATTGATTTTTGGACAAAGAAGTAGATTCAAATTATCTGGCATTCTCTCTCAAACCCCAGAATAAAGTCCTTCTCTTAAGGGGGGGTACCACTGAAATCTTAAAAATAACACGAAAAATTAGTACAACTTCGGGTCAAATCTGTGCGTATTATCACGATCAAACTGCACATAGTTAGAGAAAAAATATAAACATATGTACATAGCTAATGACGTGCCAAAATTAAAGATGTCGAAGTTTTGTATGTATGTATTTAGTTTTAGAAAACTACAATTCATGAAATTCCCACGGTTTGGTACATTATAACGTAATAATGGTACATCAAGTACATAAATGTGTACTTTAGTACGGAAGACCTTGAGTTTGAAGAGGAAGTGACGTGAACAAAACCAGTAAAAAAGTTTCGATTACTAATACATTCATTTTCATTTCAAAGTTAACTACCAAAATTATTGCAAAGAAAGTTCAAAGATCAAACCTTTTTCTATCAATTTTGAAAAACTCAAATTGTTTAGGGTACTGATAAAGGAAACAAAATCAATAATGTTAACAATGCTGCTTACGGCAAAAATTTCTGGTTTTTTATATTTTGGATAAAATTTGGAGCTTTTAATTCTTTTCAACACCGTCAGATGGAATTATCAGTTTTTGGAAAACCTTCACTTGTTTTGAAAGCTCTGCGTGTATTGCTGTCTGAAAGTATTTCCAGGGAGTCCCATATGTAGTGTTATACCCGAAGACTATAAATAGGTTATGGTTAAACAAGCTAAATTGTAAGGTTGGCGGTGGGAGGGGGAAATAACGGGACTAAAAGATAGATATTTTGGTATGTTTCTATAAATCACCCTGTAACTTCTTATGATGATCTAAAATTTTTTAGATTAATAATTGTTAGATTGTTTATAAATTCCCTTCTATTCCCCGTTTTCAAGTTATGGCTCAACAAAGTCAAAATTTCGGAATTTTATCTAACTTTTTTTTAACTACTATTTTGATCATAAAAGAAGCCCAAAAGCTTAGCTTTAAAATGACCTATCACACCCTGTGTCCAAAATCCCTTTCTGAGTTTTTTGCACTTTTTCTGGAACATATTCAGCGAAAATGGTTTAAAAGTTCATTTCCACAAGATATTTGCATTAGGTATCGTACAAAATTATAGAGTATGTAATATCTTGATTTTCAGCGTCGCCTCTCCCGTACTTCACGAGATACACGAATTCAAAGTTTCGTGAAATGTTGTTGTAGACTTACCTTTAAAGGTCTACAACTCCGGAGGTAACTTAAGAATTTAATGATTTTGGTATCATTTTAAAGTTTTCTAGATCCGAAGAAAACAAAATTTGCAGCCAACACAATTTTTCGTAGAAGACGGATAAAATTAAAAGTTATTTTGATTTTTGCATGTCCGTCTGTGCGTCCGTGCGCACGATACCTCGAGAACGCGTGTACTTACAGAGCTGAAATTTTGTACGCCGAATTTAAAAAAAAAAAGTAAAATTAAGCTCGAAAATGAGACAAATCGGGCACTCCTTCGTGGGGCTGCCATACAAAAATTACGTTTTCCACTATACAGGGTTGAGCCTCAAGGGAATTTCCGTCGCTGTAACCGTAACAGTACACTATGGTATGTCCGCGTATTCGTCATTGGAAAATGAAGCCATCGTTGCTTTAAAGTTTTTCTTCTTAGTTTTGAATTACGAATAATGAAATCTTTTCTAACATTGGTATTTATAGTAGAATAATTTACCTGCACATGAAGTTAGTGAAATTAGTGATAGTTATTGCTTACAATAAGAAATTAACTCCGTTTTCTCAGGGACCGAATTAGTTATGACTTTTTACGAAAAAAGCCAACTTTACTTGTTATTCTTGACCGATAATAGTTTGAAGCTAAAAAAACTGAGCTGGAAAGACTTATAATTTTTCTGGCAAAAATAAAAAGCCAGCTTGTCTTTTTGTGTCATAACTCACAAACGGTGAAAGGTACAAAATGAAAACAAAGTGCGTTTTAAAGAAAACAATCTTAGCTTCTAACAGGAGTAAGACAGAAAAAAAAATTTTAAGGTTTTTATTTTGGTTTTTTTGCTTCAAACACAAAAAAATGAGGTACAAAAGCTGAAACTTGAAGTTTGGCAGACCGTATCTTCTAAATTACATACTGTAGAAGAAGCACTGACATCAAAGGGCAGGAGGTTCTCTATAAATTATCACCTCAACCATCTTTCTACTGTTCGTCGTTTAGGAGATATAACTGTTTTAGTACAAACCTACGTTTCACGTACCCTTAGTCCTATAACCCCGATTATCTCGGAAAGGGTTGAGAATGCACCCCCCTCTGCCATACATTTTTTTTGCATTTCTCGACATGACCCATCGCCTCCTTCATTATTATCCACCACTTGTGAAACACCCTGTATATTTGACAGTGTCTGAGAACGCGTTGACATAGAGAGCTGAAATTTGGTATAAAAAATTAGGTTTTTTACGGATACTGTGAAAACGATCAATCCTATATCTTTTTATTGTACTAAGAACTTCTTCAGAATATGAACTCCTATAAAATTGGTTATAATCATTTTTTCTGTCCGACGAACCGTTCTAGAAATAATGCGAAAAACCACTGCAATAATCAAAATTGCTCAAATAGGTGACCATATGAAATTTCATACGGGCATTCATCTAGCGTAGCATAAGAATTGGTCTTACACCAATTCTACCTTTTTTACTTGTTTTTTTTTATAATTCCTTCATTTATGTACGTATTGTTCTCAAAACTGGTATCGTGATTGAGGTATAAGAGGGAAAATTTAGATTGTGAGTATGTACATACATATGCACAGACAGTCCATACGAAACCGATCACTTTGGAACCCGACCATTTCCTATTTGGCTGAAATTTTCAGCGTTTGTAAGGAATATGAAAATAGCTCACCCATATTTATTTTTCCCCACTAGTGGTTAGAAATTTCGTAATTTTACGATGAAACGTCATTTTCAAAAACATCTCCGACTCTTCTAATTCATATGCCAAATGCAGGTAAGTGCTTTGTATTTTTCATACAAAAATACCCAAGCGATTTATATTAAGGGGGTATTCTAGTCTAGAGGCCCGAATTTTAGGTGATTTTTGAAGTGCCGTAAAAAAAAGGCAATCAATATTTTTCTATCCATTTTTTATGACTTATTTATTAACATTACAAGAATACAGAAAAAAATTAAAAAATTAAAAAAGTTTAAAATTCAAAAAATTAGCAGCTGATGAAGTGGGGGGCCTTAAAAAATTGGCGCGTGATCATACCCACGATTCCAACCCGCCTAGCAATCCGAAAAAAAATAAATAAACAAGATTATTAGTCTACAGTAATGTCGCTATGTCCGGAACTAGGGAAAAGTTGAAAAAAAATATTTTTTTCACAAAATGGCCGCTGCCTGAAAAAAAGCAATTTTTGTTTCACTTTTTTTGACTTTTTCGAATTTTTTAAAAATAGTAAAAATTCAAATTTGGAGATGCGGCTAGTTCCGGACATAGACAAGCCTATAAAGAAGACTAAAAAAAAATCAAGTAAATCGGTCCAGTAGAACTTAAGAAATCGTGGGCATCGTCTTGAAAAAAGCAGTTTCGAGAAAAACGCGTTTGAGGTGTAACACCACTGTAAATTTTTGGAAAAATCGCTTTTTTTTTATTCGCTTAAAAAATAGTTTAAACCCTCTAGAATAAGAAGAAAAAAGGTCCCGTGCGAGAAATTTTTTTTTTCCTTTGAAAATGGAGGTCGCCACCAAGTGCGTCAAACTTGCTCCGAAACATGTCCCGGGAAGATGGCTGTGGAGCCGCCATTTTGTTTTTTTTTTCGCTGTCAAAAATTTATCAATAAAGTTCAATGTATGCCCGGTAATACCCTTAAAAGGTTTTTTTCAAACACCTTCAATTTCGCGAGAAAAAAATTCGTGAAAAAACCTTTTTTTTTTAGCCGTTACCGTGGCGTTACCACTTAAAGTCCATACGTCCACGTGGTTTGGAAGTTAGAATTCAACTGTTAGCAGCTGGATGCAAGTGAACACTAAATATAAAGATACAAATTTGAAAAATCCTCTTGTAGGCATATTCTTGAATAGTTAAACTTTTAAAATATGAAAACAAAAAAAAAATCGATTTTTTCGAATTTCTAGACGAATACCCCCTTAAATGGGTTTTTTTTTCAATTTTATTTAAAAAACAAGTAAAAAAGCTAGAATTGGTCTAAGACCAATTCTTATTATAACCCTAGATGAATGCCCGTATGTAATTTCTTATGATCACCTCTCTGTGCACGTATTTTTGAAGTGGTTTGAATGGTTTTGAATGGTTCTAATCAATTTCATAGGATTTCACATTCTGAAGAACTTTTCAGTAAAACCGTCTAGAACTGATCGTTTTCACAATATCCGTAAAAAACCTAATTTTTTATATGGCAACACCAAGAAGGTGTTGCCCGATTTAGTCCATTTTTGAAATTATATTTGCTATTACTATGAAAATGTCATGTACCCAATTTCAGCAATCTATGTCGACGCGTTCTCAGGCAGTGTCCAAATATATAGTGGAAAACAAAATTTTTGTATGGCAGCCCCACGAAAAAGTTGCCCGATTTGTCTTATTTTCGAACTTAATTTTACTACTTTTTTTTATAAAGCGCGTGTGCAAAATCTCAGCTCTAAGTATACGTATTCTCGAGTCTTCGTGCGTACAGACAGACAGACGGACGGACATGCCAAAATCAAAATAATTTTTAATATTATGCGTGGGTATCCAATCCATCCATCATTATTTCTAGGTATTTTTAGTATAGGGGAATGTGCTCTACCTTGAGACCTTTTTTGAAATAGTAATATTTTTGACAAATCTTAAGCAACCGATTATTATAGGTTGTCTAACCCATAACCTTTCCAATAATAGTCGAATATGCAGTTATCCTTTTGGTCCAAGGTACAACATGCAGCTGTACCATGGACAGTGGGGTATTGTACCTTGGACATTTGTAATTTACTAAGAAGGAAAATGATGGTATATCAACAGAGTTAAATTAAATAACACTCTTTATTCAACCAAGAATTACAATATTCGCAAAGCAGGTTACTAAACAAAAAATTGCTATAGATATACATCTTTAATCTATTTTTGTAACTAAAGGCCGATCTATGGCTTTTTTTACATGTGCGTGGGGAAAATGTTTGCAGTGTCCAAGGTACATACTCCTTGCAAAAGAAACTAAACTGCCTGTGAAATATTTTAAGACGCACAATTTACCACATGATCCCCCATTTTATAATAGTACATATACACAAGTTTAACCTTAGCTGGAGTCCAAAGATATAAAAAGAATAGAACTCCAACACTTTCAATTCTTAATCACTGGAAAATATTTACTTTGTTCACGACTTTTCTTTAAAACGCAATAACTCATTTGTCCGACAAACTAATTCCCACCATAGCTTAAGTGTCATCTGTTGATTAGTTAAATCGGATAAAAGTGCGTTTATTTAGGTGGTAGCTACAGTCCGTGTGGAAAATAAAACGACCAAGGTACAGCATCTTCCCCTACCCTATAGATGTAATCTAGAATATAAAAATTGTATTATTTACTTTTGAAATTGAGGATCTGTTAAACTTTCTTTTTGAATTTGGAAATATGAATTTTTAAAAAGTCACCATATACCCTAATACGGGAGAGCACATATTGCCTTACCTTTTGTATACGGTGACTTGAAAAATTCATATCTCTAAAACGAAGCCACACACTACCATAAACTTTGGAATCTTTGGCATATAAATAGATATGACTTTGGCTTAATCTGAAGCTTTCCTCCACAATTTCTGAATTTTTTTTCTTCAATTGGGCTGTACATCTCCCTTGTTACTATATTTTCTTATATTTGCTCCGTTTTTTTTTCAGCGTGATATGCTAATATGCTAACAAACTTTTTTTTTTTTAATATAAATAAAAATTTTACGGCTTAAGATTATTTCATAATCATAAATTTAAATTTTTTTTTTCATTTTTCTCCGAAAAATTGTACAAATGTAATAAAAAATTAAAACAAAATTGAGCATATAAATCGAAAAATAAAATAATTTTTTAAAAAGAGTTGAAACCACTTAAAACAAGCTCTGACAATTTAGAAATTACCTTTTTTTTATTGTGTTAAAAAAATTGTGCGCTATACTAAGGGTGCTCGAGTTCGAGATATGCAAAAAATTATATTTTGAGAATTGGAGGTTGTTTTATATTTTGTGGCAGTAGGTAGTTTTTTAACACTACAATCTCTGTACATTTCTTATTATATATCCTATAATGAGAATTTCTAAAAAATATCTAACCAGCATCACGATTTCGACACTAAAATTATTAATTGTATCTTACTGACATCACTGATATGACGACTTGGTAGCATACTAATGAGCTTTGAGTTATGGATAAAGCATTATAATTAAGGTTTTGAAAGAGTTCTCCGAATCACGAATGTCACACATTATCGAAAAGGCGCGCTAATAGGGAACATGGTTGCTCAAATTTTCTATTATGTATGTATGTATTCCCAAGAAGTCCTTGGTCACGCTTTTTAAAAATTGCTTCCTATACGGCTCCTTTTTACCATATTGTTTTTTTTTTTCTAAATGAAATATTAAAATTAATTATAGTGGGTGATCAAATTATTATAATCAATCTCCGAAATCATTCAATTTTGAAACAATTTATAAAAATATTAATCTAAATTTTATTATATATCGGTATTTATGGTTTTAATGCTGTGTGAATGACCTCTAACTTCAAAAAGTGACGGGGTAACACTGCTGAATTGCATTATTATGAAGTTAGTTGCATATTAGCACTTGAGGTTATAACATTTCTCTTATTTTTTTCTGCTTGAGATGAGTCAACCATTGCGTACTAACGGTTTTTTTTTTGTGATGTTTTAAGAATTAGTAATTTTTGACTATTTGTTAACAAGTCTTACATTAAAATAATATATCTGTACAGTCCGTGTATGTTGTGAGCGTTAGTGGGATTAGAAAACTGATTTCTTTGAATAAAGATGGGTAAAACTATATAGATTCAGTCTTTGCTGAAGTTTACTGAATACTCTCAAAGGAAAATTGCAGCAAAATGTAATGTCTCTCAGCAATCTGTTAGCATAATTAAAAATAACGTGGGAAATAATGTGCCACTAACACCACGCCGTGCTGGACATTTTGGTAGAAAACGGTTTACAACGACCAGAAATGAGCGTAAAATTCGGGATATTAGCGTACAAAACAGAAAAAAAAAGTAAAAAAGTGCTAACGAATCTAATGCATGAGGCTGGAATTAAGATTTCAACCAATAACACTTCGGCGGAGGCTCAACGAACAAAATTTTAAATGTTGCCAGTAAAAAAACCTCTGCTACAACAAAAATGAAAAAAACAAACAAACAGCTACGGTGGGACAAAGACTACAAACATATGACCCAAAAAGATTGGGGGAAGGTTCTTACTTAATATTTTCCCATATTTTAAAATATATAACTCGTATTTTCTTATAAATTTATATTATCATCCTTGATTTATTTAGGTATGTTTCTCTGACGAATCCACAATACATATTCTGATGGATTAATCTGGTTTTGTATTACGACTGTTTGATTGAACGAGTGAAACACCTTCTAAGCAGCATGGCATGGTCTGTGATCGAATGAACAATGCGCCAGGACCAATTCATCCAAGTATTAGAAAATAAAGTTATTGCCTCAACTCAAAGAATAGTTTCCAAAGCGTGACTACGTATTTATGCATGATTGCACCTTCCCAATAAAGTCAAGAAGGTCACTAAATGGTTAAATGACCAATATAGCGACGTTTTGCCATGGCCTGGCAATTCTCCCGATCTCAATCCCATAGAAAACCTATGGAAATTATTGAAAAGGGGCATTGCCAGAGAAATAATAAATTAGTCACAATTATACCTATTATTTCAAGTGCTACTACCAACATTAAGGAAATTTAAAAGTGATTATAATAATATGATCACTCACTCACTGTATATGTATCTCCTAAAACATCATATTGGAAACAATTGAATATTGGATTGTCATCGGAAAGACATAAATGCTAAACGTTTTAGAGCTCAAGTTAGAGAAGTTTGTGAAAAAAAAAATTACGGAATTTGGAGACAAACAGACAAATGAAATCTAATAAAAGCGTGTAAAAATAATTTTCATTACTTAATACAAAATCCTATTTCGTCCTCTCCAGTAGTGGGTTCTCTAATTTTTTCAACTGATTTTATTCTCTATTTACCAGAATTATTCTGTAGTTCGGCTTATCTGAATTATATTGACTTGGATTTATAATGGCAGATGAGTCAATTCCACACACATACGATAAAATTCAGTTCACTAGGCTAAAAAGAAATAAAAAAATCTGTTTTTTTTTCGGGTCGCACATAACAATTTTCATATCTGTTATCAAATTACATCCGGCGATTTGACTTTTCTTGAGCAAAATGAAAGGCGAAACTCGTTAGACATATTCATAAAATTTGGAGCTATTTAAATCCATTTGTCAAAAGTATAAAAATCTCTCTAAAAGTAATTATGTACTTAAGTATGTATTTCCGTTTTCCGTTAAACTTTCTTCAAAAATATTTCTTCTATATACAATACTTAGAAGATTTGAGTAATTTTTATTCGGTTCATTTGCCGTCAGTTAATTACCAAAATTTTCTGCATTTCTAACAAATTATGAAGTTTACTTGCAGAAGCATGTTGTTATTAGATTTTTTTTAGGTAGGTATAAATGGGGCGAATCATAATGATGGCTATAAGAGGAAAAAAATTGCAGACCTTCACGCTTAAATGAATTGGAAATTACAAAAAGAATACAAAAAAAAAAAAAAACGACTGGCAAATGTTTTTTGTATACAAATTCGGTCATGTGAGGAAATAAAAATGTCAGTAATATGTATATGTCGGGATTACAATTTAAACTAAATAGTATATGGAAAAAAAAAATCTTCTAACAGCGATAGAATACTAGAAACTATCCTCAGACTCGGTTGTTGTTAACTTTCACGCAGGTTCTTTTTTAATTTTAATTCGGATAAATAAAATTTAATGAAATTTTTGTTGCCGACTGTGAGTGAAGTGAGTGGAAAATACATACGTGCGATTTACAAACTCAGGTCACTTCTTAAATGACAATAAGTCCTCTATCTTATTTCGACTTATTAGAGCATAGTTGCATTTTGCAAATGGTAAGTGGTACTCTTGAGCCATCCAATAGATAGAGCATGAATAGAAGAACTGATTCAGAAAAAAAACAAAAAAACAGAAGAAAACAGATTTTTTTAATTCACCAAAATCTTTTTTTTTAAATATTATTTAGTATTATTCCTACTTAATTAATTAAATTTTTTGTTGTTGTTAATATTAGACCAATTTATTGTCGTCTTCCGGTACGATATGTATGGAGCGCCATCCTAGAGTTCTTACTCTCTTCATCCGTGTTGACTTTTCTTGCTCCTGATTTCAGGATACAGTTGTGTATATTATTTGTCAAACTAAATATTTGGCTGGGAATTTGCTGCATAAACGGTTCTTAACTTTCATATCCGCTTTTACCACTCAGTATCACAATATAAAATTCATGTTTCGGTTGGTGGTTGATATCCACTTTGACGTAAGTGCCATCGTGTATAATGCAGCAGTCAAATTTTGTTTACATCGGCTTCTGGATTTTGCATTTTTATATCCTCTAGTTGATATTATAGGGAGGGTATACTACGTTGGAGTTGGACGCCCACGCATAATATATAAAGTTATTTTGATTTTTGCATCTCCATTCGCGCGATAACTTGGGAATGCGTGTACTCAGAGAGCTGAAATTTTGCACATTAGCTTTTAAAAAAAAGTAAAATTAAGCTCGAAAATGGGACAAATCGCGTAACTCCTTCGTAGGGTTGCCATACAAAGATTACGTTTTTGACTACATATTTTAACACTGTATGAGAACACGTCGATTTAGAGAGCTGACATTTTATACACAGCGTTTTCATAAAAATAGTAAATATAACCTCAAAAATGGGCTCCTTTATAGTGTTGCCATAAAAAAATTAGGTTTTTTACTTATACTTTGAATACAATCAGTCCTAAACGCTTTTATTGTTCTGAAATCAAATTATAATCATGTATAACTGTTCACCGAACCGTTATAGGAATAGATGCGAAAAACCACATCAACAATCAAATTGCACAGATCATACGAAATTACATTCCGACATTCATTTTAGTCTTACAAGGAGTCTTACAAATTCACAGTATATGTTGGGTCTGACTGGAAATGAAAGTGACACAAGTGGCACTCCAGAAGGCCAAACGAAACTGAAATAATGCATAATGTAGGGAAGCCCGGAGTTAAAATTAACCTATTTTCAGAAAAACTTGGATAATGATCATCTTGTGGGTATATTCGCAACATTTCTTTCGTTACAATTATCTATAATCTGTTATCTTTCATATAGAAAACCAGAAGTCATTACTCCAATTAGTTTAGGAGCATTCTCCAAAATAAGATTGCCAGGTTTGCTAAATTACTTTCAACTCAAATCAATTAGCTGCATATATTGTAAAGCGACCAACCTTTTATCTCTCGGTCAAATTACAACCGTTTTTCAAAATTCTTTTTCCTAAATTCATTTTGAATTTTTTATGATTTTTTGAAACTTTTACGAAATTTGTACGGCAGTGGGTTACAGAGTAGTAACCCACCACCATATATTATTATTAAAAAAAAAAAAAGTAAAAATTGTTTTTCCGGGAGTATATTCTAATATCTGTGTAGAATCTTCGTACAAAATATCATCAAAATCGAATGATAAATTCAATGTCAAAAGGTCATTCATACATACCAATGGGAAAAATGTTGCTCACATTCTTAATTCAGGTGTTCTGAGGGCGGTGAAGTAAATATCGAGTCTGATTTGCAAAACTCATTTTCTAGTTTTTTTTTAATTTTTGTCTGATTTTTTTATGCATATTTTTCCTCCCCTTTTGATTAAGTTGCAAAATTTAATTTTTGACGGCTAAAATTTTGTCGGAAAAATTCATTTTGAAATGTTTTTCTACAATTTATGAATTAATCCAATTTTTTGTTTTTTTTTTATGGATGCGGACAATCTCTACAGAATTTCAGAAGATTGGATGTCATTTACCTATTTAAAAAATATTAAATATATAAAAGTTTTGCATACCCACATTTCGCCATCTACCGGCGATCTTTGAAAACGCACGGCAATGCATTTTACCCGAATGATTTCGACATTTTCATTCAAATGCTATTGCAATTTAATTGCGACAACTCCAGCGAAAATTTGCAAATTTGAGCATTTTCCAAGGGGTAAGCCTTCAAAACCCAAGGCTCCCCGACATTATGCAATATTTCGGTTTCGCTTATAATTTATAGAAAATGTCAGCAAATTAATTTTTTTTAAGTTGTCACTGCTCTTAAGTTGCTCCTTCAACAAAAGTTACAACAGAAAATCTTCATCTATATAGCTCTCTCTAACTCACTTTGGAGGAGAGGAGACACATGCATCACATATCAGTTCACATTAGAGTTCTTTAGTGCAGTATACTCTAGGTTCATGAAACACGATTTCTGTTCTTTTCTGTCCTAGATAGCACAGATCAATAACCATTAAGTTTTAGAGTGAAATAGGATTAAAAGAATAAGGAAATTATAATACTTCCTCAAGACAGAGATGGATTGACATTGACCAAAGGAATACAAAAATCAGAATAGGCCGAAATTCATCGACTACAGCAAATTTTAACCAAGGTATATTCGACAAGAATTTAACGTTATATTAATTTTTGTTTTCTTTTTAACAAATTGAATTAAAGTAAGCACATTCTCTCACCGCTGATTAATTCATTTGTCTTGGGTAAGAATGAATTCCTGATTCTTTTAATCCTATACTTCTTGGCTTGAATTTAATATTTACCTATACATAAAACTTGTATATGCATAGCTATAAATTTGTCCTTAACTTGACATCGGAATAAGCAGCAGTGATAAGTGATAACATATGGACATAATCCTCATTTATGGGAAAAACACATGTGCTGGAATTTAAGCATGGACGCATAGGCGGCCTGCAGAACAGTTTTGCACTTATTAAAGCCTTGTTGTCTTCTTGATGAAACGTAGTCGAACTGATTTTAGTAGATAACAAATATCCCTTATGACCCTCACAACCGCTAGTTACAGGAAGTTTTCAATCGGTAAAACCACACTTTTAGGCAGAATAGATAGTTTAGAATGATTAGTCTAAGATATTATGTCTCCTCCCGAGTGTCATAAGAAATTGCGAAAAGCTGCTTCAGAAGCTCACCAAGGAAAAGTGTGTTGCCACTTATGGTATACATATACATAAATCCAAGAAAACGATATGTGCCTGGCTTGCTTGAATACTTGCAGGGCTGACTGTCTAGAGTCCGAACTGATTGGATTCACTTCTAATTTTTCTATCAAAACTTTCGCCGAGAGTAGAGGGTCTAAACGTAAATATCGGAGGTATACACGCATACATGAAGGCATAAAGACCAAAGGATTGTAATCTTCCAGTTTGTAGAATCACTAAGCGTTTTTAGTGATTGTTAAAGAAAAAACTTCGAGGCGTAATAATTGAATTGTTTTTTTTATACACTTTGATCTGACAATAATATAAAATATCCGACATAATCAATTTCACGAAAAAATCGAACATTAATGAATACCTACTTATCCTCTGTTCAAATTTCCTTTCATTGCTGTTTACTGGATTTAAGAAGGAATATACTTGACATATTCTCTCATATCTTTAAAACGATAGGTTTTCCTTAAAAATCAAAAAATTTGTTGTAGCTAATTTCTGTGTAATAACAAGAAAAAAAAGCTAGAATTACTCTAAGAGCAATTCTTACCCTAGATGAATGCCCGTATATAATTCCGCATGGTCATCCATTTGTGCAAGTTTGATTTTTGAAGTGGTTTTTCGCTTATATGTATTTCTCGAACGGTTCGTCGGATAGTAAAAATGATTATGAGCAATTTCATAGGATTTCATATTCCGAAGAATTTGTCAGTACAATAGAAACGTCTAGGACTGATCGCTTTCACAGTATTTTTGCGTAAAAATACTGCGTTTTCACAGTATTTTGCGTAAAAATTCTAAATTTTTATATAGCAATACCAAGAAGGGGTTGCCCGATTTAGCCGCGTTTTGAAATTATATTTACCAAATTTATGAAAGTGCCGTGTACAAAATTTCAGCACTTTGTGTTAACGCGTTCTCTGGCAGTTTCCAAATAAGTAGTGAAAGACGAAATTTTTGTATGGCAACCACACGAAGGATTTGACCGATTTGTTTCATTTTCGAACTTAATTTTACTACTTTTTTACGAAAGGGCGTGTGCAAAATTTCACTCTCTAAGTGCACGCGTTCTCGAGTTATCGTACGCATAGACAGACGGACATACAAAAATTAAGATATCGTGGGTGTCTAATCCATTTTGCTCTACCATCATTATTTCTATGCGTTACAAACGGAATGACTATACCATATAGTTTTCATCTAGGGTTTAAAAATGAGGCAGCGAATTTGCATTAATGAGGGTTTATGACACTATTGCCGAGATGCTATTGCTGGTGGAATTGAGAATGGCTAGGTTCAACCGGCAAGTTAGCAAATTGCTGGTTGAGCCTCAAAACAATATTTTGGCTACATCTCTACGACAGGATTACAAGAACGAATGGGCTGGGTACTTCAGCTTCCCAATCGCTAGTTTCTGTTTTTTTTCTGCTTCTCGGCTTCAAAATTTTGTGTATCTCTTTTTTAAACGAAAATACTTTCTTTTTTGAATCTATCTTTTTTCGCTGATCTTACAAAAAAAGTCTGAACTACCTCTCCACAATATAAAGTGCCTTCTTCCTCTTGTCTCTCATTCCATTGGACCAGGAATTTCAAATTTCCCTTCATTATTACGATGTTTTCCATTTCCTATCTCGTTAATGGCGGGCTGTCCGATGGATGGATGGATTGAATAGAGGTTGAGACCCCGACATGGTCCCTGGAACGTAGGCCATTATAAGTCCCATTGTACACCCTCCAGACTTATGAGCAATTGCTCAGAAGTTCCAACTGGATGCTCTTACAATGGTCAATATGGTCCCCTAACCCTTCTTGTCAGCTTCATGCAGTTCGTCCAGGAGGAGTGAGCCAAGGAATCTGTAACGCTTTCCTGAGAGGGCCGTAGAATGACAAAAAAGTGAGTCACCGTTTCGGATGCCTCTTCGCATGCCCTGCATACAGGATATTCAATAAGTCCCATTCTGCGCAGGCGACCCCTGAGAATGAAAGAATCCGCAGGGAGAATTAACACTAGAGTTGTGAGTTAAGTCCCAATAGATTAATCGTGAATTTTGGGTTAGGTTTACCCCACAGTTTCTTTGTAGCTCTATCCGAAGGGTCATCTAACCAAAGACGACTGTGTTGCCGGTCGGCCTAAGCCGAAATATTATAGGCAAGGTGTTTTGGTGTAATCCCGATTGTGGAGGAGGATGCCCCTTGGTTGCACCAAGACGAGACATCTCGTCCGCATTTTCGTTCCCGCTGATATCGTTGTGACCTGACACCCAAAGAACGTGTACCCGATCGTCCGATGTTAAGAGCTTAGCATTATTATTTAGTCTGTTACTTAAATCAAATACTAAATTATTTATTTATTTATATCGGGTTCCCTACGGAATTCACAGATAATCCAAATGTAGTTATGATTTCGGGGCTCAGTTAAGACATTTCATCTACCAATACCAGCTTAAATCTGATTGGATCACAGGTGCCTAAGTTACACTAATTCAAAAAACCCTGTTGGTTAGTGATTGGTTAGGTTTGAAAATTGTGCATACCTGATATTGAAATATCAAAATGGAATTTAGATTTGTTTTGTTTTTTTGTGTGATTATTTCGACTGAATATCAATCAATTCTTTTTAGAGTGTTATGCAAACCGACGTCCCGACGTGCTGCCTTGTACAAGTAATCGGGGGTGGACCTGTAAAAGAATTTTTCAATATACAAAAATGTTCTCTGTGTGATACACTGACCCATTCAATGACTGTAAAGTATAGTTTACACAAGCAAAGTTACTGTCCCAAGTAACTTCGATTTCAGTCCCTCACCTCCTCTTGACATACCCACCAGCTTACTTGCGCCAGGACGAAAACGAGTTCCACTCACTTCAACTTTAGCGAAGTGGAACCTGGGAAATAATCAAAGTACATTTTCTGCAACTGGTACATTTTTTTATTTAAGTAGTCTTTAATAATATCAGCTGGTGTGGAACTTGTAAAATGTCAACTCATTTGTGTTTGCGCTTTTATACGAACGGTGTGCTTTTTATTTTTCAGTAAGAAATTTCGTAAATTTTAAAGATAATTACGTAAGCAAAAATATTATTTCTTAGCAATCAATGTGCCAGGAATGTACTCGCACTTTCTTTTTTCTTAGAATTTTTCCTCCGAAATTGTCCTTAATTACATTGCTGCACAATTAATGACCTTTTCAATATGTAATTTTTCATTTGAAACCATTTTCTCTCAAAAATAAATATCTTCACATTTCACAAGTTCCACGCCAGATGATATTATAAATGACTACACACATCAATACGTGTTCCAATTGCAGAAAATACAGTCAATTTCACTATTTCTCAGGTTCCACTTCGCTAAAAAGTTGAAGTGAGTGGAACTCGTTTTCGTACTTGCGCAAGTAAACTAGTGGGTATGTCAAGAGGAGGTGAGGGACTAAAATCGAGTTTACTTGGGACAGTAACTTCGCTTGTGTAACTGTCCCAAGTAACCTCGTTTTCAGTCCCTCACCTCCTCTTGACAAACCCACTAGCTTATTTGCGCCAGTACAAAAACGAGTTCCACTCACTTCAACTTTTTAGCGAAGTGGAACTTGAGATATAGTCAAATGTATGAATGAAGTCATGTATAATATCATCTGGTGTGGAACTTATGAAAAGTGATGTTTTTTTTTTTTTAGAAAAAATGGTTTCAAGTAAAAAATTAAATATTGCAAAGGTCATAAATTGTGCAGCAATATAATTAAGAGTAATTTCGGAGAAGAAAATTCAAAGAAAGTGTAAGTATGTTCCTGATTGCTAATTCTTACTGCAAAATAAAAAGCACTCCTTTGTATAAAAGGCAAAACACAAATGTGTTGATATTTCACAAGTTCCATACCAGCTGATTTATTAAGGACTACTTAAATAAAAAAAAGTACCAGTTGCAGAAAACGTACGCAATTTGACTATTTCTCAGGTTCCACTTCGCTAAAAAGTTGAGTGAAACTCGTTTTCGTACTGTCAAGAGGAGGTGAGGGACTGAAAACGATGTGTCTTGGGACAGTAACTTCGGTTGTGAAAACCAAGCTTATCCATGCATAGACTCATGGTGTAAAGCTATATTGCCAGTATTGTATGTCTAGGATTCCACCTGACAAAAACAAAAACTCCTCATTACTTGTTTTCCATCTGAAACCGGAGCTATAAAAATAAAAAAAAGCAGTGTAGTGATTAATGTTAACTATGGTTGTGCAGACTGATAATACAGATTCAGCAGTCACATGTATGTCTTCTTACAGCCTTACGCCTGGAAAAGGAAACAACCGCACAACCATGCAGACCTCCATGTAGGAACGCTCGGAATAGCCCCTGAGTTAGATTGAGTAGCATGATCTGCTTTAACGGTTCATAATATGGTCGAAGTTCGTCGGTTCGGTCAGCTCCCATAAAAACAGAGCTGGGCAAGTACCAAAGAGAAAGTACTTAAGTACAAGTACCGAAGTCCCCAGTACTTCAGCGTAAGTACAAATACCGCATGTATGAAAAGTACTTGTAACTAAGTACTAAGTCTATAAAAACTACTGAGTACTTTTTTAAGTACTTTTAAAGTAATTTTTGAGAATCTTTGTACGTTGGCAGTAATATAATGAAGTTTATCGAGTTCAGTTAATAGATATTAATAAATAAAAAGATCTTGAAAACTATCATATGTATAGTAACCTTTTTTATAGTTTTTGGGGCTGCAAGTAGAGTAAAACTTTGACCTCTCATTGTTTCAGTCATAAAAACTATTAGAGGTCCGCCCATTATCGCCTCCAATAATGCATAACAATTCTATGGAAAAAATGTCCAGTAAATTTCTAAGAAAAAACTGAGGGCTTCCCTAAATCAGGTCGTGGCATCGTTGATTTTATATTAGAACGAGGCATTGTTTGCTTACCCTTAGTTATGTCCACTGACGTTTATAATATGGACTGCATACTTTTCTATTTCACGAGGGCACAATTGCTTGTGTCAAAACGAGTCCTTACGTCGCGTCGGTGCCAACATTGAACCCGCAGCTCGGAAAGTGATTTTAATAAAATATTTAGAATTTCTTCTGCGTATCTAATGAATATATTGTCTTTGGTAAAACAGTTTCTATCAGTAATAACCCTAAATGATTAATTTAAAATCATGTATTTCGACGAATCCACTAATTTATTTGTTGTTTTCAGTTCTCTCTCAGTTGGTACTTGGTGCTTATACCGCAACTGTCAGCAATATAGAAGTGAGCTCACTTTCTGCAGTGTATTTCTATGAACGCACACAGTCCATATTATACATGTCAGTGGTTATGTCATCAAGTCGAGGCATCATCGATTTTATATATCGAGTTACTGGCTTTTGTTCTACTTGCCCAGTCTTATTTGTATGTTATTAGTTTGTCTAAGGTTCTGCTTTGACGCGTGAGTGCGGCACATGATTTGACAGTTTTTTGCGTACTTTAAAACTCAACAAAAAAGGAGTTGCGCTAGAGATTGTGTTTGCTTTTCTACGAAGAGTTAGATATTTGTAGGTACTTAATAGACTCAGAAATCCTTAAGTAAAAATCTTGGTACTTAAGTACAAAACTAAGTCTTAAGTACAAGTAAATAGAAGCAAGTATACTTAAGTTCAAGTACAAAGTAGGGGCATTTCAAAAGTATTGACTAATAAGTCTTAACTAACGAAAATGTACTTTAAGTAGTACTTAAGTCCTTTTTATTTAAGTATTGCCCAGCTCTGCATAAAGGTTATGTTAAGATAGTGAATTTGACTTAACAACAAAGTTGTGTCGATCCTCTGGGTCAAAAAGATCAAAGATGCAATGATCTGCAATTGCTGCTCAACCTTGTGGTTGCTGTCCGAACTTCACCAGATTTATTGATTTTCTTGGGCACCGGCAGTACAGTTGCTAGGGAACTTAGATGACATTAGGCAAGAGTTAATAATATGTAAGATGTACTTCTTACCAATGTACGGGAATAACATTTTGATGAACCGCGGTGACAAGCTGTCTGGACCGATTGCATCAGACTTAATACTACTGATAGCCACGGTAAGTTCATTTAAATCAGTCCCACGGAACGAGAATGTGCTAGATGGATTAGGGGTAGCATATTCTTCTAGTAGATAATCAGGAAAGCCGGGTTGGCTAGTTATCACAGGTGAGTTTCCAGCGGAAATGAAAAATTCATTTAGTTCGTCAGGGTTTAGACTACAGTCATCACTCCTGTCTTTGCCATATAGGTACACCTGCCAGTTTTAAATTTCGCCATAGTGTTCGGGGAGGAAGGCTGAGGTTGAACTTAGAAGAATAGTACTGACGCCTTAGCACGTGAGATAGCCAGATTAGCTTTATTTCGTGAAATCTTGTATAACCTGTACGCTTCAATTGTTCTGAGGCGCTTATAACGATGATACAGATACTCACGTTTAGAGATAAGAAATCGTATTCCTTCAGAGAACCACAGGCAGCCATACACAGTTACACATTTCGTTTTGACAGGGACATACTTTTCAAACAGATTAGTAACAAGCAAGTTAATTGTAGACACTTGGTGGTTTACTGAGACAGAGTTAAATATCGTGTCCCAACACAAGGATGTACATTCATCTATTAGAGCATTAGCGTCAATGTTATTTTAATCGCGGTAGGAATAAGAGTTATGATGGAGATTCGGATCTAGAGAGAATTTATAGCTCATAAATAAGAGATCATGGTCCAAAATGCCAGGTGGATCAATTTGGTCGTGCGATAAAACCTTGTCACAGTCGGTTACGAGAAGCAAATCGAGAATCGAAGGATTAGTGGCATTAAAGTACGTAGGAAATGAGTTCACAATATGCAGGTGGACAGAGAGTAGGAGATGAGATAATTGGTTGGCTAAATTATCATGCCGTCTCAAATTGACATTGAAATCACCTCCCACAATCACGTTCTCATATCATTGCCTTATATGTAACATTGCATTCTTAAACTCATTAGCATTAGTAATGTCAAAACAGTTGGGAGGACAGTATAGAACGTGTGCCTCAGAAAGACCATGGATATAGTAGGTACTTTGGTTCAGACACAGAGTTCCTGGACAAGTGTGGATGAATTTTAACTAAATTTAGTTTGTCACTTTATTTGAACTTTCCATCGAAGTATGTAGGTACACTAACTAGTTGTAGAAAAATTTAAATTTTCGGCAAAGAAATGATAATTCTGCTACTTCTTACTTTACTTACTCCTTTGTCATGCATCGTTTGTTTTTTCTTTTTTTTTAGCTTTCTGTGCAGATTATGTGTTTACGTTACCCTGTCCAAAATTATGCGATTAATTTGTTCCACACGAAAAGCGATTCCAGATTTTGCAAGCACCGACGACGTAAGATGAAAATTAACATTCCCGAAAAGATAATAAACTCGAAAGAATGATGACATCAGCTTTTTTACACTTGACCGTTATTATAACAAGGCAGGGTAAATGACACAATGCTACTGCTGCTGCTGCTGCGGTTGTGCTCCTAGAGTGAGAATAATATATCTGTTGGGTTGTGTGAATTAACTTGCACGAAACAACGGCGAATTCACAGTGTTTGTTCTCCGCCGAGTATACAATAAAATCTTTCATTATCATTTCATTTCCACCTTGCAGATGGCATGCGGCCTTTTCCACGACTCTTTTCTTTTTTTTTTATCTTAGCTTTCGTGGTGTCGTGAGTAAAGGTGAATACTCTACCTGGCCGCGGGGTTCTTAAATTAGATAAATTCTTAAGAAATTCATATTTTCTTCATTTATTCTGATGATTATTATCATCCTTTATGTTTTGCGTTCTATTCTTCTCCGAGTACTTGTTTTTATGTTTTTTTTTTCACTATTCCGGAAATACTTGCATTTGATGAGCCCAAATTAAATTTTGAGCTAAGAATTGATTCGAATGAGGAAATGAATCCACAATTTTTTTTTAAAATGATTTTGTATATGGAATTACTACGATTTGACTCGAATTTTTTCGATCTGATTAGTTTCCCTTTAAGTGTGTGTTTGTGTGTGTGATTTTCCTTTCCAAAAATAAATAAACAAATTCTGGGAAACATGTTGAAATTGGCAAGAACCATGTGATGGTGGTAACCCCTCTGAAAACTCATCTATCTATAGTATGGTAACTAGGGGACTGACGGTGACTGGTGAGGTTTTAGTCGCTTCATGCAAGAGCTGCGATGTGTAACGATTTATATCCGCTTGTTGCGCCGATTGCGTATTTCACTTGTAGCAGAGATGACTGCTTGCTTGGCTGGTTATTTTACGGCTTTTGAAAAGCATAAAAAATGTAGAAAAAACAACAACATTCAGTAACATATATATACTAACTTTAGCTAGAAAAAAACAAAACAACAAGAAAAAAACAATGAGAACGCAGTGGTTGGGAATATCACATTTTTGCAAAGGGCTCCTCCATAAAGTAGGCATCTAGTAATTTCCCAAGTGTAAATTTACGTCATCGATATAAAAGGGGCTTGCTTGTTAGCAAGAAAACTCACTCACAGCTTATTGTTGCTTTACCTTGGATTGGAATGGATAACATTATACGGGTGAAGTAAAGAGTTCTGATTCTCATAATTCATTTGAAAAATCATTCGAATGTGAAATTGTTGTCGTCAGCTTAGGGGTTCGTAGAAGTTACCTTAAATAGCCGCCAAAGGTTAAAGTCATAGTGGTGCAACTGTTGTAGTGTTTGTAGAATAAATGATGATATTTAGCGCCATAAGTGCTAAATATCATCATTTATTCTACAAACACAGTCTTCCATTAACCCGATTGATCTGCTAAAATATACGCGTCCGGTTGTCATAACCATATTTATGAACGGATAACTCATACATTACATTAGTAAAATCGTCAATTTACAGACTGAAGAAAAATGGGACCAAGAAAAGAGCCCTATGGCACCTCACTAAAGATACATCTACGGAAGAACTTTCCATCAAATTAACAGATTATCGCAAAAAATGAAAATTTTCTGCATAACTTTGCAATCAATTGAAGTGATCTACAGTATACAAAGCTGCTTAAATTCAACAATGCCGAGATTTGAAGATATGTCTCGAAGAAGAGTGATCAGAGATAAACGGAAGTCTCATTACCATCTGGTTATTAAGTATCACTCCCAAATATAATTCATTGTCTGACAGTATAAACAAGTTTCTGAAAATGTTTGGATGAAAACGCAAAAAAAAAACTAATTTAACGGAAATTATTTGGGTTGGTAGCCTTAAAGTTAATACATACATAAAAAACTGTGGTGTCTAATGTTATGAATAATTTTCCATAAGTTGCAGTTTGTCAAATCAAAACAACTTTAGCACGAAGTTAGACCACTGTAAATTCATTTTGAAATTTTATTAGAGAGCTAAAATCTAGCCAAGTGTAATTTAAACTCGGCATTGTTCCTCGTAAATTTTTATTTTCTGTCCAAAAAGTTATCTATATCTTCACTATCAGGTAAACATTCCAGACATCATTTAAATCTAATGGAATCTTTTAAAAACACGTTCATGTTATGAAGCAATATTTTAGGTGGTGACACTTGTCTGCTGTGCCAACAAATTTTGTATTCCAAATTCACTGGCCATAAACCAGCTGTAACAATAGCTAATTTGTCCAGAATATCAAGTAGGCCATCGACATTTAGAAAACATATGGTATTCGATGTACATACATAAGTACATGTACCACCACAACAGGTTACATCGAGAGCAAGTTATGTGAAATGTTAAAAGTAATTTGCTTTCTTTCTTCGTAGATTCGTAGTTCCCACGATATGATTTTGCATTGTCTTTCAATTCAATTTTGCTTTACTTTTGCAGGTGGAAAAGATTTGTTCTAATTAAAATATTTTTGTTGCAGAAATTAACTGTTGCATCTCTGTTTTTTATATTCCCGAGGATGAACGTTTCCTGATAATGTGCTACTAAAAGGGTTTTATTGTTTTAAAATTTCGGGTTTTCACTAAGAGTCGAAATTAATCACGAACTCGCGTCAACTCCGTTGATAAATAGTTTTTCGATATAGAAAAAAAAAATTCTTCTATACATACGCACATTTTCTCTTTATTAAGCCACTGATATAATTCTATTTTTAAAATTTACTGTTTCCTGGAGGTAAAATGACATTTGATACTGTGTTTTCAAATAAGTGTTATTTAAGCTAAAGAGTAGGTTCTGCAGAGATCAGATGGCAGTCGGATTAAGCAAGGTCGCGACGAGAGGGTGGATATAGACAAATTTCGCAATTTAGCTAGCAGGTGTACCCACAGGGCCGGACTGGATCTTCAAATCGGCCCGGGCAAATAATGACAAACCAGCCCCCAAGGGTCTTCAAAAATTACTTTTTTATAAGGCTGGTCGCACACCGAGATGATATATATCACAAGGCGATTTATGTCACAAAGAGACACTAGCAATGTGTCTCTTGGCGTAATTCACTAGAAGACTTTTTACGTAGTTCAGTATATATTCAACTTTCCTCTGCAGAAGTGTATCTATCGTTAACTTCGAAATACTGCAAAAATGAAAAACACCGGCCCCGTTCTTAAGATAAAGTTTATAGAAGCAATTGAAAGACACAGTTGTTTGTGGAATTTTAATTTATCAGACTACAGCAAAAGAGAAAAGACTGAGAAAGCTTCATTTCAGTAATTGAAGGACCCAAATTTGCCGACAATTAAACTCATTAAACGGATACTTTTTTTAGGACTTACCTTAGACATATTAATAACCGTTCCTCTGGCTGAACTGAGAACCGATAATTTGTGTCTTTTTTTTCTAATTTTTTCACAAATAAACTTGAGTAAATTAGGTGCACCCAATGTTTTCTTATACGTCTACGCCTTTTGCGATTTAAATAATACCACACTATTGGGAAGTCGTCATCACTGCTTGATTCCATTTTGTACTATATGAATATTGGTACTGGTCTATAAAATGCATTCTAAAGAAAAATCTCCTTAATGTGCGGACGCTTATCGCCAGAAGATTTATATCTCTTTGAGACATAAATCCCTTTGTGATATTTATCATCTCGGTCTGCGACCGGCCTAAGAGGTAAACAACCCAAATTATTAGGCTGATTACCTACTGCACCCAGCGCAAGGAGAGCAGAACATCGTAGCGCAAGGAGAGCAAGACAACGTTTTCTATGAATATTGAACTCCATGCTGAATAAGAAGAAAGAAAGAAGAAATTTATACAGAAAATATGTATGTACAGAAGATGTATAAGAGCGGTTGGACCTTCCACACTTAAAATTAAAACTAAACAAGTGAAAAAGCTAGAATTGGTCTAAGACCAATTCTTATTATACCCTAGATGAATACCCGTATGAAATTTCATATGGGTACCCATTTGAACAATTTTGATTTTTGCAGTGGTTTTTCGCATATATTTCTAGAACGGTTCGTCGGACAGAAAAAATTATTATAACCAATTTTATAGGATTTCATATTCTGAAGTAGTTTTTAGTACAATAAAAATGTCTTGGACTGATCGTTCTCACAGTATACATAAAAAACCTAATTTTTTATATGGCAACACCAAGAATGGGTTGGCCGATTTAGTCCATTTTTGAAATTTTATTTGCTAGTACAATGAAAACACCACGTACCAAATTTCAGCTTTCTACGGCGACTCGTTTTCAGGCAGTGTTCAAATATATAACGGAAAACGAAATTTTTGTATGGCAACCCCACGAAGGAGTTGCCCGATTTGTCTCATTTTCGAACTTAATTTTACTTTTTTTTTTAAAGTCCGTGTACAAAATTTCAGCTCTCTAAGTGTACGCGTTCTCGAGTTATCGTGCGCACGCACGGACGGACATGCAAAAATCAAAATAACTTTTAATATTATGCGTGGGTGTCCAATCCATTTTGCTCTACCATCATTATTTCGAGGTGTTACAAACGGAATGACAAACTCATGCTCAACTTTGTACAGTCAATTGATAGACCACGTCACATTATATAAGGTTATCTTGAGGATTTTTGCCTCAGGCCCCAAAACGAGTGTGTGAAGGAACTGAGGAAAGAAGTGAGCTCTTAATCCTTTCTCCTAATCCTTGTTTTGGATTTTTTTTGTAACCGCTTAGAAATTCAATCGCTCCTTCACTTACCTGTATGGCCCAATATAGTAACAAAAACAATGGCAATGCTTCACCAAATGTGGGAAAATTCAGAGTGTTTCTAATACTTGGGCAAGTAAAAGCTGAGTGTAATATACCATGACCATGTATATACTCTGCTTCAAAATTGATTTACATGAAATAAAATTACTGTTTTTTTTTTTTAATTAGAAAATGAAAACAAAATTTAAAACTGTTTTTATATTTGTTCTTCAATTTCGAATGTGTTTTAAAAGTGCACATAGCTATACCAAACCTTTGAAAGCCTTGTTGAACCCTTCTGATAAAAAATACATTTTGCATTTTTCGAATTAAAAATGTTATCATTCAAAAAATAATATAAAATGCTCTACAAAAAAGTGAATGCTTTTGAAGCCACGAGAATGCCAAATTTGCCATATATGTATAATGCTATATTGGCAACATCCTCTCCACGTCTTGCCAGTGTTTATAAGATATGGGACAGTTCTGAGTATTTTTAACACACAACTCTCCTCTGCCCAGATGGTCGCGTTGCCGTGGGCCAATTACCTTTATTGTATTAGGCTTTTTGGTAATACAATAAAGTACTTTTTCAATTTTAATTCAATTTCATAGCTCTCCTCCCATCGCAACCGCAACATTCGTCCAGAGTGCATGGTATGCATGTGTTTGCGTTAGTGTGGAGACTACCGGCCCAACGACCCCCGGCCCATCGGGCTAGCGCCCGATCGCCCGAACTGCCAGTCCGGCTCTGTTTATCCACCTCTTCTTTTCTATACCCTATATGAAATATATAGCGTACCTATACGAAGTTTTCCATTCCGTGTATAGAGCATAGAAACAATACTGCGGTAGAGCAAAATGGATTGGACTCCCACGATAATATTCAAAGTTATGTTGATTTTTGCATGTCGTCGATCTGTCCGTCCTCACGATAACTCGAAAACGTGTTCACTAAGAAAGTTGAAATTGTGCACCTGGCCTTTAAAAAAATAAATAAATTGTAACTCCTTCGTAGGGTTGCCATACAAAAATTACTTTTTTACTATATATTGGCAGTGTCAACCTGAGAGCATTTTGACGTAGAAAGCTGATAAATTGTATACATGTTGTTTTTATAAAAGTTTTAAATACAAGTTCAAAAATGGACTAAATCGGGCAACCCCTTCCTAGTGTTGCTATATAAAAGTTTAGGTTTTTTACGTGTACTGTGAAAACGATCACTCCTAGACATTTTTATTGTACTCAAAAGCTTTTCAGAATATGAAATTCTATGAAATTGGTTATAATCATTTTACTGTCCAACGAACTGTTCTAGATAAATATGTATATTCGAAAATCAAACTTTCACGGATGGATACGCGACCATACGAAATTACATACGGGCATTCATCTGGGTCCTAGGGTATTGTAAGAACTAGTCTTATGCCAATCGTAGCTTATTTTCCTTATTGTTTATTGCCATTAATATAACCTTTCTGCGTAGTACTGTGATACTAGTCGCATGTATTGGTAATCGTTTATTTAAACATTGTTGTAAAGGGTTCACTTTACAGTCACAAAATTGTGGCAAAATTGGCGATCCTTAATGACACCTATATTTAGTGTCGATTCATTTTTTCCAGGATATTTTTTCGTAGTAACCTAATTGCTGTTGTTTGTTACATTTTAGGATTTATTTCGTTAAACTCATCAGCATCAACTAGTGAGAAGTGCGAAGTACGGAAAGTACGGCCTATCCTAGATTGGAGCTTGGAAACAATAGTCTTCTCTGTCATTCTCATTGCAAAAAGTGTAATACCTATGTAGGTATAGCCTGTAAAGGAATTGAGTTTTAGTGAAACTCAATTAAATAACAAACAAAAATCAATGCTCTTCATTTCAACTAGGCATATACAGAATAGCCATAAAAAAAGCAATAAAAGAAGACAAATCTAAAATATTAAAAGAGTTTTCCCCAGTTTAATTAATAACATAATTTTCTTTTCTAGTCTTTATTTAATATTTTCATACTGTACTTGAAGGTATTATCCTTTTGAAGATCACTTAACAACTGAACTGAAAAACTGAACCCTTAATGACTAATCCTATTCATCCGAAAGAAACCATGTTAGTTCCATATTAATAAAATAAAATACCGGCAGTAGCTACATCTAATGTATACCTGCTTAATTACTTACTCAGAATTTCCTTATTACCACTTAACCAAACTAGCATAGAGTATGCAAGCAAGAATAAAAAATAAGATAATAAATGAGTTATAAAAGGTAAATTTTGAATTTTGTATCATGAAACCAACTGTTATGATAGAAAAAAAGTGATATGTCAACACTCGGGCAAACTCCAGAGTACTGCGGGCAGGAAACGAGACATTCAGTTTTCCAGAAAAATAATTGGCTTGACTTAACCGCGAGAGTAACACAATCCAATTTTTCATATTATTCATAGGTGTTAAGAGGTTATCACAAAAGCAGAATATTTCCAATAATAACTTCTGTTTCTATAATCAACCTGTACCTAAACTAAAAAAAGAAACGCCTATCTCCCTTTTATGCACGGATATTTAAAAAAAAAAATTATATCTAAAGTCAAAAATGAGCAATTTCTTATTTGGGTGGGTGCACACTGATATTGGTACTTCATATGGTGCGATTTTAAGTGTAATTTAAAAGATGGCCTGACTTCGAAAACCCTTTCACTGGGTTACCATAGAAATTATCCGATTTTCTACGTAAATACTGGGAAAACGATCTATATCAGGTGCTTTTAATGTACTGAAGAGTTTGTCGGAATGAAAAAAAAAATACCTATGAAAGTGGTTGTGATTTTATTGTTCGATGAACTGTCGAAACGATTTTATGAGAACACTTTCAAAGCAGAGGGGTTGCTATAATGAAGGCATCTATGATCCAGTAAACGTGCTGCACTACAATCTCATTACTACTTAGTGCTGCGAGTTTTCTTACCTAACTCCTTTTGCATTTTCTTGAACAGTCCTTTACATATCACTAATATTATAATTTTCCTCCTCTATCAACTGCTATAACAACCGGAATGAACTCTGCTGGTCAGGAGATCACAAATATTTGTAAGGTTTATATCGTCAAATAAAAACTTTCATCATAAACAAGTAAAAAATCTAGAATTGGTCTAACAAGGATAAGGTCCCTACTCGTCATCAACAATTTCGTCCAAATCCACAGTTTATGTGGGACTCCAGATGGACAAGCTATACCGAAAAAATGCATAATGTATGTGAACCCAGAGTTAAAATTAACACTTTTCGGAAAACTTTGATAATTACCATATTGCGGGTATATTCGCAACAATAAAGCCACTTTCTTTTCGTTACAATTATCTATAATCTGTTATCTTTCATATACAGAAAACCAGAAGTGATTACTCCAATTAGTTTAGGAACATTTTCCAAAATAAAATTAAGAGATTTCCTAAATTACTTTCAACTCACATTAATTAGCAGCATATATTGTAAAGCGACCACCCTTTATCTCTCGGTCAAATTACAACCATTTTTCAAAATTCTTTTCCTAAATTCATTCTGAATTTTTATGATTTTTTGAAAATTTTACGAAATTTGTACGGGAGTGGGTTACAGAGTAGTAACCCACCACCATATATTATTATAAAAAAAAAATTAAAATTGTTTTTCCGGGAGTGGGGGTATTTATTTTATATTCCAATATCTGTGTAGAATCTTCACACAAAATCTCATCAAAATCGAATAATAAATTCAATATCAAAAGGTCATTCAATAGATACCAATGGGAAAAAGTTCCTCATTTCCTGAATTCGGGTGCTCTGAGGGGGGGCGGGGTAAATATTATCCAATTTGCAAAATTCCTTTTGCCAGATATTTGTAATTTTCTTCTGATATTTGGAACATATTTTCCCAGAGATTATTTGTACAAAATTTCACGAAGATCGGATGTCATTTACCTATTTAAAAAAAATTAAATCTATAAATATTTGCATACCCACTTTTTGCTATCTACCGACGATCGTTGAAACGCACGGAAATCCCACTTACAGAATCGATAATCTACATACCTCCATACCTGGTTGGTATTTTAGCCGAATGAATTTGGCGCTTTCATTCAAATTCTGTTGCAATTTAACCGCGACAACTTTCGCGAAAATTTTCACATTTCAGCATTTTCCAAGGGATAACCCTACAAAACCCGGGGCTCCACTACATTATGCATTATTTAGGCTTCGTTTGGTCATCTGTAGCCTCCACCTGCGTCACTTTTATTTCTAGTCAAGCCATACTTATACTGGTTCGTCGAACTGAAAAAATGATTATAACCAATTTTATAGGATTTCGTATTCTGAGGAAGTTTTTAGTACAATAAAAATGTCTAGACTGATCGTTTTCACAGTACACGTAGAAAACCTAAATTTTTATATGGAAACACCAAGAAGGGGTTGCCCGATTTAGTCCATTTTTGAAATTTATTAGCTATTACTATAAAACACTCTCTATGTCGACGCGTTCTCAGGCAGTGCCCAAATATATAGTGCAAAACGAAATTTTTCTGTGGCAACCCCACGAAGGAGGTGTTCGATTTGTCTAATTTTCGAACTTAATTCTACTTTTTTTTTTTTTAATCTGTGTACAAAATTACACCTTTCTAACTGAAGGCGTTCTCGAGGCATGCAAAAATCTAAATAACTATTAATATTATGCGTGGGTGACCAATCAATCCATTTAGCTCTACCATCATTATTTCTGTGCGTTACAAACTGAATGTTTAAAATTGCTGTGGTTGGAGTGTACGCAATTAAATTAATTTTATATCATAATTTACCTCTATTTGTGACTATTTGTATTCAGAATTATTTATAATGTTTACGCAATAGTTATGTAAATATTCCTATTTTAGCAAGTATGTAGATTTACAATAATTATACTAGGAAATCCATTTCCTCATTTTATAATAGTAAAATTGTTTCATTACTTTTTAGAATTCAACTTAAGATCTTAGAAGAGCGTGTCGTTTTTCGACTAGTCAAAGTAAAGGTGGATTCTATATCTGCTTCTGGTTTACTTACATAACTTTTTTTTATCATATTTCTCCTCTAAAGGTTCAGTTTTAATTTTTTTTATTACACTGTTAATTGAGCAAGTCTGGGCTCTTTCAAGATTTCTTTTGATTTCTTTTGCAATTTTTGGTAGTAAATTTCCAAACACCATTTCTTCAGAAATCATCCCTTGGAAAACATCAAAAGGGTAAAATTAGTTCCAATAGTTTATTGTAACTCTAAAATATGATAAAAATAGAATAATTACATATAGGTCCCTCCAAACTTATTTTTAAGTGCTTTTCTTTCATTAAAAGTTTCTCACTTTATCAAGAAAGTTGAACTATCAAAAAGCTGCATATCTCGTCTGTAATAATTTAGCAAGAAAAAAAAAGGTTTGAATACCGTTCATTCTACGGTATGTATATGAAACTAAACTATGAGAAAATTGTTAATGAATTCAAATTAAAAATCACGCAACGTGAGACGCTTTCCAAGTAAAACAAGAAGACTAGAAAACTCTTTTCGCAGTCAGTAGACGACGCTTCACATAAATAGTGGAATTGCAGGAAAACGTCGCGTCGGTCATCGTCTCTATGTCGTGTGTGTGTGTATATATGTAGGTATGCATACCCACCCCGCTATATGGTTGAAAGTTATTCCTTTTGGGTTATCATAAATTGGACACCATATAACTAGCCAGACACGGTAAAAGTTACTCTGGCATTTCACCCTGACAGTTGTTGCTTGATTAACTGGAGCTTAACATGAAAGGTCTAGAAGGTTTTCCCCCCATTTGTACGTATACTGTCATGGAAGCAAAACGCCTTACTTATCTTCGTCTTTGTTATTTATTTATTAAGGCATACTCTGGCCAGGCCACCCACAGGCGCCGTTTTGATACTTGTATAGAGTAAAGATATCGTACTTGACATTGAACTTGGACAAACAACGGTTTAGTTAGTGGTCATGGAGAAAAAGTAAAGCCATAGCCATAGAAAGAGCTCAGTCAAGTAATTCTAGCTCGGAATGAGTCATAAAGGAACTGGTACCTATATATTGCACAAGATCTACAGATCCAATTCTACTTATTCGCACTCATCTCATCGTTTCATATGCGCGAAAAATCTACCTGCACCTATGTATATGGTGGTAGCTGCGGCTAACAAAGATGCTGCATACCATATTAGCCGTTAAACGTGACTTGTTTTCCTAGCGCTAAAGAATGGTCACGCATTGGTTATTTAATATTAAATTTATTATTTGTGAAGGTTTCACCTTAATATTTTATTACGGTACCTACTGAAGTAGTAGAGACATCACGTACTCGTATACTGTGCCCACTAAGCAACAGCAGTTTGAAGGAAACTAGTTCTGATGCGCTTCGAAAATGCAGGGAATCGATAATAATTTGCAGGGCGTGGTGGTTGGGCCACGTTCAAATGTTGAATAATGTAAGTCTGCCATTGTTTCATTGCAGTGATGTAATTTGATTTGTTAGCACTATATTTGCTCGAACATATTGTGTTTGATGGGGAATACGAAAAACGGTTTTGATTTAAGAGTTAATAAAAGGATTAAAAAAAAATCAAACAAGATTTTTCATAATTTTGCACGATACTTTTTTCCAAACTAATCTGAGATCATTGTATATCAGAAATAATCCTTTTTCGTTTTCACATAGGTCAATTTCGGAATGACCTAAGAACCTTCAAGCATTTCTTAGGCCGATTATTCCCATCATGTACATATGTATGTATGAATGGATGTGTGATCGAGGCTGCATGATTGAAAAGTGAACTTCAGAGAAAAATCGGATAATGTGCCCCATCAATTGATAGGGCACAGAAGTACAAATCTGATGAAGATTCGAATCTCTCCGGTGGTCAGATATTTATTTTTTCCATTTCCATATGTATAGCAAGGATATTGGCCACACTGACTCGACGTCTGCTAACAGTCGTAACATTCTACAATAGATTACTTACTAAAAAGCCACTCTGTGGGTGGTCACAGCTTCTTTATTCTACAAGTGATTTAAATAAAAAAAGGAAGGAGGGGTTGTGCAGAAATTCCAATTAAACGATCCACTTGAATTAATTCAAGGTATTCCAGCTAAAGAGATGAATGGTTAGATCAAAATGCATGCATGCATGCCTTTATGAGTATTAAAATATTATGGAAGATTTTATGTTTATGTACTTGACAATTGTAGCTTTTACCCAAGCTACAAACTATTTTATTGAGCACTCTCTTCTTTTACGACTGCGTTCACGGGTGTTTTTGTTTTTGCTTCGGTGTTCACCTTCAAGTCCATTTTGGGTTCGATTTGCCAGAATCATGGCACTCGTGACGCCCGAAGCTGTCACTTTCTGTTTTTGTTTGCTACTTGGGTTAATACCGGGTTAACCACAGCTGCTCCTGTTTTTGACTAGGATCACCGCCGGTTCTTGTCTGTTTTGAAATGTTAAAGTAAGTAGAAGAAGTTAGGAAAAAGTTTGTGATTTAGTAATTTTGACGTTTGCTGCTTTCTTTGCACAAAAACACGAACCTGAACTTCATAGTTAACAGCTTTTTGACATGATTCTTAAATATCCCAGGTGCCACGTTCCGGCAGTAAAAGCAAAAACCCTTACGAGTTCACCGTCTGTGTTAGTGAGTGTGCAATTAATCCTTAGCTCAAGGTCACCAAAAATATTTTTTCACTTACAAAATAAATTTCAAACGGTTAAGGTTAAGATTTACTTCCAGAATTTTGGGCTCAAGAACGGTGGGCTTTTTTTCTAATTCTTTAAATTTCTGCAAATGTACTTAGATATATCCATATTGTGGAAATAATCCGGCTCGAAGGACCATGTAGAAGTGAGAGTGAAGTGCTTTTGTGATGTTGGGCCCCAATATGGTGCTGGAATATCTTTGACTTTGCTTCTGCAATCTGGAAAGGCGGAGTAACGTCGCTAATTATATGCTTTCCGAACCTTTGGCGTGGATGCTTGACTGATGACTTGATTGAATTTCTAAAAAGATCACAGTTAACTTTATTGAGGCGCAAGTTTTGATGTTTACATGTTGGAGGCTACCCCAAAAAGAAGGTAGAAATAAAAAATGGAAGTTCTGATTGAATCAGTTTAGTGCCCTTTTAGGCCCCTTCTGAGATATTGAGAAAATGTTTTTTCTTGTCACAAATCGACTGAAGCTGCCTAAGAAATAGTCATGGATGATTCTGCCTCTATAGGTGCACTGCTTTAAGTAAACAGACACAGCTATATACCCCTCTACGGAGCTTCGAAGCAATAGCTACTAAAATAGCATTGACGAAGGTACATTTGAAGATTAGGCTTCAATTAGTCGAGTTTGGCTTATTTCAGGTAATTCCATTCTTAGTTAAACGTTAAATTTTCGTGAGTTTCTCGTGTAATGGAATGTCAGCAAAAAATGCCAATCTTGTTAAGTTAATGCTACCATAAAGGACGGTGGTCTGAGAAAAACTTTGTACAATTATTTTAAGTTTTTGTTTCCTGAGAAGGTGGTGTTCTTATACATTTTCGCAAGAGGTGTTGACATTTTGATTATGTCCTAGGTTGTTTGAGAGTTAGGGTTAGGTCCGAGATGTTTTGAGGGTTTGTAGATACTCCCAGATTATTCTTAATCCATTTTTGACTGAATCTTACTACACTACACGATCCTTCGTAAATAATTTGAACGCTCAAGAGTAGAAGTGCAATGTGAGATACATTCTAAGCGTGTTTGTCTGCAGGCATGCATATTTGGCATCATAGCTGCTGTCTTTTCTATGGACTAAATTATCTCCTTATTCTTAACATTGTAACATTGTTCTTATCCTCCTCAGCGACAGATTTCTGATAGCTTCGGTACATACGTACATTATTTAAGACTTTATCTTTGTCGTAACGCACACGCATCTCCTCTACTCTTCCTTACGGTATGCTTGCTGAGAGTATGATAGTAATGTCCCATTTAGTGCTAGCCTTAAATTTCCTGTACTCGCTATATGGCATTTAAATAACCGGCCAAGTGCGAGTCGGACCCGCGCATGAAGGGTTCCGTACCATCGTACAAAATTTAATGTACTTTTTACTTATTTTTTCAAATGAGAGTAGGCGTCATTTGAAAAAATATGACCACCTACTTATGATAATAATAATGAATGAGAATAAAACAAGGAAAAAAACACGTTTCTTGAATGGAGGGCCCCTTTAATTTTTAATTGTATTTTATTTTATTATTTGTTGTTATATCGCCATGAAATACACAGTCTGTAAAAATTTCAACTGTCTACCTATTACGGTTGATGAGATACATGACGGATGGACGGACAGCGAAGACTTAGTAATAGGGTTCCCGTTCTTACCCTTTGGGTACGGAACCCTAAAAATGAGGATGTCTTGTTCTATAAAACCAGTATTATGATGTCCAGGCCAGGAGATTGGTAGGGAGCGAAGTTGTTGTTCGCCTAGGCAATCTTTTCTTCCGTTGCAATTATTTCAACTGTTTCCCGTAGATTTTCCAGATAGGAGGGAACATCTATAAGAGAACCATGCTACTGGGGTGGAAGCACGTAAGTTGTTTCAATCACTTTGATTCAACTGTGGTTAAAGTCGTTTCAAAATACATATGATAGCATGTAGCATGAAACTAGTTTGGTTTATCGTAGAATTATCCAACTGAATGTCATAGAAATGTCAAAACCAAAGTCAACATAAAAAAAGTACAATTCTTAAATTATTTCGACATGATATTTTTACAAAATGAAAATGATTTTGATGAAAAGGCGCAATTTGGTATATCATTAAATTACAATTATTTTTTATAGGTTCTCCAGAATTTCAGGATTAAAAAGGAATGTTTAGTATTGATTCTAAAATCTGTAAAGGAGGATATGAAGTGAACATTGGGAATAATAAAAGTATATCAATGGCTCAAACGACTGTTTCAAAAGTATTTGGAAAAAACGATTCGATTGCTGGAAAAAGAATTTTGTCCTCGTTGGATTAAATTAGAAGAATCCAAATTTGATGACTGTAAGAGACATTTCTATGATAAGTTTAAACTTCCAGGAATCGTGGGATGTGTCGATGGCACACATATCCCCATCCTTAGTTTTAGATTTTTTTTTATTTTCTGTTAGATTCGGTTGTCATTTCCGTTTTATTTTTCTTACTTTTATTTGCATTGCAATTAATTCGATTTTTGCTATTCTCAAAATCCTCGGCGGATTGTTCTTGCACTTCTTCGAATAAGTACTCACAAGTGTTGCTGCTATTCTGACCAATATTAATTTCGTCTTCGTTAACGCCGAACGTTTATTTTTATTCCATCCACAGAAGCTTCTAAGGCAGCGCACTCAATAATTGCTCTTCTAAGGCACTTATCGTTTTTTTCTACATAAGTTCCTTCACCAGTGCTCTTAATATTTTTAATATTATTCCTTAACTTCGCTTTAATTTTATACTTAATATCGCTCCACGTCTAGAAGTACACATATAGAATAAATTCGGTTTTGATTTTTGCACTACAAATTTTACCTATCGCCACTCGTGCGGTTGTTTTACTCGAGGCCGTTTTTCATTGAGTGACATATTTAATTTTTGCCATAGGGAGTTACTATTTTTGCGTGCTTGAGACGTTTTTAGCACACTCTTTGCCAAGTCCGTGTGATTTGTCATAAATCTAACCAAAAACTCATATTGAGAATTATTAAAACTTAAATTTTGTTTTCCTTCTCCATTCCTGCAGAAAAATTGTTGTTTTAATTATTATTTGTTCCCTTAAATTTTCCAATAATACTCACATTTTAAACAAATTTGATTTTCCACTTTATTATTTCGTTCTCTATTGCTGGAGGATGACTTTTTTACAATCGTCCAACATTTTTTGTTTCAAATACTAAAAGCTCTTGGAACAGAGGTTGTGTGCTGCCACCATTTTTGAAACACATGTCGATTTGGCCGAAACAAGTTATGTGTTGCCAAATACAAAAAAAAAAAATTGAATCATAATCTTTGAAACAACTTACGTGTTTCCATCCCTGTATCCTGGGAAGCGTGTGTTCATTAAAAGCAACAGAATTTCAGCAGAGGATTCTGTCCAAGATTCATGGGCTCCTATTTTTCTTGTAGTGAGTATTCTACTATGTTATAACCTAGATAATGGACTCATATTTTGTAATATCACTGAGATTTGTAATTCCACAGAAAATTAGTTCTCTTAATATATTTTACTGGAAAAGCCTCAACTTTCTTGGACTTGTCTTCTCGCACAATCTGAACTGGTCAAAGCACTCGGCGATCATTGCAGAATCGGTTAGAAGCAGGAATAACCTGCTAAAGATCATCTGCAGAAGAAATGCTGGGCCTCCGCTAGAGACGGCCACCAAAATAGCGAAACAGTTGGTAGTTTGCAAGGCAGACTACTGGATAACAATCTATGGCTTCACCACGGTTATGAACATCCGCAAAGTCCAGGCATCCATAAACGCCACCGCCAGGATAGCCCTCGGCGCACTTTGCACAACTCCCATCAATAGTCTCCTCATTGAATCAGGCTTCCCTACAATCACACAAAGAAGAGACGAGCTCGCTGGCAACCTGTTTTTCAAGACCCTCCATATTCCCAGCTCACCACTCCGCCTCTATACCTTGGACATCCTATCCCAGAACCCTATCCCCACCAAGCGCAACTGCTCTAGCTTGACTAGAATCATTAATAACATCCCAGAATCCCTTAAAATTATCTCTTTCAATTTCGAACATCTCAACCCAACGCGCACCGTTCTTCCTTGGCGGGTTCTTACGGGAAGAATCCTATTGAACGCAAAGAGCTATGAACACCTAGACAAAACGAACAAAATAAGACTACATACTGACACCTACCAACGAATACAAGCCAACATAAAGATCTATACGGATGCCTCAAAGGATGAGGAAGACGTAGGTAGCGATCTGGACAGAGTACAAAGCTTCCGCACTCCCATGCGCTTACAAACTGCCAACGTGGGCAGATGTCTTTACGGCCGAGCTGACGGCTGTCTGGGAGGCTGTCAGATGGGCCACCAAACAGGAGGGTACTTGTGCCATCTTCTCGGACAGCCTGTCCTCGCTCAAGGCCATTCAAACCCTCAAGAACACGAACCCGTTGGCAGTAAACATAAGAAACTCCCTTCACTGTGGAAGAATAACATTAGCGTGGTGCCCAGCTCACGTGGGGATAGAAGGGAACGAGAGAGCCGACGCGCTCGCAAAGAGTGCACTCCGCTCTCAACGCGAACTGATAAACCCACCGGGCTATAAGGCGGTTAGAGCAAAATTAAGGAAGACACAGCATGACAGAAGAATTTCTACTTGGCGCGAATCTGGTACGTTCCTAACTAGCCATTATAAGGAAGTGAACAAACCAGTGATGCCTGACCTTCCAAGGCAGAACATGATTGCGATCGCTAGACTAAGACTGGGTCACTTTTTGCCGGTCAAGCTACACCTATTTCTCGGACAACCGATCCCTGCTTGTCATTACTGCCGGGACGCGACAATGACTGCAACGGTGCATCGAATTACAGAGACCACTAAACGAACTCGGGACTACAAAAACTCCAACAGAACTCCTCACCTATAGGGAAGAGGACACGAATATACTACTCGATGCACTGAGGACCTACTTACGAAACGCGAACAAGGACACTAGGCTGTAACTACTAACATACGAACCCTACCAGCCCTGGCTGAAACGCACCCTTTACACAGACAACAAGCTAAAAGGAAAACTGAAAACAAATATATTTAAGTTAGTTAAGTAAATATAAATGAATTTGTTAAAATTATTACAAAAATATATATATATATATATAAATGAATTTGTTAAAATTATTATCAAAAGGAAAAACAAAAAAAAAACATAAATGAATTTGTTAAAATAAAATTATTATCTAAAAAAGAAGAATACAAATAGAAGAAAATTATACAAATAGAACTACATAATGTTACATCAAAACTTAAAACTTCAGAAGATAATAAAACTTAAATCCACCTCTTAGTTAAGACTCTTAGAACTACTTAGATGAGCTAGGTCTAGCCATAACACCTAAAAAATAAGAAGCATGCAAATAAGACTTGTAAATGAATTCTTGCAAAATAATGAATTGTTAACTGTAAGTTAAATCAAGTCAGTTAAAAACACTGGACAGCTGCCCAGATGGCCTAGTAGCTGTGGGCCCTTTTACATTAGTTGATAATTAGGTTAGATTAGTTTTAGATCTATGTAATTACAACTAATGAAAATAAATAAATAAATAAAATTTTACTGGACTAATCTTGGAATCCAGTTCCTCAACTGCTTCGAGTTTTATATTGAGCTTATCTGAAGAATTTTGTTAATGTGTTAAAGTTCAAATTGAAAACTTTTCAGTTATGGTCCGAAAATTACTTTAAATTACCTACTGAAATCAATTAAACTGACATCAAAGTGTTCTAGAAACTGTACTTGGATATAATCGCAGCGAAATCCCATGTCCTTTAAAGTTTTAAAAGAGCATATGGAGTAACATACTGTTCCTGAAATTCCTGTTAAGTATTCTACTTCTGCACTTGGAAGTGAAGTCTTGGGATGAATTAATAAAGATGATACTATGTTAGGCGAAAATCGTGAAAGGATTTCAGGCCAGTTTACACAAATGACGCCCTATATATACTGATTTGCATAAAATTGTGACAGGTTTTGGGGCTGTGATTTGTCGTAACTGTCCTTTATTAGGAACATTATTATGTAAGAAAACACAAAAATCAACTTAACATACATTGTTAAACTTTCACCATAACCAGATAAATTTTGATGCAATTTTTTTTAATTGCATTCACTTAAATAAATGGGTTCTCTTCAAAAAAGGTCAAGTCAATTAGTTTGACCTACTTAACACAAATATCTAAATGTGTTTCCACACCTGCAAAAATAGGAAACAACCTAAATTGCAATCTGCTAAAGGAAAGTGTGCTCACTATATACTATAGAAGCAAAAAATTCCCGTACACTTTAATACAAAAGGTGCATTGAATGCAGTCAGTCTAGTTACAAGCGCTCCTTCTTTTGATGTCAGGAAAATCTGAACGACTCGTCTGTGCTAGTTTTCCACCTGAGCTTTTGAATAAAAAAAATGGAAAAAAAAGTGTATTTTCTTTAACCTGCAGAGAAAATTTCAAGTATATACTTTGGCCTCTAGCCAAAAATATAATGAATTGATTTTGGTAGGAAAATCCAGGATTTTCCTGTTTTTTCTCTTTACTTTCGTGACTAGAAGGTCGCATGTTTCTAATGCGGTAAAAATTCTCCCTTTCTATTCAAAACTAGTCAATCTTGCGGGGAATTAATTTCTATACCAACACATATACCTACCTGCATTGATAGGTAAATTCCTCAAAACTTGTTATATAACTGAAAATTGCCGTAGTGTGTTTGTATCTTCAATTGAATGGGAATAATAAGGAAAAATATACCAAAATGTTGTTAGTAATAAAAATTGACCTAGTTTTTTTTATGGAATTTATTCACTTTTTACCTGCTCACGCAAAAATGGTAGTGTGAATTTTTTTTTTTATAAATATTAGAGGGGTTGCTTTAGTCGTCAAGAGCTAAAGCTAAAAAATGTTCTAATTTGTTATTTCATCACACAACCCATTAATTTTTGGTGACAAGTTTCAAGTCTTGGTTTGACAACAACAGATCAACAGGTCCCAAATAGCGAAATTGGGTGATTTGAAAAACAAATGAAAAAAATTAAAAGTTTGAGAAAAATAGAAAAAAAACAATTTTTTTTTTATTTATTAAAAAAATTTTAATTTTTTTTTAAAGAAACAGATTCATTCGAAGCGAATCGAACCTGTATGGCTGTATACGCAACGCAGTGGGCTGAAAAATAAAGAAGAAGAAGAAGCGTTTCGTGTCAGCAGAAAACCTTACACTCATCGGTGCAGCTTGGTTTTCTGTCTGCTGCAGACGCTTGAAAATAGTTCAAACTGATCTCTTCTCATATAAACTCAGAATAAATTCTGGGTGTGAATTATATGAAAAAAAAACACTCCTATACAAGCCCAGGAGGAAAAATAAATAAAAAGATTACTCTTTTGGACTTTTTACCGGGTTAAACTTAATTTTGTTCAAGAAAGAATTTTTTGGGATTCTCATTTGTTTTTCAAATCACTCAATTTCGCTATTTGGAACCTGTTGATGAGTCAAACCAAGACTTGAAACTTGTCACCAAAAATTAATGGGTTGTGTGATGAAATAACAAATTAGAACATTTTTTAGCTTTTGCTATATACCGGAAATCCTAAAAAATTCTTTCTTGAACAAAATTAAATTTAAAGTTCAATCAATTTACTTCGGAAACTCTTTACAGCGCCAGATAATGCCATTCCTCTACCAAACAAAATTACCTCTTTTCAGACAATACACTTTTATGATGCATTCTTTTGGTCGGTTTTTTAAGGAAAACACACAGCCCTTTTGGCGTCTACCTGAATGAGAAGATCCAGGGTTGGTAGATTAAGTAGGCCTTTAAGAGCAGCAGTACCCGTAGATCGCATGGAGCCTATAATTCCTAAGCAGGCCCGCCAGCTTTCGGATCGCAGTCCCCACAAGCCTCCTTGGCCACCATACACAGGAGGCATATGTAAGCATGAGTCTAAAGGCACTTTCACATCAAACCCAAGAATCGAAAAAATGTAAACCGAAAAACTCAATTTATTCCACTTTAAAACAAGATTTTTGCTTCAATGATTAATAAAATCATGGGAAATAGGATAAACTAATAATTTTACTAATAAAATAGTATATTTATCTTAGAATTTTTAAGAAAACACAACTTTTATGATTTATCAGACGAGTTTTTCGGCCGATAAAACATAAAAGTTGTGTTCTTCTTCAAAATCTGAAATAAATATAACTATTATCTCAGTAAAATTCTTAGTTTATCCTATTTCTCTTGATTTTATTAATCATTGGAACAAAAATCTTGTTTTAAAGTGGAATAAATTGAGTTTTTCGGTTTACATTTTTTTGTTCTTGTTTTTGATGTGAAAGTGCCTTAAGATCGAGGTGTACATTCAGTGCAAAACCCTCGGTCTCATGCCCCATGTGCAGCCAAAGGTTCTCCTGCATTGAGCGAATACTTTCGTAGCCGCATTAACTTTTTCCTCTTCGTGCAATCCCCATGTCAGCTTCGAGTCGACGAAGACCCCAAGATGTTTAACATGAGGTGAGAGTTGCAGAGTGTGTCCAAAAAACATTGGAAGAACTATGTTCCGAAGCTTACCAAGCTGGTCTTTGTTGGGTTCACGCCCTATCATGATGGTTGCACCAGTCTTCAACAATATTGAGCCCTCGTTGTATGAAGGCATAGGGAGGCCACGGTGTACCTGAAAATGCGCAGAAGGATGTCATCCGCATACGCTTCACATGAGAATCCCACATTTTCAGCACCGCGTGATGAGTGAGTCAACCAACATACACAAGAGTACTGAGGAAAGCACGCCACCTTGCGCGCAGCTTCTCTCCACTAGAACACTGAAAGAGGTTCGGCCGCCCACCTCGTGTCGTCAACACCATGTCGACGAGCTGCCTCACATAGCGACTCGGGGGTGGCCCTATCAAAAGCCCCCTCGATGTTTAGAAAGGCTCCCAAGGTAAACAGTTCAAAATCTAGTCCCCACTCAATGACAGTAACCATTGAATAGAGAGCCGTCTCCGTAGATCTGCCCCTCCGGTAAGCGCGCTGTATGGTGCTTAGGGGGTTATTCTAGTCTAGAGGCCCGAACTTTAGGTGATTTTTGAAGTGCCGTAAAAAAAAGGCAATCAATATTTTTCTATCCATTTTTTTATGAGTTTTTTATTAACATTACAAGAATACAGAAAAAAATTAAAAAATTAAAAAAGTTGAAAATTCAAAAAATTAGTAGCTGATGAAGTGGGGGGCCTCAAAAAATTTGCGCTTGATCATGCCCACGATTCCAACCCGCCTAGCAATCCGAAAAAATAAATAAAAAAGATTATTAGTCTAGAGTAATGTCGCTATGTCCGGAACTAGGGAAAAGTTGAAAAATTATTTTTTCACAAAATGGCCGCTGCCTAAAAAAAAGCAATTTTTGTACCACTTTTTTGACTTTTTCGAATTTTTTAAAAATAGTGAAAATTGAAATTTTGGGATGCGGCTAGTTCCGGACATAGACAAGTCTATAAAGAAGACTCTCAAAAAAATTTCAAGTAAATCGGTCCAGTAGAACTTGAGAAATCGTGGGCATCGTCTTGAAAAAGGCAGTTTCGAGAAAAACGCGTTTAAGGGGTAACGCCACTGTAATTTTTTTGAAAAATCGTTTTTTTTTTTATTGCCTTAAAAAATAGTTTAAACCCTCTAGAATAAGAAGAAAAAAAGGTACCGTGCGAGAAACTTTTTTTTCCTTTGAAAATGGAGGTCGCCACCAAGCGCGTCAAACTTGCTCCGAAACGTCCCTGGAAGATAGCTGTGGAGCCGCCATTTTGTTTTTTTTTCGCTGTCAAAAATTTATCAATAAAGTTCAATGTATGCCCGATAATACCCTTAAAAGTTTTTTTTTCAAACACCTTCAATTTCGAGAGAAAAAAATTCGTGAAAAAACCTTCTTTTTTTTAGCCGTTACCGTGGCGTTACCACTTAAAGTCCATACGTCCACGTGGTTTGGAAGTTAGAATTGAACTGTTAGCAGCTGGATGCAAGTGAACACTAAATATAAAGATACAAATTTGAAAAATCCTCTTGTAGGCATATTCTTGAATAGTTAAACTTTGAAAATATGAAAACAAAAAAAATCGATTTTTTCGAATTTCTAGACTAGAATACCCCCTCACGGGAGAAGCCTTTAGGGCTACTCCCTTGATATATTCATCCACAGAGATGTTCTCCAAGCATTTTTGTTATGTTGTTATGTCAAGTTTCAGTTTCCTTAGTATATGTTTGTAGTCCGTGTTTTGTCTTAAGTTGGTTAAATTTCTTTTTCCATGTACATAGATGTTGCATGTTTCTTTAAATTCGCGTTTTATTCTATTTTTCTCTGTGTGTCCGGTTTGTATTGTGTGGGAGGCAAATGCTAATCCTGGTGTCTTTTTGTCTTTATGTATGTAGGTTTTATGTTGGGATAGTCTAGTTTTGAGTTTTTGGATGTTTGTCCTATATATGCTGTAGTGCAGTTTTCGCATGGTACTTCATAAACATTGGCTTCTTATGTATGTAGGTATAGGGTCCTTTAATTTTCTTTATTCTATTATTATTATTTTGGATTATCCTGGTGATTTTTAGGGGTAATGCTTATATGTATGTGATGGATTTGTACATTGGGGTAGTGGCAGTGGTGTCTAATGTTATTATGTTGTTATTCATTCTAATATGTTCAGTGTTGTCCTTGCTGCTTTCCTGATTAATGTATCTATTGTGTGGCTTGGATAGTTTGTTTTTTGTCAGATTGTCTGTTGTAATCTTTATGTTTTTCTGTGTAAATTGTCAATTACTTATTTTAAATATTTTATTGATGAATGATTGTGTTAATTTTTGATTGTTGTGGGTGGTTGGAAAAAAAAATTTAGTATCCTGGGTTTACAGTACCAGTCGGTTATTGTTTTGTTGTTGTTTGTTCTAATTAAGCGGATGTCTAAGAACGGGATTGTTTTGTTATTCTCTTTTTCAATGGTAAATTTCTGGTATTGCGTAGATAATGTCATCTACGTACTTTTTTATAAATGTTGGTTTTATGGTTTTACGTCGGGTTATTTATTTATTAACTTAACTATATGTTTAGTCAACGTTTTTAATATACAGGGTGCCCCTAAGTCGACGTCAAGCCGGAATCGGATGATAGACCAAATCATAACAGTTACCAGAAAAATATAAAAAAAAAATCTAAGTCAAGTATTTTTCAAATTATAGACATTATGTAATCCCGAATAGTGCTTATGTAACCTGCTGCTTTAAATTCTAAACCTACTGTTCCAGCTTGGAAGAAAATGTCACATTTTGCCGAACCAAGAACAGAAAATTAATATTTCACCCAACTTTAACTGACTGGAATGAAAAAAAAAATGTACTACACCAGTTTGGCAAGTAACTTTAAAAGTTGACGCATTTAATAAGAATTCTAAAATGGTATAACACTTGCTACAATATTTCTTAGATTACGGAAAAGAAAATTTTTCTTCAAGAAACCCAGTTTCGAAAAATTTCTTTTCACTTACTAAAAATGATCCTAGCTTGCCGTAAGACCGTAACTTTAAGATTCTACTTTGAGTGAGACGGAGAGTCATTACATGAAATTTGATTGAGACAGATAGTGACGATTTCAAGTTAGAGATTCTAACTTTTTGTTGAATTTAGGACAAATTTTCCTTAAGTTTAAAATTAAGCACCAATTATTGGATGCTGAGATTTATTATTTACAAAAGATATTCAAAATGCCTTCCTTCAGCTGCAATACAAGTTCGAAATCTTCTTAAAAAGGATCGGGTTATCAGACGGGCAAATCTTCCGTCCGTTGTTGACAAATTCAACTGATTCCGTAATTCTGGAGCTCATGTTTTTGTAAAATTCTGAGAGCTATACTTTTAGGCATTCCTGTGCTTCCCTGGATTGCACGTATCGAAGTACTTGGGTCTTCTTCAACTGCTTGTAATGTACTACATCCTCGTAAAGTAAGGAACTCTTCCTTCACCATGTACTTGGTTTGGAAGTCGGCCTTCTGTAGAGAGTAGACGATGCATATTTGTAAAAACTCAATGATTTGACGAGGCTCACTCACACTTCATGCAATGACTTTGCGTCTCACTCAAACTAGAATGTTAAAGTTACGGTCTTACGGCAAGCTTTGGGTACACTAGAATCATTTTTAGTAGGTGAAAACAAATTTTTCGACACTGGGTTTCTTGAAGAAAAGAATTTCTTTTCCGTAATATAAGAAATAATGTAGCAATTGTTATACCATTTTAGAATCCTTATTAAAGGCGTCAACTTTTAAAGTTACATGCCAAACTGGCGTAGTACATTTTTTTTTTTCATTACAGTCAGTTAAAGTTGGGTGAAATATTAATTTTCTGTTCTTGGTTCGGCAAAATGTGACATTTTCTTCCAAGCTGGAACAGTAGGCTTAGAATTTAAAGCAGCAGGTTACATAAGCACTATTCGGGATTACATAAGAAAAATAAAATTGAAAAAAAGGAAAGATTTGTAGCAACAGGAGCTAAAAAACCATCACAGGGTGTACATTTTCTCGAAAACAAAAGAAATGTCTATAATTTAAAAAATACACGACTTAGATTTTTTTTCATACTTTTCTGGTAACTGTTATGATTTGGTCGATCATCCGGCTTGACGTCGACTTACGGGACACCCTGTATATTTTTAATGTGCATTTGTGTAATATGTTTTAACATTTTTAAACGAATCTTATATAAAAAAAAAGGTAAAGGAAGGCATTATTATTTATACAACTTTGATACAATTTTATATTTTAATGTAGTTAGGTCCTGAAGAAGGGTAGGTATTAATCAAGGCCCGAAACTTCGAGCAAATAAACATTAATTAAAATCAAGATAAGTTTTTTTTTTAAAAACCAACCAACCAAAACATTGCATCATAAACACAATTAGCTGTAAGCTTCGACTCAGCTGTAAACCACTCTTTTGTATGTATTAAGCTGAATTCATTCCACCTTGCATATCATAAGGCAACCTCCTCCTCCGACAATCACAATATTATATTTCTTTAAATTTTAGAAAAAACTGTTTTTTTACACTCTTGGCAAAGTACACTGTTGCCATTTTATTCGTTTTCTTCTTAAATTACTTAGCCTTGGCGGATATTTACATACGTGTACGTAATGTAAGTCACTTGCATAATAAAATAATATAATTTCCTCTAACATGTATGTTTTTTTTGTTTCGCACAATGGCCCTAAAATCCACGTAATAAAATTCCTCCGTAATATACTTAAAAAATAATTTAATGTATCAAAACCTCATCACAATGACCTCCGTTTTAGTGCGGATATGTAATTTTTCCAGTAATTTTGTCCAATGTGATGATAGTGGATGGAGTTAAAACCGGTGCGGGTCGTATAGTGTACATTAATTTGCTTAGCTCAGCAAATAACCAGCATATTCATTTTCCTATGCAAATCGTAACGTGATTATCGTTTCGGGTCTTTGCGCAAACCCTTTCCATATCTCAATTTGGACGTGGGAACGTATTTAACTGGTAAATTCTATCTGCACACAAAACAAGACACGTAAATTCATTAAAATAAATGAAAATTGTTTCTGTTGAACTGTGGCTGTTCTGTTGTAGTAGCTCAGATAAAATGAGCAAAATATCATGTAGATGGGTTCGTTTCATGGGAACTATGTTCACTTGGGAAATCCACAAGATACTAAAGCAAGCAGAAGCCAACAATGGACACATTTGATTTGACTATAAATTTTCATTAAATGTTTTTTTTTATCTAACAATATGTACGTATTTAATGGACATATATTACTTAGATTCGCGTAAAACTAAATACTTTCCGCTTAGACGACAAGCTAACCCTGTTGTAATCGAAACCAATTCGACATAGAATATCTCAACAAGATGATGTTGTGTTGGTAAATTGCGGTAAATATCGGTATTTGAAGTAAAGATAAATAAAATAAAAACTAATAGACAACTATGAGTTGGATTTAAGTGAATGAGAAATTCCTAGACGTACAACTATGCAACCAGAGACAAAAAGCCGCAGAGAGTGCATACATATCTCGATCTCGACTCCACCATCAGAAGTATATTGGTTTGGTTGCTATGGATATATATGGAACTTTATAGTCTGATGATAGTGGCAGTGGCTTTTGGCTGAAGCAAATTACACTATCTAAGAAAAACTAATCTTTTGTGAAGCGGTAGATAACATTTTTCTTTTTCTTTTTTGATCGCAAAACATTTTGTATACAACCCCCTTCTTCTGTAATAATTCTCCGAGGCTAAATTGTGGCAAGCAATTTTCCTATCATTTCTTGGCGCCATCCTTAAGTCACTTGTATAGATGAAGTTATTCTGTTCACATTCATCTCAGAGAGTCCAATGTAAACAAATAAGTGAATTTATGTACATATATATATTTTTTATTATCATAATATTTCTTTAGCAAAATAAATCAACATTTTTGCATATTTTTTTCTTCTCAATGATATGTACGCTTACTCACATGGAAAAGTGAAAAACTTTCCAACTTGATTCTTCTCTTGCAAGGTTCATCAATTTTCAATCTTAAACTATTGCGGGTTTCTTCACCTTTTTCTTCGTAGGTTACGTACGCGCCGCTGAAGTTTTTGTTGAATACGCGAAAAACATGTGTATAATGATATAAGGTACTACTTACTTACCAGAGTACAAATGGCGCTAACAACTGAGCTGAATAGGCAATTGAATTCGACTGTAGATGGATAGCATGAAATTTGAATAGCCTATGATGACATCGCACCTGAAAGAAAGTGAATTATGGCCGAAAGTGCATTTAAGTTATGACTTTATACAACGGACGTCAACGGAAATGGAAATTTTTGTTTGGTTTTTTTTTTTTTTTTTTTTTTTTTATAAACCACTTCTTTATACTTTGCGTAATTCTAGAATAGATTTTGTACTATATTACATTATTTTTGGCGAATTCTTTTGGATACACAGAGTGAGTTAAGGGTGCGAGAAATTTTTTATGATTTGGGTTGTGTCAAAATTCTGACTAATTCTAAAGTTTGAAAGTATATGCTTTGAGGATTATACAAAGGACAAAACGAAAGTGTAAAGTTTTGAAAGTCAACTGAAACTTCTATTGATCCAGAGCAAAAATGTGCAGAAATTTTTAACAACATACGATGAGTTATACTCTTATCACTATTATCCAGCTTCCACAATTTTCAATGTAGACGAAACTGGCTAAGTGTTATAAACAGCAAATCATGAAGTATTATAGACCGTTCTCAACGAGATTTTCGTCAAAAATATAACGCTTAGCTTCTAAAGTTGTTTACCACACCTAATTTGAGATTTGAGAACTTATAGATTACTCTACAAATCCATCTATATCTGATACAGCAGCTGTATGCATGAAGCCGGCAAGCAGGGTTGGGGGCCATATTGAACTTCATGTTGTGGCCTGCGTTCCAGAGACTCCGCCAGGAGCTTTAAACTATCTTCAATCCATCCATATACGAAGCATTGATGTTACTGGCTTAGCAAGGAAAAATGTTACCACAATAATATTATTACCGCCGCATTAGATATATAAAATTCAACCGCTGCTGGAATAAAACGTTGATAAGACCCTTGAAACGAAGAAATACGTATCTTCTTTTAACAGCTAGAAAGCAATTTACCCATTTGATAGGAATATTTTATTCAAATCAGATTTTCTAGCAACATAAAGTTTAATTAACAATACACACGATGACAGGCATTGCTTATCCATTATTGAAACTATATAGGTTAGGCGGTACGTTTCAGCGGACTTTTCACAGTTCTATGTTACACTCATACATTTTGAGAAATTTGGCACCATTGTATATTTAAAAAAGCAATATTTTTTTGTTTTATACTATTTATATCTATCTCTATAAATTTGACTTAACGGTTCAACATGGATTCTCCTCCTGTTTAGATATGTTATTCGGCCAACTTTTCAAATATTTCGAATGTAAGTAAAATTTGATTTGTGTGTTTCTCTAGAAAAACGAACAAAAAATAGAACAGAAACAAAACAATTATAATAATTTTAACATTTATACAAAAGACCTAACTCATTATTCACATATTTTAAGTTTACAATTTTTAATACAGTGGAGTCGCGATAAAGTGAACATAAAACATTTCTGAGAATGTTCATTTTTTCAAAATGTTTTAGCTAAATAAAAATTAACAGATAAATGTACTAATAAAATATAATATAAACTGTATTTTAAATAAATACAATATACGAAATGCGTTCTAATTGTCATGTATAAACCATATTTTTTCTGCACAGGTGAAATAAATTTTCTTTCGGCGATTGTATTGAAAGGATTTAAATTAAAAAAAACTATATTAAATATTATAGGCAAAGGAAAAAAGGGAAAAGTATAAAAGAAGACAAATTTGGATTTATATGATAACTAATTATTCGTACAGGTTAGGCTTATAAGTATAAAGAAAACTTTATAGGCAGTTGGCAAGTAATTAATTAAAAACAGCTAGTACTTATAATTGGCTCAATTGAATTCTGCCAAGAAGGAGGAAAAATTAGTAACACGTAGGTACTGCGATAGAGTAGCACGCTTGATAAGGTTATGTTCAATATAAGAATTCCCTTTTATTCCTATTGGACGTAGATCAAGATGCTCTGGATATCTCCAAATAAGAAGAAAGAATCTTGTTAGAGTACTTACAAGTGATAGATAAACTACATACTAACAATAACATACAAAATACTAATAGAGTTTTATACAAATAAATACTACATAATTTTACATTAACAGTGTAGGAGTGTATAGTGCTTTGATTTGATGTAATTTTTAGTCATATTCGAATCTCGATTAAATTTATTCAGTGAATGAAGCAGAATTGTTTGGATATAGCATTAACTTACAATAGAGTGAGTATATAAGTAGTAGGTACATACATATATATCAAAATATCAACATGAGTTTTTGCTTTAATATAGATTTGTGTAAATATAATAAAAGTAATTAAGATATTACATATGTGTGTGTATATAGTTTGAAATTTCCCGTTGCAGTATAAAATTACTGGCAGTGAAATTCTTATAAAACGATACTAAAATTTTAAATTATATATGTATATTATTTAGCAAATAAATAAAAATATATATTAAAAAGCAAGGGTCTTAAAAATTTTGGAAAAATTTAAATACACAATGCACAAAATTAATAGCGAAAAATCTCGTAATAAATAAAATAAAAATAGAAATATTGAAATTTAATAACTTAAAAATTCTGTTCCGCATTGAGAATTGTCATTTTGATCTTGTGGATCGTGTTAAATTGGAGCTCATTCGTGTAAACGTGACGTGCCAATATTCCCCAAAAGTTTAGATCGGGTTGAGATCGGGGATTCTTGCAGGCCACTCCAACATATTAATTAATATTTTTTTCTTGAAACCACTCTTTTACCTTTGTTGAAGTTTGTATCGCAGGGTTATCTTGCTAGAATATTAAGGTATGCCCAAACAATTCCTCTGCTTTTTCAAAAAAAAAAAACACCTAAACTCTTGTGTATTAATTTTCAATGGTATCCATGATATTTCGGTATTTCCTGATGAACAAAGCCCTGCCCAAATCATAACACTACCTCCCCCAAAATTACTGCTCATTTCGACCTTTTTTTCACTAAAGAGACAACCTTTTAGTCTTGCGTAATACGGTAACAGGCGGTTTCTTTAAAAGTTTTTTGAAAACAATGTTTTCGTCCTTGCTTAAAATCTGCTGGACTCCATTTTGGAGACTGGAAGATTTAAATTCTGAGACTTTTTTGTGATTCAAAAATAACATATTCTTTTGTTTCCTATCTTCACGAACAATGTATTTGCCTATTAGTTCACTTCTTATTAAAATCTTACAGCCCAATCTTTCCATAGTTTTGACCAAAGTTCAGATACCACTGAAATGGAGCGATTAAGTTTATTAGAAATTTGTTGCATCATCCGACATCATCATATGATATATCGTTATTTTCGCCTTATCCTCATCTGACAGCATACGTGTTGAGACACACTATTAAAATTAAAGATAACGACATGAATGTAGGATTTAGGATGAACACTTTCAGCAGCTATCAAACAATACTTCATTGCTGCGACCGACACTTGCATAGAGCTAGAAAACATTTATAACAGGAAATTGCTATGCCTACGCCAGATGATTTGCAAAAAGAAGATTTTAAAATGTAAATTATTAAAAAAAAACCTGAATAGTAGAGTGATTTTATAAGAAATTCACTGACTCTAGTCGATTAACACATATCGTATCATTTTAAATAAATTTAATAATTAAGTATTTATTTACTTAGACAATTACAGAAATAACTCTATTAAAATGAAGAGAAAAATACTAATGGTACAAAAACATAAAAAACTATCAGTGAAAAACTATACTTACTACCTAGAACTTTAGAGCTAAAATTCAATAAAATAGTTACAATATCAATGTACATTTGAAGAGCCAAAATTCAAGGCTACTTATAGTTACAGAAATTCAGCAGATTTACAGCGCAACTACATTTAGCGCTGATCAGTAGACTCAGTAGAAGCTATATTGAAGTACAATTATAGTTCAGTACAGATAAAGATGAAAAAAATAGATTAAGTGGATTAATACAAAAATTAGAGCTAATAAATAAGATTTCAATGGTCCAATATTATTACAGAGCCAAATTCTATTATTAAAGTTATACAAACTTACAGAGAAATTCAATAATACAGTTTTTATGCAGCAAAAACTACAGAAATTAAAGTTACAACTTACAATGGAATAAAACTGAAGTACCCACTGTGTGCCTGTCTGATTAATTAATTAGATTAGAAATAGGTTAATGGCTAGGAAAAGTACATTAATTGTTTGATTATAGAGGCAACTAATAAAAAACATCAAAAATAGAATACATAACATCGAAAATTAAAATCGAAACAAGGTTCAGCAGAAACAATAAGGGCAAAGCAATATGTAATTGAAAATGGAAGAGAAATACCCCAATAATTAATGTCCGATCTCAAGCATGATCAATCTTTCATAGTATAGTATACAGTGGCGGAAATTCCATTAGCACATTACCTCAAATTTTCTAAGAATTTTCTAGTTTTATGCAAATCTGGCAACAGGGTATCGACACTTCCACAAATATTTTCCGGTAATGTGCTTTCTTGGAAAAACAATTCGTATGCTCTTATCGGAAGCTTTTTTAAATATTGCACGCATTTCAAATTTGTACATTGGTGTAACCGGTGTTTGTAAGCGGAAATTCCTTAGCACAATTGACAATTTTTTAGGAATATATCTCAAATTCTCAGCTGAAATATATTAAAATGTAAAAATGAGTTACTTTAGAATATAAAACAGATTTTAATAGAAAAATGTGTTGTGTCAATATTATCGGACGAGGAAAAGCCCTGACGAAAATGGAAATGGGAAAAATCGTACTTGTTTTTTAGAATTAAGACATGCGGACATCGCTCGCAAATTAACAAAATCAAGAAAAGTAATTGTAGTAACTTTTTCAAATTGGGAGAAAGTTACACCAAGAAAAGGAAATTTGATCAATACAAAAAAAAAATATGACGGATCATCAGAAGAGGCAAATTCTGCGAAAAGTCGGAAACACTCCTGCATTTCGATACAAATAAAATCCATTTTTAATCGGCCATTTTCTGTAAGGCATGTTAGACAAATTTTACATGAAGATAGAAATCTCAAATACAAAAAGAGACAAAGCTCATAAACTGGCAAAGTTAAATTAGGTTCCTCGAAAATTATGTTATGAGCTGGTTCAAAGAATGGGAAAACGTCGTTTTTAGCGATTAAAAAAGACGGGCCCGACGGTTTCCAATTTTATTGTAAAGGAGCCAGAGGAAGTAAATATGAGCCGAAATTTTGGAGTGGAGAATATAATGATTTGGGCGGGCCGGGTTCTCTGGACCTGGGAAATCGCAAATTGCCTGGGTACTTCCCCAGATTAACGCATTAAAATATACAGAATTGCAGGAGGAACTCCTTATTAAAATGGCTGCTGTTCCAACACGATAATCCAGCGACACACACAGCTTTCATTGTAAAAAAAAAACTGGTTCCGGGAGAAAGATATCGAAATTCTGCCTTGGCCTGAAATGTCCAGACCTAAATCCTGTTGAAAACTAGTGGGGCATCATTTTTGAGGAGGTTTATTCTAATGGCTGTCAGTTTAACTCTGCACAAGAGCTGAAAGAGTCGATCAAGTAGTCCTGGAGATCCGTGACATTAGGATTAGGAGGAGATCCAAATAATCGGCCAAATGCGAGTCGGACTCGCGCACGAAGGGTTCCGTACCATCGTACAAAATTTAACATTAGTTCACACTTAAAATTTATTTTAAGTCTATTTATGAGGTCAGCTTGGCTGTTTTCTTTGGCATATACGGCAGGCAGGAACCAACCCGTACTGACGACTATACGGTTCCTGCTTATATGAAATGGCCTCTTTTTGCAATGAAATTTCTTTTTTCAAAAAAATTTGTTCGTTTGCATAAAGAGTTCTTTCTACTTTTTATTTATTTTTTTTCAAATGAGAGTAGGCGTCATATGAAAAGATAATGCTGTCATTTGAAAATAAAATGCCTACTTATGATAATAATAATGAATGAGAATAAAACGAGGAAAAAAACACGTTTCTTGTATGGGGGCCGCCTTTAATTTTTAATTGTATTTTATTTTATTTTTTAATTGTACGTTATAGCAGCAATAGAAATACACACTCTGTAAAAATTTCAACTGTCTACCTATTACGATTCATGAGATACAACCTGGTGACGGACGGACAACGAAACCTTAGTAATAGGAATCCCGTTGTTACCCTTTGGGTACGGAACCCTAAAAAATGGTTCAGTCAATGGCTGACAGGATGCTCCACTCCATGTCATTAGAAAAAGCGACATAAATACTAAATATTAGCATAAAAATTTACAAGTTACTTGCGTATTTTGAACTAATAGAATTTCCGCCCAAAATGTCTTTATTACTTGAAAGTATGTATGTATTTGGGTATGTTTTTGTAGATCACCCTGTAACTTTTGAGCGTTAAACCCATTTTCGTTGTTGGATATGGGGTTATACCTTTCAATTTTTTTTAATTTTTTTAATTTTTTTTTATTGGCTTAAATCATGCCGAAAGAACCCTAGAATTAAAATCTACAACGCCCAAGTTCCGATCTAAACTCAAAATTTTTTTAAATCAATTTTTCCCTTCGATGCTCCAAAATCACAATTTTCGCTTATTTTAACGATGCTCGCATTTTTGAATTTCGCTGCTTTGGAAATTAGTAGAAGTTACCTATGATTAATATCGTGTTTGCAATTTGAATTATAGAGGTCGCTGCATCAAATTACGACGGTTACAACGTCTTTGCAGCATGGACTTTATTTTTGCGATTCTTAAGATTTATAGCATTTTGAAACTTCAAACGCGTTTTTCTCGAAAACATGTTTTCAAAATCGGCGGGCAGTAAAAAAGTTGACATCCGATTGACTTCAAATTTTAACTGTAGCTTCATCGTTTGATTATCTAGTGAAGTACACACGATTTTAGCGATTGATTAACAAGAAAAAAATGTATAAACAATTGAAGTCGATTTTTTTCGTTGAAGACACGATTTTTTGTTAAAACAATCGCCATTTTGTGAAAAAAACAAATCTGAAAATATAATCATATGAACTTCACTAGCAAAACTCATGTAGATAATGAAAAAAAATTTTTTTTTGATCTAGGTGGAGTTGGACGAGACTTCTACTGTTCGCCGCGGAAGACCTTTTTGAAATGGTGGTTTACGGTAATAACTGCACAGCCGCCATTTTGTAAAAAAACTCAATAAATTTTTTTTTCTCTTCTTCAAGAGTTGCGTAATCAAATGTTATATTATTTGTATACATTAATCTCAATTGTCGTGAAAAAAAAATAACGCAGAAATAATTACATTTTGGGTACAGTGTGATAGGTCATTTTACAGCTAAAATGTTGGGCTTTTTAAATCCAATATTAAGAATTGATTACGTGTTTTTTGATAAACTTTGTTGAGCCATAACCTCAAAACGATGAGTAGAAGGGAAAAAATGTATATACCATTGGAAAGGTCCAACGATTATCTATCTAACAAATTTTAAATCAACGTCATAGTGTCTAACGTTTAGCTGGATGTTTTCATCATTTTTTTGTGGTTTCAGTTGATCCATTTAAAGAGGAAGGTGATAACCGTTAGGATTTCCATATTTTGTTTTTCAAGTTAACAAAAACATATTTAAAATCTGTTGACTAACTTTAAGAATAAAAAAATCGTAACGTTTACTAAATGTTGGGTTCCCACATTACTCAACTTTATTCTATATTTTACTCTGTTCATATAAACTTAAAGTTGAGACCACCAGAATTTCTTCTACATTTCAAAGAATCATTTTAACCCTCCTTGCCCTTAGACTTGTCTTAATTTCTTTGGCTTTTGCACTTTAAATTTTGTAACATTTGCGCAAAAAAAAAAACAAAAAAATTAAACTTTTGTCATTTCCCACATTTTTACATTTTTCTAGGTAAAAAGTTGTTTTTTGTGCGCTTTATGACTATTAAAGTCAAATATGAATCCACTTTTTAGCGCCACGTCTCTCCTTGAAGTAAGTTCAAGATTGAAGCTTACTCCATTTTCAGTTCTTAAGAAACATTCGTTCGTTCTTCATGGTTACTTATTTGTTTGGTGAACTATTAAAAATCAAAGCGTAGAAACTTTTTTTTTAGTGAAACCAGTGAATTTCTGTAAATAATTTTATATAAAATTTACAGTTAAAACTAAAATCATATTGCTGTTTTGTTGATTTTGCACATGGATGGTGACTAAATTGATTACATCCGTTGCTGGTGCAAATTTCTACCCTTTTTAGTTTAAGAAAGCAAGTGCGTGCGTTCAAAACACGAAAGAGAGTAACAACTCCCTGCGCTGTCCACTTTTATAAGTTTTGTTTTTTTCTCCATTTTTCGGTTCGTTAAACACCTGCGAACGTGAGTGAGTGACCCTTTGTATGAATAATTCTCTCTTCTCGACTTTTTTTTAAACAATGACCCTAGAAGTTTGATTGCTATCAAACCACCATGCAATTGCACTTTTCCAAGTTAATGACTGACGACTGCATGGATTGAATGGAACATTGTTTTGTTGTGAATTCCCGTGGGAAGCGATGTGTGTGTTTTTGTTTTTTAGTTTTAATTAATGATTCATTGATTGTCTAACGAAAAGTTTTCAAATTAATTAATGAATTGGAAAAAAAGCAAAGTTTTGAATGCAGTTTGAATGCAGGTTTTTACTGTGGGACGCTACACAACAAGAGTTTTTTGTTTGAAAAACATCAAATTTGTGTTTAATTATACAAATGTATATGGATTTAATTAACGCTGTAGGAATAAAAACAATGGATGAGGTACTTTTAGATCGTATTCTGGTAAGTTTAAAATAAATAATTGAATTTTTTTTATTTTTTATTTTTATGATCCTAAGTAACCTAATAGCACTGGAGAAAATGTCGAAAATTTCGTTTACAAGCAAACCTTGTTATTGAGGCCATTCCCTTTAACTCGTACACGAATTTGTCTGTCTATTTATTTATATATTTCTTTTTTACTATTTTCGACACTCTCGTAGACCCACTTTTCGTCATCACAGCAAGATGAAATTTGGCACACAGGTTCATGTCTCGTGACAATTGAATCTATCAAAATTTGAACCGGAAATTTCCATGGAAAACCCGGAAATCGGGAAAAATCATTTGAAAATTTGGTACAAATTTGATTAGTGATAAATCCGTTTCAGGAAAAATGCAGAGTTATCCGATTTTTCCGAAAAAAATTTCCGGAATTTTTCGACTTTTCCGGAAAATTTTCCGGTAAAAAAGTTTTATAAGCTATGCGGAATCATTTTTTTTCCGTCCTACTGGCATCAATATTTTCTCTTCAACAATCATGAAAACTTGCATAATAAATCGAGGAAAATGCATGTAAATTTTTAAAAAAAATTCATAGTAATAGGAAAAGTCTGTGGAAAACATAGAAAATCGGGAAAATTCATGTTATATGGGATCAAGTTGGAATACAGCTAAAAAGCGCTGTTTAAAACATAATTTGAATTTCAGAAAACCGTTGCAGTACTTCAACGATTTGATACTCTAAAAATGTTTGTTTTCGGATCGGCACCAAACATGACTTAAAAATTGTTTTAAAATATCTCCATGCAGCACGTAATAACAATTTAGTTAACGTGAAAAAGGCAGAAAATAAAATAAGTAAAAAACGAGTTTTCAAACAAAACTGAGGCCAAGTCGCATGAAAAAGTAGAAAATAAACTTTTCTTTCTTCACACACAGAGGTGGACTCAGATTTTATTCGCTGACAATCACCGATATATTTCAGTATGATCAATCAGAGGTAATAAGTGATTTGGTTCATGAAGAGAAAGAATATTCAAGAGACATGTCCCAATCAAAAAATCTGAGTCCACCTCTGTGTGTGAAGAAAAGTTTATTTTCTACTTTTTCATGCGGCTTGGCCTCAGTTTTGTTTGAAAACTCGTTTTTTACTTAATTTATTTTCTATTTACAATTAAAATTGCAACAATTCCATACGGCATCGAACGATTTTTGAAGATTTTCGCACCGATTCTCTCCAATTTTGACGAAATTGAGAATTCAAAGAATTTTAAAACCAATATCAATTGGATATTATCACTGCTAAAATTTGCGCCATATATTTTTGTTTAAATTTCGTAATTTAAAGATTTTAATGTTTTTTTCGATTTTGACATTGCCATCCAAGTTGTATTCACATCAGCTTCGGAAAGAATGGATTAAAAAAAAAACACAGAAAAAAATTAGATTAGATTTGTGAAGTAGTGTGCAGTCGTTAGCCTCGCATTTACTGCAACCTGAAAAATTTATTGTGAGCCCTTCGTTCAATTTACTCCCTTTCGAGGTTTAGACTGCTAATAAAGTCCAGGCACATTCTGGGATTGAGTCTCCCCACGTAGTTTGGTGGAGGAAAAGCATGTTCGATGTAGAGTAACGGGTGGCAACTAAAAATTGGGAACAATTTTGAAAACATACTGAAATTATATTAGAGCTATATTTTCCACTTACTATTGATTATATTTATAAACACACTTAATATTTTAGTATAAAATTAATGAATTGCACAAAAGGGACCATTTTCAGCAACGTATCGCAACTTTCTTGGAATATGCTCGCAAGCTCTTTGAACACCTGTTTGTAGGATTTTTCTCTTTAGGTACAAATGGTATGTCTTTGAGTTGGAGAAAATTTTGGGTCTTCTTCGCATAATGCGCGGGTGCTTTGTCTGGCCAAAATATGTAATTTCCCTCATGGTGATATATTTTAAGAAAAGGAACTAAAATGTTTCCCAAACATTCCCGCTCATACACTTCCTAGTTTATGGCAAGTCCAGCTGGTTTGAAGTATGGCTCGGAAATACCTTTAGCAGAAACTGCGATATGCAACATCACTTTTGCTTCAAATTTCTTCTTAAATTTATATTTTACACTTGGTGGTGCTTTACTACAATTATCCGTGTAAAAAATGTCATTCCCCGGCATTTGCGGAGCACTTAGCGGGAAATAACTTTCGTCGTCTAAAACGAAATTATTTTTTTTTGTAATTTCTCACCATCCATCGGCAATTGCTTTTGATCGCATTTATTTGCTCTTCCGTGTATTCTGGTGACTTCTGCTTTTTCCTCACTTTGATGTTAAGATTTTTTAACACTTTTCCGACGTATTGATGGCTACAGTTAAACTCTCGAGATGCTTGTCTTTGGCTCACACCACTTTTATTATTAAATTTCCGCTTTATCTTTTTAACTGCCTCCTTTGTCATAATAACGGGTTTTCTACCCGATCCTAATTTTCTCTCACTCACTAAACTTTGAAGAACACGATAAACAGTACTTTTACATACCCCTACTGCTTTAAAATGCATTACAGTAAACAATTTACCGCGGTTTTTATGAAATTTATAGAAGTGCACATTGCCTAATGAGAAATTATGAATTGAACGTAGTCTCAAATTTTAGTTGCCACACCCGTTAAGTGGAGTAGCGGTAGGATGAAAGCTCACCCAAATTCATCTTGTTTAGGTGATACCACAAGGAACAGTGTCCTGAAAAGAGCTCTCTGATCATTTTAAAATCTGTTCTCCTAAGAATTGTTTTTCCACCAGAGTTATCGATAAACTTTTTTGTTTGACGAGGTCCTTGTAGCCTTTCATAATAAAGGGATTTTTCTTTGTTGTCCCAGCTATTTAGGGTAGCTCTAGGCAACACTTGTTTTGTTTTTCTTCGATACATTTTTAAGGGTTTGCAGACACTGCCGACTATCCTTGACTTGACTTGGACTTAATAGTGAAGGATTTTAAAGCCTTGAGAGCGGTTGACTACCGGAGATTATATTAATGGTTGAGCTATTTATGGCTCTTTTATTGTAGGTATATTGGCAGATTGTTTTATGGATAATACCTCAGATTGGAATACGGTACGGGTAGAGCCCAGGGCCTTTGAGATATGTATCGGGGACCGTATACACCTAGTCCGAGTCCATTGTTCGTTTTTGAACACTGTATATCACACCATCGATCCTTGCTAAAAGGACGGTTTAGTTCAGTGCCTTTGTTGTCGGTCTCCCAAACCACTGCGAATGGTCTTACAAAATCCAACTTGGGTGTGATTATATCAGATATTGCCATTATTTGCTTGAAGCATATTTGTTTTAAGTACTTAAATCACCAACCAGATCACCTGGCTTGAACTGTATCTCCTTTTGTAATCTGATAATCTTTTCAGCTGCAAATGCAAAAATGGGAGATTTAATAAGTCTTCCATTTCTCTTTTTTGAAGAAGAGCCTCGGTTTAGCTTTGATTAGTTTTCGGCAACCATGCGAGGGCCGCATAGGCGACCATAGGTCTATCAACCGTCGTGTACATTATACCCCATGCTCTGCGAATAAAGCGGCAACACGTGTAGAGAGATCCTCCCGCTATTTTAGTGAGTCTGGACAGATGTGTATTCCAGGTAAGTTTCTTATCGATTGTGACCCCAAGTATTTTGATTCCGTATTATTATGTCCATTATCAGCCTTGGTGGTGTATCCTTTTGCCCGAATTGACACGGTGAGGGGGGCTCCTTCTTAGTCCCTCTAGACTTGGGTCTTGCAATTCCTACGGCTACTTTCCAGGGTCTGTCGTTGCCTTGACCAAAAGTTTAGGCCTGCTGACTCGCTACCATCGAAGACTGAGGACCGTCGGTCAGAATGTTCATCTGCTTTAGGCCATCCACAATCTTTACTGCTCCACCCACCCACATGTCTCCTGAAAATTCAAAAAATATCTGACCTTGTCTACCTAATATATGAAAATTCTTTATGACGTTAGTTAGAATTTGCAACTTTACGAAACAGAAATTATTTTTTTTTTATTAAAGTCAAACGAGATTTTCACATTTCTGTGTTAACCTACTTTTGTACTTCAGTGGCTGAATAAAGTTAAAAAGAATTATTTTTTGCAAATTTTTTTTACACTTTCATAAAGAAGTAATTAACCGAATTCATCTGTCTGAGAATATTATGCACACAAGATAAAATAAAAATGTTGGTAAAGAAACTAAAACTAAAAGAAGAAACCGCAGTGAACTTTATGTTTGCGGTCGTTGAATGATGAGAGATAATACGCTTCGAAGGATAAATGGGCTAAAAATGGAATCTTAAATCTTATATTTATGTTATAATTAGTACACTAATATGTATATGATCCCTTTGTATAACTAAAAGAGTTTCCGCTTTAACTACTACATAGCACTGAGACATGATTTGATCGTGTGTCTAATATGGAAAACTCAGTAACGTTATGTATATGTACATTGTACACACCTGAAATCACATAAAATGCAAATGATGTCTGGAAAATCCCAAGGTTAAAAAACTTAACTTGCCATATAATAGCCTTGATTGGTCGTGAATCGTGATTGTATCATGATGGTAATAAATTAAACCCTCAGACAAGAATAGAGTGAACCTATGAAATATTCTGACACGCACCAAAATTCCGTTGGAAAAGTTCTGTTTAATCAATAAATTCACGAACAGAACTCTTCCTTTCAATCTGTGTCTGCACGTTACTTGCCATATAAAAAACTTCGTAGCCAATTTGTCACCTAAATAGTAATTAAGGTGGCTGGTATGATTCTAATTAACAGATAACACGTTTATATAGATCCATTCCCACTGAAGCAAAATGTGTAAGATGATTTTCTATGCATGTAGTACAATGCATACTGCTGCCTCTCCATGTTCTCAGAAATTTACTATAAATTTTTTTTCGAATTTTTATTCACTGTTGGTGGGTGTTGGTGGCCGGGGTCCAGATCCAATAACAGTTTAAAAGCGGCGTAAAAAGAAATGTGATGGAAAATAAAATAAATCTGTTTTCGGGGTTTGGTCTAAATTCCTGATTTTAGCTGGATTTGGCTTTATCCCTTAGTTTGATTCCGTTGTTCTCGAAAAAGCAAAAAAATCCTCTTGAAGGCTTTAGCTAAATTTGAATCTGAACGTCTGGGCATGCACTATGAGTTTAAGCTGGGTTTCGATTTATTCAGGTTTTCAGATGGTTTTTCTTTAAAAAAAAATATCCTTTTTAGCCGTTTTCCCTAATTTGAATCAAGAATGGCAAAATTTTTATATCGATCGTCTATTTCAATACTGGAAGAAATAAAAATTAACTGTTTCCAAATAATTGACATTTAAGTTGTTTACCTACCTACTAGGTTTTTTTTTTCAAAACAAGTTCAGTTCTGGAGAGTGATTCTGATCTTTTGCCGTACTGGAATGTCAAAATATACGCCTAAATGAAATGAACTTTTCTACTGATTTTTTCGTGTTTTATGCAGGTCAGCAGCCCTTGCATGACGTAGAATGAGCTGAAAATGACACTTCACATTACAAATTCAAAATAATATTTCGAATTTAGGCACTTGTAATGCTCTAATTAGGTGTAGAATTTCCATTTACCACAGTGTAAAATTTTTTGTCACAACGTCTTGAGCAGTTGACTAATTTGTCGCATATTTTGGCGTGTTTTTTGACGTTTGTTCACCGAAAGTCACTATAGTTCATTTTGCGGTAGATAATAGTGAAGACACAAAATGAACTGTGTTGAAAAAAAAGTACGACAAATTATGTCAAAAAGCACGCCTACCTAAATAGTACGACAAAAGATCAGAATCACCCTCCTGGGGGTGTTTCCGATCTCTTTGTCGTAGCTTAGACATATATTTTTGTCACATATTTTGACACTTCACCTCAAATTTGTCGTACTTTTTATATATACCATATTCATTTTAATCTATCCTTTTCATCATCCACAAAATAAACTAAAATGAATTTGCAATGAATTAATGTCAGTTACACGCCTAAAAGTACGACAAATTAGTCAACTGCTTCCAAGGTTGTGACAAATTTGTTTTACTGTGATAAATGGGAATTCTACACCTAATTAGAGAAATACAAGTACTTAAATTCGAAATAATATTTTGTGTTTGTAATGTGTCTTTTTCAGTTCATTCTACGTAATGCAAGGCTTGCTGAATTGAATAAAAACATGAAAAAATCAGTAGAAAAGTTCATTTCGTTTTAGGCGTATATTTTGACATTAAAGTACGACGAAAGATCAGAATCACCCTCCTGGAGGGTAGAATGAACTGAAACTGACACTTCACATAACAAATTCAAAAATATTTTTCAATTTTAAGCACTTGTATTGTTTTAAGTTCATGTAGAAATTCATTTACCATAGTATACAATTTTTGTCACAACCTCCGGAGCAGATGACTAATTTGTCGTACTATTAGGCGTGTATTCTGTCTGACGTTAATTCATTTTAGTTTATTTTGTGGTTGATGAAAAGGATAAATCAAAATGAATATGGTGAATATAAACGTACGACAAATTTGAGGTGAAATATCAAAATATGTGACAAAAATATACGCCTAAGCTACGACAAAGAGATCAAAATCACCCCCCTGTACTCGAATTGAATTTTTATCCTGTTTTGATTAGCAAGTCAGCATTTTTCAAATATAGATTCGAATAGTGAATATTGTACCTACTCTACTTATTGCAATACTTAACTTACCGAATTTTTCTGACTTTTCCAGTATTGAACTAGACTAGACGATCGATATGTATTTAAACTGGATTTGGCTTTATCCCCGAGTTTAAGGACTTTTCTCTCGAAAAAATAGTAACTTTTAAATTTTTTAAATTTTATGGTGAGAACACGGTTCAGTATACAATTAGATTGATTCGGGTGTTGGTCCGCGCTGGTAAAAATATTTATGACAGTAACCAGGCAGTTTTTTTCAAAAATAAATATCCACGCTCCCCACTTATGTAGATATTTCTGATATTATTATTTTGCAACCAGGCAGTTTTTTAAAAAAAATACATATCCACGCTCCCCACTTGTGTAGATATTTCTGATATTATTATTTTTGCCTCCCTTTATGGTATTAGAAAATTAAAAATCACTCACTACACATTAAATCCCACAAAAACAATATATATTATTTTTATCGGCGCTTATTTATCGTGCACAATCACAATAATTAAGGGAAACCAATAGAGTAAAAGGAAAATGTCTCCTCTCTCTAAAATTTTTATTTTATCAAAACCATAACGGGACAGACTTTTACCAACATATTGATATTCACATTTCAATCGAAATTTCAGTGGCGCTAATCGAGAAATATCAAAAATTTATCTTGAATCAGATGTGTTTGACGTTAGAAGGCGTTTTTGTAATTTTCCATGAACATCCTAAACCATAAAATTTCTCTTCTTTGGAACTGGAGTCGTGACCCCAAGATAGATTTTTAAGAGTAAATTTTTTTTTTACATATTATTTTGTAAATTAGAGTTCTGTAATTAAGATTCTGTCGAAAGCTTAGCAGAAATCTTGGCTTGCTTCCCGCGCTTGCATATGCAGATATTGATAACGTCTAACAAATTAGTCGTAGCGGGCATATTTACCATAAAGCTGTACTAAAAGAATCACAGACAAAGCGTGTAGTAGGATTACGGAGAATCGGGCTTCAAATATTCATTTGGTTGGTTGGGTTGGTTGACTTAAAAACGCACCGAGAAATTTCGAAAAATTTCGATTTGTTTTGTCTGGCTTTTCTTTAAGCTTAACCTCTTAAGAATGTCTGGTAAGAGCCGTATGCAAAAATTCGAAAAAATAATGGAGTTATGGCCGATCGGTCAGCGTCCAGCGGCCGAACCAATTTCAGGTAGAAATACGCCTTTATATCGAAAGTTTTCGTTCAGAAATAATATATTCGGTGAAAAATGGAAAAAAACAAAGGTTCTCGAAAATCTCAGAACCATTGTAAGTATCGGCCGAAGAAAAAAATTCCGCCGAAAAATCGATTTGAAGCAGAAAATTCGGACTTGAACATCAACTTTCAAACGCGTTTTTCTTGAATTCATGTTTTTGAAGTCGGTACGCAAGATATCTCGAAAACTAATGAACCAATTTCAATTATCTTTTTTTGTGCTTATTCTACACATAATTATCTAGCCTTTGTCATATTCATTTCTTTTTTAGTGGCTTAGTTTTTGTTTAAATCGGCGAAATAAGGTCGTATTTTTCTCTAAAAATCGCTATGTAAATTCAAATGTTCGATATTTGCAAAATCACATATGACAAAGACTAGATTATACTGTCCAGTTTAAATCTTTTTTTTTTTTATTTGGATGATTACAGTAGAAGCAGGAGTGCGTACCGCGGATGGCCTGTTTTTTGCGGTACTTTACGGACGAGAGGATTACTCAGCGAATATTTGATATTTTCCAATAAAATGTTGATGTATTCTTAAAAATGTCTTTTATCATACTGCTATATTGCCTTAAAAAAAATCTGGAAAATGGCTTTTTTTTCGCGCTTCTCGGTGCGTTTTCCCCCTTAAAGGGGGAGATGAGAAGTTAAAAAGCGCTGCGACCACTGAAAGGTCCTATTGTGTTTAAAACAGGCCATTCGCCCTGAGCAGGATTAAGAATCCGCGGATCAGTCTGTTCACCAACTCACTAGGATCAAGCTGTAATTTACCAAAGGTTGCCATTATACGTTTAGCTATTGTACTGCATTCATGCAAAACATGTAAAGCAGTCTCATCATCTTCAAGGCACAGTCTGCAGGTACGATCAAAGCCCACACCAATAGTAACAAGGTGTTTCCTCAATTGACAGTGGTCGGTAATCAGACCAGCCTTGAGTCTAACATCCGTTCTACTGTACCTCAGAACCTCCTGATGGAATCGCTATTAAACGCTTGGCATGGCTCTGTCCTACTATGTTCCTTCGGTATATGCGGTGGCCACCTGATACGTGTTTGCGAATGGCTCCTTTTGTCGTGCAGAAGGACAGCCCGCACATCTGCTCTGGGCCGATCAGAGGTGTAGCTGAGCCTCGTTTTGCAAGTTCATCAGCTTTCTCATTGCCAGAAAAGCCTTGATGTTGTATCTATTCAGTTTGTCAAGGGCACTATGGCATTCCCACACGAGCTTTGATATCACCGTGATTAGAGCAATTCCTACCTGACTGTCGGCTCATTAAAGATGATTTTATTACTAAACGCTCTCTTTAGACTATCGTGAGCACAGATCAGAATAGCATAAACTTCGTTTTGGAACACTGTAGCGTGGTTTCCTGTGTACTCAGTGACTCAAGCCTACTTGCAGCGCTTGCAACACCCATATCAGTTTTAAGCCCATCCGTATATACCAGACGAGTCCTCCGCTGAGGATAGTTGGAAATTTCCAGGCTTCTCGGTCTATCACAACTAATATATTGGGTAAATACTGCCTTTCTATGTTACAAATTGATCTGATTTCCTTTATCTCCTTGATACAACATAAGGCAAACAAAACAAAACAAAATTAATTTAGATTAAGCAAATGACGCCATTAACTGTATTGATTAAGTCATTAACACAAAAGCTATTTCCTAACTCTTGCTAAACCTTTATTTGATTTCTTAACCTACAAAACTCACACATTATTTTATTTTTTCCAGGAATGCCAGACTCTAGTTGAGGAAAACCGTCGCCTTATGGGACTTGCATCAGGCATGGTTGGCGGAAATCTTGTTGTGCCAGGAAATTCATCAAATATTGAAGCAGTTATACTACAAACACAAGTCGACACATTACAGTGGCAATTAAAACAGGTTCGTTTAAAAATATAAAATAATCTAAAATTAAAAAATTAAAAATATAAATAAGATAAAAAAAAATTGGGATCAGAAAAGAGCTTCAGTTGGATAAACTCCAATTATTGTCCATCATACATACATATACAGGGTGTTTCAGATAAGGATGTCATCCTTGCAGGAGGTGATAGGAGAGCTCGAGAAATGGAAAAAATTGTACGGACAATTTTCAATTCTCCTAACGGTTTTTGAAGAACTCGGCTTAAAAGGATATTCCACCTTCAAATTGCAGGGTTTTGCATTTTTGCTTATATCTTTGAAACTACGCAACGTTGGATAGAGATCTAACAGGCATTTTAAAGCAGACAAATAAATAATTGAATTGAGGTAGTTTTGAAGACTTTTTGCACGAAATATCACATTTTTTGTACTATAAGTCCAATAACTTGGAAACTTCTCTTATGTTTTTTTTTTATTTTATTACCTTAAATAAAGCCAAATTTTGTCTTCTTTTAACTACTTTTTGTTTCATCCGTCTTTGTCTACTCAAAAGTTACCTAACTAAATATGCTGCCTTTGTTTCTAATGCAAACAGTTAAATTTTGCATGATATACAATTTATTATTAATTTTATCATATTGCTTATATCCTAACTACATTTCTACATACAAACTAAGAAAAAACAACTAGCCCAACTTAGTCTAATTTACCAAGTTTTCAAAATGGCCCCCGTCTGACTGCAGACATAACAAACACCTTTTTCTTATGAACTTCATTATATCAGTCCTTTCCAACTGTTCTCTTATAGAATTTCCTGCTTCCTCAATGCGATATACTAACTCCTCTTTGGTACTTACTTCCTTTTGGAAGACAATTTCTTTCATTTGTCCCCATAAGTAAAAATCCAGAGGACCCAATCTACCGATCCATCTATTGGGAAATTTGTGGTTTAACCAAAGTCTAACGCCTTGTCCACAGTGACTTGAAGCTCCATCATGTTGGTACCACATATTCCTCCATATCGACACCGGAATATTTTCGAGTTCATCGGAAATTGTGGTTTCCAGAAAACTTAAATAATTTTCGGTATTCATCCTATCAGGCAGAATACAAGGACTGATGAGTCTCTTCCCGCTTATTCCTGCCCATACATTGACAGAAAATCTGTGCTGGGTTGAAGAGGTTCTTACCTTTCAATGGTTCTCTTCAGCTTATGTATGGAGATTGTGGAAATTAAGACATCCAGTTTTTGTAAACTGGCTCTCATCTGTCCAGATTATCCTTTCAAGAGATGTAAAATCATCAAAGTTCCGTTCAAGAAGCCAGTTGCAAAATTCTCGCCGCTTTTCAAAATCAGGCGGAAGCAGTTCTTGAACAGGAGTAAAATGATATGGTCGTTGATTTTCATCCTTTAATAACCGCCATGCGTACGTTGTTTCAAATATCGGTGCTAAGAGCAATCCGGCTGATACTTGTTTCAGGATTATTATGAATTATTTGTCTGCTTTAAAATGCGTGTAAGATCTCTATCCAACGTTGCGTAGTTTCAAAGATATAAGCAAAAATGCAAAACCCTGCACTTTGAAGGTGGAATATCCTTTTAAGCCGAATTCCTCGAAAATCGTAATGAGAATTGTCCATACAATTTTTTTCGTTTCTCGAGCTCCCCTATCATCTCCTGCAAGGATGGCATCCTTATCTGAAACACCCTGTATGTACACCATCATATACATTGCCCAATATTTCCTCCCAGTTACTAAAGACATTCGTACTTGAACAGACAAATTTTGGGGAGTTGTCCATATTGGCGTAAAGCTACAGGAATTTATCTAGTCTGTACAAATCATTTTCCAAAGAGACTTCCTAGCGAATTTTCTCGTCCGAAATAAAAATTTTGATAGCTTCAGAACAAGGAGATTAGAAAACATTTGTGAAGTACAATATTTTGCGTGTAAATGAAATTGTCCACCTAAGTAATATTTACTATAATGCCAGTAACAATCCTGAAAAAAAAAAATTTAGAAAACATGGAAAAAATTACAAAATCAACTTTCAACTTGAGTCGATAATTAGAAATATCGCAGAACAAGAAAATTTAAAAAAAGCATAATCTTCAGGGATGTGGACTCTTTTTAGTAAAAAATAAACCGAAACGTTCAAAAAAAGCTTCTTCTTCTTCAGATACAGAAGGAAATATAAGGACTCCCATTCTAATTGAAAACTTTGCATAACTCAAAAACGTTCTGAAGTAGATGCCGATTGTCTTTTATGTGATGGAAAAAGTTCACTGAAGATAAATCATGAGAAAATTGAATGCAGTTTTGTTACCATCATCTGGTTCAACAGTGATATCTTTTACAGAATTCGAAATTTATGTTAAAACATTTTGATTTTTTATACAGGGCAAGAATCCTACAATTAATATGTAGGTTGTCCAATACAGGGTGATTCAATAACGTATATAGGGGATCCGGAGGCATAATGACGAACGATTTATCTCTATATTTTACTTAAATCCCTGAGTCAATCAGGGACAAAATGAGATATAAATAATTACCGTCTAGCATCCTTATGAAGTGCGCTGTTGACTTAAATGCGGGATAGGATAAATAGGTTCACATTCCAAAATTTCTTTTGTATTCATAAAATTCGAAAACTATTGTTCTTACAAAATGCTGCTTTCTCTGTTTTTGAGCAACCAACGTCCGAAAAATTTACAGTTTGCGAAATATTAAGCACACTAATTATTGGAGTCATTTTCTTCGACAAAGAATTTTCTTCTAATGAAAAATCTACTGAAAAATTATGTCTTTTGAATCTTCGTTGAGCCTATAAGAGTGTGAAAATTTAAAAATGATTACGCCCCACAAAAAAACTCGTCATTATGCTCCACCACACATTAGTCTTTTTCCGACATACTATGCAAAATTTATTCAAAACTAATCTGAAATCTATCATTATCCTGACAAACAGCACAGCATCAAATATACATACTAGACTTACTCACCATTTGCGTGTTCTAATTGGCAAAACTCGTCTGCACTCTTCGTACAACAATCATAAACTAATGTGAAAAAAATGTTGACCATATGTTGGCAATACTTACACCTGCAATCTGGGTATTATTACCTGATTACAGATAATATTCATTCGTCATTATGCCCCGGGCTCCCCTACTTAACTACTCCCATTTCATTTGACGGAACATTAATTTCCGCCTTCACCGGCACTAAACATTCTTGGCATTAATACTTCCAGTAAATTAAGTTGGACAGACCACATTTTCTCTGTTGCTAAAGAAGCTTCGAAATGTCTCGGATTTCTGAAAAGGTGTAAGAAATTTTTCAGCCCATCAAATCTAGCAAGTCCTACACCAGACATAGAATTTAATACAATTTCCATATCTGGGCCGGGGCTGGTCGCACAAGTCTTACCTTCATTGGATATTGTCCAAAAAAGATCCTTCAAGCTCATTGGCGATTTGACAATTACTTGTCATATCTGCTCACTCCAGCACAGCCACAATGTTGGATGTCGTTTGCTGCTTTATCGCTACGTGGATGGCCAATGTTCCGATGAAAGATCTAGTCTGATCCCCTTGTAGATTAATTCCTGCACGTAATACTCGCGCTACAAGCCGCGCACATCGTTTCACCCTTCAAAATACTTTTGGCCGTATAGTAAAATTCCGTGATACTTTCTTATCCCGAACTGTGTGAATGTGGAATATCTTACCATCTTCTGTTTTTCCTCGGGCTTACAATCTGCGAAGGTCAGTGACATACATCAGCACCTCCGCCAATTTCCTCAAGGCCCCTAATCCTTTCCCTAACTCGCTCCTGCCATACTGTGCTTTGCATCATAGGGTATCCCCTGAGTTTGGCTTAATAATATATATAAAAAAAACATAACCATACGTTGGTTAAATGAAGTAAATTTTAAAAAGCACCCAAAATGTCAGCCATCTAAAAATCAAGTATTTTCGCTATCAACAGCGTTTTGACTCGTACACTGAAAAAAAAAGATTAGTTGCTTTACGCCAATGAATTTGTTTCATCAACAAATAATATCAGTTGCTTTTCAGCTTACAAATCATATTCGTTAAGAAAACTTATTGGCATTAGTTGATTTAGCTATTCTTGTTTAGTCATAACAATTGCGAATTCAACTATTTGTTTAGTTAGCTTTCCCAAAATTAACAAATTGTTTGGTTGATTTTGAATATAGGATTATTTAAAACAACTGAAACATTAGTTTGAATACATTAGTAATCAACTAATCGAATTTGTTAAAATATACAATAAAATTGGAAAGTTCAACTAATTTTTTAGTAGATCATAATAATAAATTGCTATGAATTTAATTATTTTTATTTTTATATAATTTATCTGCCCGCAGTAGGCTAATAATATTTCTAAAAAAGAAGAAAAAAGCGTACGACTGAGAGTTCCTGCCTGTAAGTGTGAATTATATGAAGCAAAATTTTCTGATTTGTTGAATTCACGAATGTAATAAGTCGAAATTACGTATTGAGTTTTGAAATGTCCAAGCGAAATTGATATTTAAAAAAAGATTTGTCAAAGAATTTCAGATTTTTCGATACAACAAATGTATTGGTTTAAATTAATGGTTTTACGCATAAGTTTCTAGAACGATGAAGTAAAACATGGTAAATGACAGTAAAAATGGTTGTAATTAATTTCGCAGGTAATTTCTCAATACAAGAGCAAATTGGCGCTAAACGTTTTCCCAATATATTTAAAATATTGTAATTTTTGTATGAAAACACCACGGGTTTCAAGATTTATTCCATTTTCAAAATTATATTTATTATTTTTCGAAAATGCCATGTACTACAGAACTTTAACTCTTTAAGTCAAAGCGTTCTCGAGTTATCGACAGACGGAAAAAATCAAAATAACCATTAGTACATAAATATTATGCGTGGATGTCCAATCCATTTTTTCTTTATTAGCAATATGAGTTACCAGCGAAATGATAAACTCAGTAAGACTTATTGGCGAATTATATTATTCATATCAACTAATGTAATTCGTTAATTTAGAAAATTGTGATGTTACATTACATTAAAAAAATCTATAAATTTATTTGTTGAACTTATTAATTGCATAAATTCGCTAATATAACAAATCATATTCTTAAAAACAAACAGTTTCTATGTTCCTTCGAAAAAATTAATAATTTTATATGTTGATTTTACTAATACGTCTTTTGAAATATTTATAATCAAACATTTGTTAAATGAAGTAATTGAATTCGAAGCTACAACTAAAGTATTTTCCAATACAACTAAGGGCAAATCAAATAATTCCAATTAGAAGTTGTAAATAATTATTAGCACTTATAATTTTAATAATCACTTAATTGTTTTTCCAAATCAATTTACAGCAATTACTAATGTGCAATCAACTAATCGTGATTTGTCGTTTTAACTAATAATTTTTTTGCAGTATAGGTATAACCAATTTAAGGTTTATGCACACACCGTTGTGCAGCTAACAAAATATCCTCTCAAATGTGACCAAAAACCAACAAATTCAACTTTCTTCTTATTATCCTAATAAAATCTCCAAACTGCACTTCGATACCTTTTACATTTCCCAACTAATTCTTCGAAATGCCAATGGCTTTTTTCTACAAAATATCGGAACAAAAATTCAAAACCGGCTTTTGTTATTTTTAATTTAAATAAATCTATTTTACCTACGGTAATTTTACCATAAATGCTCGAAATTATTGCCTTTTTGGTCTACGTGCTTGGGATCTATCCTCCCCCTGCCTAGCAACGAAAAACAAAACAAGGCGGGCGTGTCTTCTTAAAAGCTGTCATTTCCTGTATTTACATTACACACCTCTCTGCTATGGAATCTAATCAAACCTTTTATGTCACCATACCTGCTATCTACAATTAATAACCCGGTGATAACACCCAATAAGTAGAATAAAAATCTATAAGCAGCTACTCAAAATTAATAATAATATTTTGATCGATTTTTCATTAAGCCTCATCTACAGAATTATATTCGCCCATTTACAACTCAAAAATTCATTTCCTCTTCCAATTAGCATTTGAATCAGGAAAGTTTCACGTAAACACAATAAATCTCTGATTTTCCAGAAAACAAGCGATTCATTATAATTATAGAATGTAAGCCAATCTAGAAAACATGTATAAAGAAAGAACACTGTCCAAACCAAAAGGAAATTTCAATCTCCCAAAATAGAACCTGTCGTCGTGTTCTCACTAGAATTAGCTGTCAACTTGTATGTCCGACAACTGCTGAAATCTATCGTACTGCTGTCAGTGTAATTTGAAAGACATGTCAAATCTCATCACCCCAAAATGACCTAAATTTTATGTTAAATCTTCAATAAGCCTTTTAGCTTACAACTTACAACACAACGTGGTGCTCTGTCCGAGCCTATTAATGAGCCTTGGAGAATATTTCTTAGATTTGTTTTTTTCTCGCGATACTTTTATAAATGTTTTAAAGAGGTCACATAGTTTCAAGCTATAGCACGAAAGTTAAATTTCGTGTAAACAAATTATCGTTGAATGGAAAGGTAATTTTGTAGAATTGATTGATAAAGTATTACCTTGTGCGGAGAACTTTTAATTGCAATCTACGTATATATTTTGCAATATATCGACAACTGGCGTTACATACAAAGTGAATGCTGGCAACATAAAAAAGTTATGCTGACTTTTTTCATTTCCTGAATCCTGATCTCAAAAGATTGTACTATTTTATGGGTAAGGGTGAGTTTGTGTGGATGTAGAGCAGAGGTTTGCTGTACGATTGAAAAAGTAGCGTATATTATCGAGTAAGTTATGTGCGTTAGTCATGTCAACAAAGTCGATGATACTGGTGAAAATTATTTGCAGAGTCTATATGACCCCAGATACAAACAATTATTTAAATAATGCAACTTCTAATCTCTATTGGGAAAAAGAATCCCTGCGATTAAATATTAGGCGTCCACCAGAAAAATTTTGTAAGAGACTAGTTTTTACCAACTTTAGCAACGTAAACCAGAATGAATTTTAGACAAACAAGCATTAGGCTGCGTACAGACCACTGCCAGAAAAAATTACTCAGGCCGTCTCAGAAAATCTGGCTGTTTGTTTGTACACAGCCATAATATGGTCACTACATTTTATTCGAACGTGAGGAACAATACCTGGATTATGTACGTTTTCTGGCTGAACTGTTAAAGCCTTCAATTTTTTCTGTCTGAAGTACTAAAAAAATTGTTATGACGACCAAGGACAGATCCCTCAGGTATACCGAATACTAGTGAAAGTAAATATATAATAGGATAGGATATTTCATTGTCAAGTAAAGTTCTCTTGAAACGCAACAGTTAGGGATTTATATAAAAGAAAACCCTTACAAAAATCAAATATTCACTCAAGGCTGATCGTATAGTCACTTCGTGGTGTATGATTTTATCACCCCCATAAGCAGAACAAAACCCAGTACGATCAATCTATAGATTAATCTGTTGTATGATCTTGCATTTGCCACTAAATTAATTTTTCAAACTCCTTAGCTGGAAAATAAAATTGTATTTGCCTTTCGTAAACATCACAACTTTAACATGCAACAATTTCGCAGTGTTGCAAAGAAATACAATTGATTTTAGAGATCCATTCGCTTTAAAATCGCGCAAATTATGGTGTAATATTCATTCATCATTGACTTTACGACAATCTTCCAATGTGGCATTGTGGCAACATGACCTATACGTCCAAAAAATTAGGCAACCATTTTCTTGTCAGTACAGTATTTTTGGCAGGAAAGATACACTGCTATTATTGTTGCTTGCCTTCTGGCTTATAACAGTAAATCCAAGTTTTCGTCACCTGCCATAATGTCAAACACTATACTTTTGCCCGGCCTTGGTTGGATCTCTTGAGCATTATTTTCCTCAAGTCAACTGGCGCCTTCTTTTAATCTTCCGTGCGACTTCCACCGACCACAAATCTTCCTAAAGGTCAGATATTCAGTTCATGTCCAGGTTTACTCAGTATCCCTGTAGGTGGTCCGCTTGACCTCAAGCAACATACTCTATACGGTTTCGATGCTTTCTGGGAGTTGGAGTTCATTGAACCACCGTTCACCAACCACCGTTCACCAACCACCGTGACCAATGGTGGTAGTTCATCGTCAAGTAACCGTTTTAGTTTTTACAAGCACTGTTGTCGAGTAAATTCATCTTTAAAATCATAAAATATCATGACTCGGAAATGCTTGCTTGTTGATTCCATTTTTGAGCAACGAAATAACATGCGATTAGTCAAAACATAATAAACGTCAAAAAATGCAGGGGGGGGGACGGTTTGAATATTTCGACATCCGTATAATTTTCTGTCTACTGTGTGAAATTTTTAAAATACAAGTACATACCGAGGTACTTGTCAGCAGTGTTGGGCGTAATCAACTACATTTGTAATCAGATTGATAATCATGATTAAATCAATCATGATTACATCAATCATGATTACATATCAATCATGATTACCCATCAATCATTAATCATGATTACATCGAGTAATCTTAGGAAAATATGACCGTAATCATGATTACATGATTACATTTATTTTGATTACAAATGAAACTTATCAAGAGATTTCTAAGAAAACAAACAATCTGTGATCGTAACTAAGAATTTTTATTGTAGAAAACTCCAAGGCACTGTTGAATTATGTATTAATTGGAGTCAGTATAAAGAATGTAAGTGGTTCGATTGATAGAGACACGCACATATCTGATCGTCAACTTAAATTCAAGGATCTTGATTTTGTGGGAAAAAAGGTAGCGAAAAAGATTAGATTTCTGGGGTGTATTAGAGAGTCGTTGAGCACGAAAAATGCAATAATGCCGTTTAACGCTTTGATTTTGCCACACTTTTCATATTGCTCCAAATTTTTATATACTAGTTCGAATGAATCCAAGGGAAGATTGCATCTGTTGTAGAATAAGACACAGTGAGTTATTCTGAAATGCAGCATATATACACCAGTTAGAAGCATGCTCGAAGCGCTGCAATGGGTAAATATTACTGACATGACAGCAAGAAAGAGGATGACAGATTAGATTTACTAACAAAACGATACAGTATTGTTTTTGATATCAGAAGATTCTAACTCTACCTCCCTTTCTTAATTACTAATAATTGGTAAACGCAATCCACAGATATCAGATATTCCATTACCATCCCACTACAGATATGTGCTTACAAACATTAGTTTATGTACCGACCGATTTCGGAATAGAAATACAGCAATGTTTGTTTTCTTTTAACTAAAATTTTAAAACTCTTGCAAATTTGTAATCAAAAAATGTAACCATGTAATCATGATTACGGTTACGATTGATCAATCATTAATCGCCAAAAATGATTACTTTTCTGATTAATATTATCAATCTGTAATCATTACAGATTACAGATTGTAATCGTAATCATTAATCATCAATCAGATTGCATTTTGCCCAACACTGCTTGTCAGTTACTGGCTTTGTAGCCGAAAACCAAAATTTCTTAAAGAAATTTTGAGAGCATACATACTGTGTGTTTCGATCAGCAGTGCAGGGCAATCTCATCAGGACAGCAATGAAGCCCTCAGCTGCCTGCTGTTTACACTACAGTGAATAATAATAAATTTAAACATCGTAAAACTGACACCCAGCCCAGATATGAAGTAAATCGAGATTTGCTTCAACAAATTATACCTCAGGATTTATCTCACATTCTTTGCAAATTGGATACGTTGATACTTGTACTCAATGTGTTCCTTTTAGTCCTTTCACGCATATTAATGCGTTCGGTGTGCCTCAAGGCAGCCATGTTTGACCAATGCTCTGTATAATTTACATCAATGATATTTATTTGAACGAATAACCCGATTTTTCCATGGAAAGAAATCAACACTTTTTAATTGGTATGTTTCTAAATTATAGAAGAATCAAAAACAAGCGACATCATAATCCGATATTCGGCATCATATTATGTACTATCTACTGTGGCATGCAAAATCCACATTTCCACACTCAATACCCTCTCAATTAAAAGTAATTAAAAATTTCATGGATTAAGCATAATAGCCAGACTAACACTGTGAGCAGGTACGACGGAGTACTGTAAAAATTTTCCTTCAGATCCTGTACATACAGCCCCGATTTAATAAATAAAAACCGTATGGATGTTTTCAAGAATTCCATTAAATTAATTAAAATCTAAAATTCTTCCAACTACTTACCGTAATTCCTCAAAACACATTCATTAAAATTAAGCTATACATATATTCATGATCTTATTTTTTATTTTTTTCTTACAGGTCGAAGCCAGCCGACAAATGTATCGTGCCGTAATGGAAGAGGTCGCCAGATTCTTGGAACGTTGCCATCGTAATTTAGATTCCATACAAAAAGAACAAATCGCCAGATCGAAAAGTATTCATCACGTTTACCGTAGTGAGATCACCAATGAAAACAATAACAATAATTCTAACAGTCCGAGAGCTCGCAGTAGTACAAATCTATTGGACGTTCAAAAGAGTTGCCCCAACGAAGATATCATGGAGGAATCGTCCACTTCATCACCTGCCACTTCATACAATAATTTCAGAGATTTCACATGGTAAGTTTCATTCTGGATTTTATAAATACATATCTTCCCAATCTTGCACATCTTTTTTACATAAGCCCTGTGCTTGCCAAGAATTCGAAGAATTTCTTAACTCAAGTAGGGAGAAGTTACTAAATCTGCGAAACAAATTGATTGCGCTATGTGGCATTCTATTATTCCATCATCATCATCAAGATCATAATATTGCTATCATCGTGACTTCCAATTAGTTTTGTCTTGATCATCTCTAGATATTAAGTAAATTAATATGGAAGGGAGGTAGTATTCCCTTCGCGCTAATATACAGAACGAAAATATAGTTAACGACGCTTTCACATCAATTTCCAAGAAATGGACACGCCAAATCTATCATGGCATCATCTTTTTTTTATTTCTAAGCACTCCCTTAATTCTGCAAGTTATCGTGATAATTTATAGAAATTTGTGTTTTGGCACAACGTCCAAAAAGGATGGATGAGCAAGAAATGCGTATGATGATTGAGGGGTGCATATTACTTTAGGAATCGCGGTCTGTGAAACCATCATGCCGCGACATGTTTATTTACCAGTTTTGGCGGTTCCTCCAGGTCGATTTCTCTTCTTCATCTTTGCATAATATTCTCGACGAACTTGTGGATATTTTTGGCTTTGTTTATATTTGGAGTGGACGTCGTCGCGTCAGGAATTTTTAGAGCATTATTGGTTTGTGATTTAATTAAGTTTTCAATAAGACGAGAATATTGGTGTTTTTTTTTTTTAGAGATTATACTTGACAAACACGTTTTTAGAATTTGTATGTGGACAGTGGACACATACAAATTTTTAAATATAGCAGAGGAATAACTAACTTTGCAGTTAATGCATCGTGATGGTAAAGAAAAGTATAAGCAGAGGCAAAAAATATATTGAGTGCTCAAGGACTAAGAGAAATTTCGCAGTTTATAAAGAAAAAAATCCGTGGACCTAATTTCTCCTTCAAATCCCGCATATCTCTCGTGTCACGTAGCAAATGGAGAATTTCTCTGTTGACTGTACCTAAATTTCCTAATTTTTTAATATTTTTTTCGAAGTTATAGTCAAAATCTCTTTCCTTACACAGTAAAGAGAGTTCATTCCAAAATAATCTTATATTACAAAAGTACAGCAGTAAATGCCTAAGGGTAGGCAATTTTCTTCTGTAAATGATTTTTTTTAGCCCTTTTCACTGGAAACAATGAAATGCAGCGTTTCTTTTCTCGTTCTGAATGAATCTAATCTGTGTGAATCAATAGATGACCCTGTAATTTAATTTTCTGTGCACATAGAAAAAGAAGTGTTTGAAATTTCTTCCATTTACCAAAAGCAAATATAAATTCGTATAAATTGTTGTTTATCAAAAACAAAGCCATTTTCCAACAAAGCCAACTTAAATTCCAACTATTACCACCTTGGCCAAATTGTAAACAACAAATTCACGAATAGAAATGAAAATCGTTCCGCTTGAATCCGGGAAAAACTCAGGTGCATTCAGAACCATTCGGAGTCTGAAAAAAAGCGATGACAGACTGAAACTAAATCGCTCGGCCGAGAAAAAGAGCAACATGGATTGAAACAGATTCATCCTGAACGAGAAAAGGAACGCAACAAAAGAAAAGTGCAAAAAACGCAGAAAGAGTTATACTTGAAAAATGGATGTTAGTGCTTAGATTATATAGCAAAAAGGATAGGCTATGAGGAAGAAAAACTTAAACATTTTCCTTTATATAGTAGAACCGCATCGATGTGTTCGTTTTATTCATGGAAGTAGTAAACTTTGCTATTCTTAGAGCGAGCACATAATTTAGTGGTTGTCATATCCAATCCAGGCATGTGGGTATTCGTTAGAAAGATCTTGTTGATCTTGTTGAGTAGATAATAAATATTGAAGACAATACAATACCCGTCATATAATTTAAGTGAATAATAGTAGAAAAACTATATATTATATACCCACACGCCTGGATCCATATATAATTTTTAAATTTATAATTTTGTCATTTTTTATAGCTTTTTGAATTTGTAAGAATTTCCCCTATGCCCCCATTTATTTTCTGACAATACTTCTGGGCGTTACCTTTCTATAGTTGACATAATTTAAGTCAAGTAAACAAACAATGACAAATTAATTGTAATTAATTGACCAGGGGCTGGATTCTGATCGGAAAAAAATGACAAATGACAATGACATCGTGACTTTTTTCCGAAAACGCGATTCTTACAATATGACTTCATCCATAAAATGTGACATTTAGCGTTAAAATGTGACTTATTTTCGAAAGGCCGATTCCTAAAAAGCTGGATGACATGACAAATGACTTTTTTTCATGACAATTTTTGCAACCGAAGTCACTTAGCCCTTGCCGCTGTGACTTTTGTCATATTCAAGCGATATACTGGGTGGCGCAAAAGTAATGACCCTATTTGGTTCAGCTACAACTCCTTTTTAAATTAGAGGACTAGAATTAGTTGTTTATAGATGTATATTTGTGCTATGAAATTTCGTCGCATTAGGATTTGAAGATGATGTCTCTTAAATGGTGACATTATGACATTTTCCATAATTGACTGTAAGACTTCCTACGATATGGTCCTTATTTATTGATGAATGTTTTGCTTTAGGGTTGCAAAAGTCTGTAGCTTGTTCACATATACCAGTAATCTCAAATAACCCCAAAGAAAGAAGTCTGGACAGGTCAGATCGGGTGATCTTGCAGGCCAAGGCAAATTGCCAAAACGAGAAATAAGACGTCCCTCACTAAGTCCATAGTGTCGCGCGTTGTGTGTACCGTGACGCCATCTTGTTGAAACCAGATGTGCTCCACCCCAGTTCATCCAAACTGGGTATCAAGAACTCACACTCACGTAACATGGTTCTGTAGCGCTCGTCAATGACAGTTATCGCATTGTCTGCAGCGTCTTTGGAAAAATAGGGACCGATCACGTTTCAGCACAGACGCCACACCATAAAGTAACTTTTAGTGGATGTAAAGGTGTTTCTTGAATAATGCGTGGATTTTCAGTGCCCCAGAAGCGGGTATTCTGCTCATTGACATGCCCCGAGAGATGGAAATGCGCTTTGTCACTCATAACCAATTTAAAAAAAATATTATCCTCTTCGAGGTTGAGGTTTATGACTCGCTGGCTGTACTCTAGACGAGCTCGGTGGTCAGTAGGCAGCAGCTGATGAGTCACCTGAGTTTTATACAGAAACATCTTCAAGACTTTTACCAAAATACGCTGCAGAGTCCGCCTGGAAATGCTAATTGCGTGCCACGTCACCTATGTTTCTGGACACTTCCACATTTTCGCGCACAGCATCGATATTTTCGGCTGAACGGCCTGTTCTTGGGCTGCCAGATTTAGGTTTATCCAATGTTGCGCCAGTTGCTTCGCGGCATGTGGCAAAGCATCGCATTGTGCGACCAACCGTTGCCGGACGACAAGGTAATCGTCGACGAAATTTACGTTGTGTTTTTATCACTGATGAATTATTCCGTAAAAACATTGACACAATTATTCCACGTTCTTGGGGAGTATAGCGGTCCATGTTTATTTTTAGTAATTTTACATACAATTTCCAATATCAGAATGACAGGAGATGTCATATCAAAAAATATATAAGTAATTTCTATAGTGCCAGTACTTTTGCGGCACCCAGTATATATTGCCATAATTACAAGTAATATCAAAGATGTCAAGTATAAAAATAATAAATATTTGTATTTATTATATTATTATATATTGTATTACTGAAAAAAAATCAATCTTAGCAGTAAACCGCAAAATGACAAGTTACTCGTTATAACATTTCAGCATTATTTTACATACTGCCTCCTTTTTTGGATACGCCTTCGTAATAAAATGAGCTTCATTACTTTGTTGATCGGAGCATATTCAATCACTGCGCAATTGCCAAATTGTCACTGCTATAATTTAAGATAGATGTCATGTCAGCCAAGAATCAGATTTCCAAATTAGGGCATAGTGACATTGTCCTTCCTTCGAAGTCATTTTGTCATTGTCATTTGTCATTTTAATTTTATCAGAATCCAGCCCCAGAAATGTCGAACTGACTCAAAATAAGTCAAAGCTCGCTGTCAACAAGTATTAACGTTTATATCTCGTACACGAATTTTGCACAACATAGCCTATCCTTTTTGTTATATAATCTAAGTGTTACTGACGTGTTTAAAAAAAGTAGTTAAATTAAAAAACCGGTCAAGTGCGAATCGGACTCGCACACGAAGGTTTTGTACCATCGTACAAAATTTAACGCCATAAAAAACACGTTTCTTTATGGGGCCCCCTTTAATTTTTAATTTTATTTTATTTTTATTATTTGTTGTTATAGTGGCAATAGAAATAATACACAGCCTGTGAAAATTTCAACTGTCTATCTGTTACGGTTCGTGAGGTACAGCCCGGTGACGGACGGACGGACATCAGAGTCTTGGTAATAGGGCTCCCGTTTTTTACCCTTTGGGTACGGAACCCTAAAAACGAACTTCAAATCCAGAAATGTTGACATTACTTATACATAACTTCAAAACGGAGGGGAAGAGGGAGAAAGTTTTAGGCCATTGAAATACTTCAAGGATTATCTATCAAATAAATTTTAAATCATAATCGGCCCTAAGTTTGGCAGCCAAACGAGTTTGCAACATCTCAGTCGAAGCTACTCTAAACATATAAACATTTGGACGCTGAAAATCAAGATATTACATATGTATGTATCTTCTATAAGACATTCGCACATTTTAAATTTCAAAACCATCCGCGATGGTCGAAGAAAATGCTATACCATTAATTTCTTGAACTCATTCGAATATAAAAATGATAGGTGTTTGAGATATGTTTAAATGTAGACGAAAATATTTTTTATATCCAATAAAATAGTTATTTCTATATTCTAAACAAATTTCCTATTTATTCTCTTTCATCCAGGCGTAGATCTCCAAAGCGACCTGCCTCTTCTCAGCTTGCCACAGCTGATTGTGATCCAGAAAAGCTGGCGCAAGAAGCATTCAGATTACTAAGAACTGCTCAAAACTTGCTGAATACTCAGGAACCGGATCTAACTGCTCCTAAACATACAATAGAATTGCAGTACAGTACAAATTTCATAAATTCATCAAATCATCATCATCGGCATCAGGGGAAGACAAACTTTTCATCACCAACACCACCGCCCCTAGCACAAAATCAAAAGCAGCCACATCAAATACAGCTGGACTCTGAACAACTGTGTTTAACATTCTCCCGTAAAATGAACATGAGAGAATCACGCCTATCTCTACGGAGTAGTACAGATGGATCCGTCCATTCCACTTCATCTTCTAAAAATGAAACCGATGAAGAAAATCATTCACCACCGCTAAAAGAAACAGTAACATCGTGCGCCACAGAAGATGAAAGTGGGTTCAGTTCAATAAGTTCCTTTCAAGAAATTGGTCTTCCATTAAGCTCTACAATGATTTCACCAATACCAATTGTAAACAGTTCAACATCTGATGATTCGGGTGAATCGAATTCGGATGTTTGTCTCGAAAGTAGAAATTCAACTTTAAAAGCTTCGCAGCAGCAGTCATCTTTAGGATCTGAATGTGGCTTGCCATTACCAGCACACAATCACCGAAGATGGGATTCAGCTCCTGCAGTACCGCCACGAACAAATTTGCATCGTTTTTCAACACTGCCTGCCGAAGATTCCCCAACAGTTCTTTGGGTTTGAAAGAAATATAGAGCAGAGAACTGGGAACTATTCCGTCCTTTTGAGAGGATGCATTTAGCTTTATGGGAACCGCATTTACAAGATAACCAAAGCATAACCTAATAAAAAATAAAAAAAAAACTGAACTTCGGCACGTAAACTATAATTTTGATAATTTGATTTTTCTTTTCTTTTTTCTTTTTCAACTTCAACCCGTGAATTGAATTTTTCTCTTTCGTCTTTTTCTTTTTTTCGCATTTTTTTTTATGTTGTGTGCCCGAAGTTTTGGTTGTTTTTACAAGTTTTTACCTGCATTTCTCATAATTTATTGAATTCAACAATTACTGCTAACGTTAAATAATAGTTGTAAATGTAAATATTCGTTTTAAATTAAAATAATGCCGTGCTGCTTCCAGGTAACATTTCCCGATAAATTTTTAGTCAGTAGTGTGATCGCTGTTAATCGGACTTTGATGTTACTCTTGTGCTTAAATTGTTTTTTAATCATAAAGTAGTAATAAAACACACGTTTATATGCCGACAGACTGTTGTTTTTATCTTGACTAATTTAACTAATCAAATCCCTATATAATCGGTGAAACACGGTAATCGTTTTTATATTCACTTTTTTATCAAATTATTGTGCAGCGAGTGTCTTTCGCAGAAGCATTTTTTTAAGTCGTATAACGTTGCTTGAATTGACTTCAAAATTCACCATGAAAGTACTAAACTTGACTCTTATAAGCAACCTCAACAAATTTAACTATCTAAATTTCGTAATCATGTTAAAAATGTAAATTTATCAAAATTCCATAATAATAAGTTTAAGTACCCCACACAGATCGAAAGTTGATCTTGTTCACCAACTCAGTCAACAAATTGCTCAAACTTGCATAAGAAGAAAAAAGTCGTCTGCAAGAAATATGCAGAAAAAAAAACAAAATTCACTTAAAGGAGCATAAATTAATGGCAAGGTGACAAACCAGAGATATGAAAGTAACTCTCCGTGTATATATTATCCTACGCCTAAACACTTTATGTGTATTGCACCTCGTTAGGTAATGACAACAAAACCGACGCCGCGACGTAATCAGCAATTAATTAAAAAACGTGTAAATCTCCCACTTACATGTGATTTCGTTCCCAAGAAATTTCTTGTTGCAGTAAATTAATTGCCCAAAAAGGAAGCAAGGAGTTTACATTATTTCTTATTTCTGAATACTTTTCCTTTCGACGGACACAAAAATGTCAGCAGTTATGTTAGCCAACAATTTTTTTTTTTAACCATAATATAATTAAATGCAGACGGTAGCAAGTATGGTCAGTGTTCAAGATGAAAAAAATTATGTTAATTTTGACACACTTCGATGGCGCATTAAGCCTCGCCGTAATTTCAGTAATTTTTTTATGTCTGAAAATTGTATACAAAAGAACCTGAAGGAATAACAGAAAAAAAGCTAAAAAAAGACAATAGAACAAAATATAATTTTTCTAGAATCGTTACACAAATTATTACGCTTAAAAAATACTTACAGATTCTTCGACTAACCAAAAACTGGCTGATACTCTACAATGAAATTTTAATTTGAAAGGAACTACCTAAGTAAACAGAATAGTTTTGAAACGAAATAAATAAATACCGAAGTTCTAAAAAAAATTTTTTTACAGTTTTGAAGAAACCCAAATCGAAAATGAATAAAAACGCCGAACAAACGAAAAATTATGGTGGGCATTGACACTGGCTGAAACTTTTTTTAAAGCAAACAAAAGGATTGTTTGGTGGTTGAATCCATACCAAAACATCTTTCAGCCTAACAGTCACTACTGCGAAAAGCAACTATGTGTATTACACAGGACCTGACTTCTCAGTTTCAATGATTTCCCCAAATTAGACGAAATTGTAATCCGAAATTAAAACCTCGAGAATGTGCACAAACGAATCAGTCGGAATTTCGCAGAGCAGCTGATGGGATTTCATTCTAGTTGAAATTCCCGACTAATTCTGTCACAAGGACCTGCTCATGCAAATCTACAGCAACATTTTATGAAAACGATATCTGCTGTAAGAAGTTTAAAATTGCATTCAGCTAGGTTGACGCGATGTATTGATTTTTTTTTCTTTCAGCTTAAGCCTTAAGTATGCTGCTCGCGTTGGAAAAACTTTCCTATACCAAACCTATGAAAAAAAAAAAAGTTGTTAGAGCACCTTGAGAGACTTTTCGTTCCAGATTTAACTTCCAATAGATGTCTTAGGTACGCAAGTGTGAGGAGACTTAAAACACAATGCCGGATAAATCAACTGGATTGACGATCCACGAGTAATTACGATTGCGTACAACTTCTTTAAATATGAACAAATCCACGGTTCATCGCATTATACGCAAACATTTACATTTTCACCCCTACAAAATTGTTGTGCAAGAGATGAAGCCCAACGATCCTGGTAAACGATTCAAATTCTGCAAGAGCTTTAAGAGTTTCAATAACATATGATTCTCTGATGAATCCAATTTTCACATAGCTACCTGAATAAATAAAATTGTAGATATTGGGCTGCGGATAATCCACTGGTACTGCATCAAAAAGCACTATACTCGCCTAAGAAGTTTGTTGTTTGGCCTGCCATCAAAGCAAGGATTTATCAGCCCTTATTTTTTTTTTTATGATAATTTGTAGTCGTGGTCGCGTTCAAAACGTTAATTCCGATCGATATTGCCTTTTGGCTCCAGAAATGCAAAACCAGATTGGCTACTACAACCAGAACACATTTTTCTATTAGGATAGAGCCACCTTCCACGTCACAACTGACTCGTTAGCTACTCTCACGATTTATAGTAGTTAGAAATTAGTCACAGAGGAATCCAAATTTAACGCCTACGGATTTCTTCGGAGCTACTTAAAAAGTAAAGTTTTCAGCCCATAACCATCCAACTTGAATGTTTTAAAGCAGAGAATCACAGATGAAATCAACGCTTTTCCAGAGAGTGATTGAAAATGTCAGTTCCCAGAAGAAGCGGATGGTGAGCATTATTTACAAATGGTTGTTTTTCATAAATAAAAATTCAAATACTGCTTTTTGATTTTACAGTAATTAAAACGAGTTTGAACTAATTCTGGTGTTTTATATGTTTAAGTATCAAAAACTAAAAACATTTTGAGACACCGTTTATGATATTAAAACGGAAACTATAGAACCAATACTGAAATTAAGCTTGCTCTTACGTGAAGTGGTTCTTTAAGCCCCACGCTTGACCGAAATCATCCACATAACACTCTTGACGGCTTCTTTTGTTAGACCTATTGCACATGAATTTATTGGTGCTCTCCTAAATACCGATTTTTTTTTTATTTTCCGAGTATATTTCCTCCATTCTAGAATGTCATTTGCAGAAAAATGGAAAATGTTGAGCTAAACATGCTTTTTTATTCTTCTAATTATTTTCTTGATTATATTTCCCATAAAACAACCCTCTCAGAAAATCAAAACGCGGCGAAAACAGAATGTCCAGTAAGAAGATTTTTCAGGGAGTGGAGTTAAACTGATTACAAATCACGCTGGAAATTGCACATCGAGGTTATTCTGATAAAATATGATTTATTGAAAAATGGAAAATTAGTGAAATCAGAATGTAAAAAATATTTAATGTACCTAGCACCACTTTTTCGCGAAACTCTCATAAAGCAGAATAATCCTCTGTTTTTCGCCCCAGTTATGAGCCGCAAACATTAAAGCGAAATCTGCACTGTCTCCCCTCCTTAACTCTTTGGTGATTGGTAAGTCTTGATATAGGCCGAGTCGTTTTGAATGGGTGCCAAATCTTTCTATAGGTTGAGTCTGAGCGGTATGCCAAATCTTGATATAGGTCGAGTTTTAGCGGGAAACCAAGTCTATACACAAGCCGCTGCAATAGTTTGGGTACTTTTTAGAGCAGAAACTTTTCTATCTTAGAAGACTGAGTTTTGGTGCAGGAAGTGTCACCGGTCAACCGCTCGCTCTACGAATAGCTAGCTTCAGGTGTACCAGCTTCCTGTCCTGAAATACCATTAAATTAGAAAAATTAAATCAAGTCGTCTTAACACCGATATGAAGTCCACGGGAGGACTTCGCTTCTTCAGTCCAGGCTGCCCCTATGACCACCTGAACAGATACTATTGTGCTAAGAAGGCGCAGTGGTGGGACCATGCCGGCCTTATGTCGACTTGGTGGACGTGATTGGAGGAGTGGCAGCACTAGTGCTGCATTTTGGCCTTGTTTCTGATCAGTCTACGCTAAGCCGATCCTGTGCCGACTTGATTGTTATAAGAACGGCTGCTGAGGTGCCTGTATGGCGAAAGCATACCCTAGTTCCGCATCAAATCGGCGGTTCGCTTGAGGTAGTCAGGAAATGCAGTCCCTGAAACCTGGTTACTCTACTAGTCATTAAAAGCTAAATTCAAAAATATCAGTGCGTCAGGTGAAATTATTCTATAGAAACAACATAAATTTCTCATAAATTTTTAACTATAACTAACATATCTCAAAACAATCATTAATTTTCATAGGCTATTAATTTTTAGTTTGCGACGTGAGCTATAGGCAAATTAGTGGATTCGGTGGCAATTCGGTTTGCCAATGTGTACTTACGAGTACCACGTTTATGCAAAATCTGTTTTCCGATGTGCATCAGTGCGTTCTTGTCCATTGTGCAATAGCATTGTCTACGGTGCTGGCCACAGAACACAAAACTATGTCAGCATCCATGATATCAGTTAATTGTCGGTTTTAGCATGAACCTTGAACTGACCACTTATTAAAAAGTTTTTTTTTTTCTTCTGAAGGTACCTTGGGCTTATGGCTGAGAATAATGCTCGTCATCTCGTCTTCATCAACTCGTAAGACACTAACTAAACTTTTCTTATAGGTAATAATTGACAGTGCTTTTATAGTATTCAGACAGACTCAGGAGAATGTCCATCGTTTCAGTTCTTTCTATACTTCACAATGCCTTGTGAAATAAGTTTAATGGAAATTGATTTCAAGCGGAACAAGCTTTAGTCCAAATATTATTTTCCATTGAAATTATGTGTTCGTTCGCCTATGCCGCAATCAAAGGTGGCAATCAAATTGTATGGTCCACTGCCTCTTCAAACTTAAAATTTTTAAGCTTGACGATCTAAAGAAGTCGAGTTTTTCTCTCACAATAAAAACAATTTCCTGCGAATTTCATATATTTTCTCATTATTTTCTTAGAAGAAATCTTGAAGTGAATCATTTTTATTGCCGTTAATCAAAATTCGATTGGAATCTAACCTCTCAGGCTTTTCTAACCACAAGATTGTTGGGTTCGTATTAACTTTGTTTTTACACAGAGAGGAGGATTCAGAGATTTTAATAAATTTTAAAGCTTTAAAAGCATAGATAAACATAGATGACCAGAAATCGTATAAGCTTTATACTTCCTTTTATTTTATTCTATTTCACCCACATTTACTTCATATCACTACTTTCTTAAGTATTCCAGATTTTAAACCATTATCACTAAGCAGTACTTTAGCCAACTGAAACATTTCTGCTATATTGTTTGAAAATTTCAGTATATCTGTGATTCAAGCTAACTGAACGTGTATTCGCCACCTGGGAAGCTTTAAGTAAAGCGAGCCACTTTTCGCGTACTTAAATAGGGAGAAATATTAAAATAAACGTTGAAGGAAAAATAAAATAAAATATTTACATAAAAGCGAAAATAGCACCTTGATCAAGTCTGCAGTTTTTCTCGTTACGCCTAATTAACGAAAAATGCCGTTTCATGTGGTCACTATCGATTTGTAAGGCTAATATTTTTATACCCTTTGGCACAGGTCATAAATAATAATACTCGCTGGTGACGTGAAGCCGATCATAAAAACAAAAATCAAAATGCTCTGTTCCACTACATTAAGGAAACTGCTTTGCTAACATTTTCCGATCTTGTTTCATTTCCTAAAATTACAACAACAATTCCTGCACCTGATTTTTATCCCCTAATCCTTTCCCTATCTCCTCCCTGCCACGCTGCGCTTTGCATCATAGAGTATTCCCTAAGAAACGTATTTTAGTTTCATTTATCACATATAGATGACTCTCATTTTGTAATTTTTTTTTTATTTAATAGATAAATATCACAATTTTCTTTGTAAGGTGGGAGGTGTTAATTAAAAGGCAAATAAATGTCAATTTCTGTTGCAAATTTTAATATGAAAAGTTTTTTAAATTTCCGGTTTCGAGGTTGTCTCATGAAATCAACAGAACTGGATCATTCTCTTTACAAATTAAACTGAACCAGATCAGGTCAGTGAAACAAGAACGCAGCTAAAGTGGCGCATGATCATATACCTACCTTTAAAATTAGTAACATAACCAACGTCAGCCAGTCACTTGATTTGAACTCACACCACCGTTTTTTTCCTATTCGGGAAGCCGTTTTCAATCTAAAATATCTTCAGGAATCTAATGCGCATAGGTGTCGGGTTCCCACAAGAGACTACAGTAACAGTTAAGGTAAAGTAAACAACAAATTCATATTTTTACAATAAAAATAAAAAAAAGAAATAAAAGAGAAATGTAATGTAATTGTAATGTAATCTGCCCAAAACAGATACTCAATCAAATGAGACCATCCTAATCTGGTCAAATAGGTTGTCGTTGTCGTGGTCGTCATCGTTGCTTTCATCTTAACCTGCAAGGCGACGAAAAAAAAAGTACATAAAAATATTGCAAACAAACAACTTTTCATTTTCCTTTTATAGAATATTATGTAGATCTATAATTGACAGAATAACTGTAAAACACGTAATCCTACAATTCTTAATTAATAACAATCTAAATTAGAATCAGTTCACCACACCGCAACTCCTACGCCGCGGCCGTAAGCGTTGTACTTTTATGGCTAATCCAGATTCATGTTTGATCTGCGTTACGCTAGACTAAACCTAATTTGCATTCATATCTGAGATGTTGTAAAACTCAAAACCAGTTGAGCACTTAATGCCAAGCAAAAAACGAATCAAAACATTTCCCTTTTCCTGATTTCCTGAGTGTTTTCATTTGACTCGTTAATCACCCGGCCCGACAAGACAAGTAATTTCCATCTGCGTCCGAGCCTTTTGTATGGAAATTTTTACCAAAAAAATTCGTTGACATTTTTATTTTGGTGATTCTAAACTCAGATCCAAATTGAATAAACCCATTACGAACGAAGACAGGATGTGTCGTCCGTCTTTGATATTCCAGTCATGCCGTGTTTAGCTTTAGCTTGTCATTACGAACGCGAATAATGTCGCAACAAAGAGCTTCTATGTACTAAGCCGCGCCTTGAGATGGAATGTGAGACTTATAATAAATCCAAAAATAATATTTTTCACTTGTAGTCACTACCTTGTCATGATTTTTGTAAAAATGCCATCCAAGAAGTGCAATCTCAGAAAAAGTCAATGACATAATTTTTTGCCTTGCAGTCTGGCGTGGCAAGTTTGCAAGAATCCAGTGAAACTGAATTCTACGTCGTAAAAAAATAAACCTGATTTTTTCTGGATTTATGTTTTTGTTTTTTTTTTCATATATGTAATTGTACCGGGATCATCTCATTTACATATTAAAATGGATTGACCTGATATCAAGATCAGCATTTTGTAGAAAGTTTTGTTTTTATCTGCAATTATGACTGACAAGAAGTGAAGATTGATACGAGGCACACGTTTCTACTAAAATATATTCGACCTGTCCTTTTTATGGTGATGCTCTTGTGATCAATGAAATCAAGCTGAATAATTGAGAAAATTACCTTATGACAGCGCACTGATTGAATCTCTAAAAAATGTTAGCCGTTTTTGAATTGAGTTACTAAGATAACACACGTTAGTGATACAACCAATTTTACTGTACTTATTTAGCGGTGGTGCAAAGGGATAGTGAAGCGCAATGCTGCCAGGAGAGGATACACAAGATGCGAAAAGCCATATATGTGCACCGAGCTACTTTGTGCTGAGGTTACCGTGCCACTGATTTAATGATGATAGTGCGTGGACCTAGTGTGGCCTAGCGCGTATATGACCTAGTATGCAGATTGATATTAGTACCTTGGTATGCTATAAGACTACGGGCTGTAGTCTCAAGCCTCTCCTAGCCTAAAGGGCGGATCATAACCTTCTCGTGGTCCACTACTGTCACTTTTTAAGTGCAAATATGATTAAGCCCGAACGGAGGTACCAGTAACGTCTAAGAGTCTGCATGAAGATTCACTGGGAGTACCATGATCATATGATCATGAGATACGAAGCCATACCAATTGGGTAGCCGACATTGCTAACTTGGTACTACGGGAATGAGGAGCCCCAAATAGTGCTGCATTTAGTAGCAATATTTGCCTCATCATTGGGAAGGCCCCCTTGTGGGAGCATCGTAGTGGTTGTGGTAGCCCATATGCGGGCAGAGTGAGATTTTCTGAGTCTGCATGACTTAGGCGAACATTCTTCTCTAAACAGAGTAGTTTGTTCTTTTGTATAATTGCATACTGCGTCCGTGAATTTGTGGAGTGGTCGCTTATTATTGTATGCTTAGAGGATTGGCTCTCGGCGTGGAGTTGCGCTAAATCAACCGGGTGCCGTGACCCACAGACCGGTAGAGATTTTAGGTAGGTCTCGCTTCGACCAGTAAGTCCAATGTCAAGCATGCACTGACATAAACTGGTACTCTTGAAACAGAATATAATATATTCTGTTTCTTGAGGGTGCTGATTGTCGCTTGTCTACTAATCCGTGCATTAGGAGTGCCGTGAGATTAAGCTATACTGGCAGGTGCTCACGTTAAACCATGACAGCTTTCTGTACTTATTTAGCCTAGCGCGTATATGACCTAGTATGCAGCCTGGTATTTGTACCTTGGTATGCTATAAGACTACTGGCGTTAGTCTCAAGCCTCTCCTAGCCTAAAGGGCGGATCATAATCTTCTCGTGGTCCACTGCTGTCACTTTATAAGTGCTAATATGATTAAGCCCGAACGAAGGTATCAGTAACGTTTAAGAGTCTGCATGTAAGATTCACTGGGAGTACTCATGATCGTATGATCATGTGATACGAAGCCATACCAATTGAATAGCCGATATTGCTGACTTGGTACTACGGGGTTGAGGAGCCCCGAATAGAGTGCTTTGAGCAATATTCGCCTCAACATGGGAAGGCCCCCTTGTGGGAGCATCGTAGTGGTTGTGGTAGCCCATATCGCGGGCAGAGTGAGATCATCTGAGTCTGCATGACTTGGGCGAACATTCTTCTCTAAACAGAGTAGTTTATTCTTTTGGCAAAATTGCATACTGTGTCCGTGAATTTGAGGAATGGTCGCTTATTAATGTATGCTTAGAGGATTGGCCCTCGGCGTGGAGTTGCGCTAAATCAACCGGGTGCTGTGACCCACAGATCGGAAGGATTTTAGGTAGGTCTCGCTTCGACCAGTAAGTCCAATGTCAAGCATGGACTGACATAAACTGGTACTTGTTGAGACAGAATATAAATTATATTCTGCCTGTCAAGGGCGTTTATTGTCGCTTGTCCTCAATCCGTGCATTAAGAGTGCCGTGAGATTAAGCCATACTTGGCAGGTGCTCACGTAAAACCATGACAGCTTTCTGTACTTATTTAGTACTTTTACCGTTTTCCTTTTCATGGAAACAACATAAGATAAATCCTTTATTTGTTGCCTTTTTGTTTAGTGACTTTACTAACTGCGATTGAGTTGGAAAAATATAAATAGAAATGAATATTACAAAAGTGTACAAAACTAATAGTTTTTCCATTTTTTAATTAATTCTTAAACAAACACATTAATGCTTTTGATAACCAATCAGTTATCAATTTCGGCAAGAGATGTCACTTCTATCTAATTATTCCAGACCGATGCATACTTTACGCACGCACACTGCAGTCATACCAACTCCATTTCACCAAAAGGCAACTTACTACATAAAACGCGGAATCCCTTTTTCCTGCGTCTGAAGAAGCAACATGATTTTTTGTTTATGTACGATTTATGGGATCCACACAGGACCAACCCTAAGTATAAGGAAAAGTCGTTTTACTTCTAAATTTTGGGGGCTCGCTAGTCCCCATTTTTTTTTTAGAGAATGAATATTTTGCTGTTGATTGGGCAATTAAGAAACAGAAGCCTCAAGGAAGGTTATTAGTCTCCAGCACTGACATATATAAAATTGACTCCTAATACTCCTGAAATTGCTTACGTTATTTGACATTATTATGGGATAACTTTTTTATAGTTGTCTCTTTTTGGTTTAACTACCTTATTCCGCTGAACTTCAAATATTAAATTCTATACAAAATCCACCATAGTCCAGTTTCAGTTCAGTGGTTTTCCCAATGAATATATAGAATAGAATTAGATGGCAATACAATATTTGTAATCCTTTCTCTGTCCCCCATACCTACTTTTAGGGACAGACAGACAAAGATTGCTTAATTTTATTTCCTTAAAAATCAAGTTTAAGAAATATTTGATGTTGTAGGAGATAAGATTCGAAGAATAGAAATAATTTTGAATGCATCTGTAATTTTTTGAACTTTTAAGAAAGTAAAACTTGATATTAAGATAATTGTCATACCCCTGCCAACAAAAGTTGACCCATATGAAATAAAAAATCAGGTAGTCCATGTTTTATATGTCAGTGGTCTCCAGCAAAGCAACTTGCAGGGAAATAAATTTCTTTTTTTAGGTTATAGCTTTACTGAGAATACGTTATACCGTTGTAATATATAATGAAGAAAATATTGGAAAAATGTGTGAGATACGAAATGATTTAAAAATAAATTACAAAAAACTGGTTTATCTACGGATTAGGGAAGAATGATTATTGCTGAAAAAATTGAACAAAGTGCATTTTAAAAACTAGAAGCAAATGATGGAACATCTGCAAAAACTGTTGATGATTTTGATTCAACTAGTGAACAAGAATAGCAAAACCAAAAAAAGAAAAAAGATGGTAAATGAACTAATCCACAAAACATTTCAAAAGTCACCAATTTTTAGGTTTTTTTGACAATAATCATATAAAAACCGGCTCGGACTGGGTATGGTGACAACACAAATCTGCAGCTGATACAGTCTTTCGAAGACTGTTGAACCAAAAGAAGAAAATGGAGTAGGATTTACCACACCCTAGGACGTGAAGAAAACATAATTTCCCAGTGATCACTGCATTAAAATCCTTATGGAAGTCGGCATATCGGCAGACAAAGAATCATACAGAGAAGGGCCTCCATGTAGTTACTGAATGCGACGGAGCAAAATAGGCATCAATAAATCGAAGCGTCCCTTTTCTCAGCTATTCAAATTCATTTATCTTTCTAGAGCATCTCCACACTTAATGCCTGGAGTTGTACTTATGTTTAGGTCAAATTAACAAACAAAATCTGCAGCACTATGAGTAAACAGAAAAAGATAAAAGCTGAAACTATATCTGCATAATAATAATAATAAAAAATAAATACTAAAGTGTGATAATAACCAAAATTAGAAAGGTTAATAACAAATTACTTATCTAGAGTGTGATGTAAGTTGGGTTAATGACCCACTGTTCCAGCTGATTTGAAAGAAAACCCATTCTTTTTTTTAAGGCATATTTTATTTTCTGGAAATTCCACTATTTCGGTCTTGGGTGTAGGCTAAAATAAAAGGGAAAGCCATAAATAAAAATTAGTTATGCAAAAACAAAAGGGATCTAGTATAGAAAATGTGATTTTACCTGTGAAATTTGTTATGTCAAAAAAGGAAAGAAAACATCAATTATTGAAAACATCGTCAAAATTTAAAAAATTTAAAATTCTGTAAAAAAAAATTGAAATTATTTATTAGAAAAATATTCTAGTATCTTGACCCTGAAATCACTGCTAATACTCTTCCTGATCTCTAAAGGTAGAGTCGTAAAATTGACGCTCAGTTATACGATAATTAAAACTTAGCACATTCAATTCAACGCCACAATTCTACTGGATGGAGAAAACAATAATTTTTCAAATAGATAACTGGGCACCTTTTATAAAATTAAATTATAACAAAAACAAAATTACCCTGAAATTAAGATCCGCTTTTAAGGCACACCCAAAGACGGATTTTACATAAGGAGAAACATCGTCACGTACATGTAGCGAACAGCCGAATTGAATGCAACAGTGAATTTTCTCTGCGGCAAGGAATCTAGCTGGAAAAATAATTTGCATCCGTAGGTTATCAAAGGAGCAATCAGTTGCTTCACTAACATGAGCCTTGTATTTCTAGGAGTAACGAAAGAAGGACCGAAAAGCATACGAATTGTTGCGTAAACCTTACACACAATACTGTTGACATGGTCAGACCACGTAAGTGTAGTGTTAAAAATTATACCAAGATTCTTTGCCGATCTGCTGTGTGGAATAGGAGTATCATCTAGCATCACTTGGGGAAAGTCTGTCGTATCCAGATTATTTCAGTACAACAGAATTGCCTTATGAAAGTGCAAAAGCCGTTTCGTATCAGCAAGTACGGCTGGTTCTTGCTTGCCGTATACGCCTGGAAGAAAAAGCTAAGTGGACCTCATATATCTACACTTGGTCGATCAACAACGGACTTTCACTAAACCCTAGCAAATCTCCGTGTCTTACTATCTACAACTCTTTGTATGACATACGTGATATCGCACACATTTTTCTTGACAACTCCCCGCTGCGTTTTGTGAATTCTGTCACCAATATTGGGGTCAAGCTATGGGGGATTACGCAGACTGTGGCTATATGCAGGATTAATGTCAACAAATATCCGCTTGCTGGTAAAAGCTCTTCTATTATCCCATTTTACCTATCGAAGCTTGGTATATCCCAAAATTGATAGCGTATGTACGCGAAAAGTTGAAGTTGCTTTTAACGATTGCATTAGATTTGCGTTTGGCATTAAACGTTGGCAGCATATAACTCCGTACAGACTCTCATTGATCACCTCTTACCTAAAGCTCAAAGCCTTAATATTCCTCTATATCCTAATTCACTCTGGTGAACCTGGATATCTGCATGACCAGATACATTTCCTGCAATCTTCACGACATTCCAATCTACCAGTTCCTCGTTTCCATTCCTCGATTAGTGAGGACTCTTATTTTGCCCCAGTCGCTCGAATGTGGAACTCCCTTCCCGTTCGTGTCCAGAAGGCCGGCTCTACCTCTATCTTCAGGCGTCTAATTTGTGTCTTAAACCTTTGATAATTTATTAATATACTCGCCTTCTTCTCTTTGGTGGTGTCAGGTTGTGCTAATGCATAAATGAAATCAAGTAAATCGAGTGAATGAAATCAGGTAAATTCAGAAAATTTAATTTAATAATTAATTATTTTTGTTTTCTTTCTCTAATTTTTGCTTTCTGTTATTTCTTCATCTCTTATTTTTCATTTTTCTTGTTTTCAAATTGTTAACTTACTCTATTTAATATTTTTAATATCTTTAGCTTAAATAAGTTAGCTTTACTTGTAGTTTTTCTCCCTCTCTTTTAATGTACTAGGTTAAGATCTCAGATCTTTTGTACTTTACCCTAATAAATAAATTGAATTGAATTGAATATATACACTCAATTAAAATTCAGAGTGTGAATTATATGAGGTGAAATACTTACCAAGTATTTACTTTATACTCAACAGTTTAGCCCTAAGCGGGACTAGACAAATTCATACAGAATTTTGTAGTATGTGAGGTCAACTTAGCTTTTTTCCAGGCGTATACAGCAAGCAAGAACCAGCCGTACTGAAGAGTATTAAGTTCTTGCTGATACGAAACGCCTTTTGCACTTTCATCAGTTGCAGTTTAGCAACAATCTTTTTGTTATAAATTTTTTAAATTGACAACATTTTTTTACGAAAAGTCCTCTTGATTTTTCTGTAAGAATTGCCTTAGTCTTTATCGGATTTAGAAGAAACTTATTCTATTGTGCCCACAAGGATACTGGTCCAAGGTCTTCATTCAGTCTACATACAGAATCCTCCATCAATCCACGCGGCCTTGAAATATGTAACTGGCTATCATCAGCATATTACTGAAGAAATATCATTTGTGAAGACTGAAAATAGCAAAGTTCCAAGAATTGACCCCTGTGGAATACCACTACACATAGGTAAAACTTCAGAGGAATACTCACGACACCAGTCCTTTTGCTGTCGGTCTTCCAAATATGATCAAATTGGCATGCAAGCACCACTAAAGAAATAAAAGAATCTTGTAAGCTTGTATATTAGTAGTGTGTGATTAACTTTATCTAAAGCTTTGGAGAAATCTAAAAGAGATAGGACAGCTATTATAGAAGAGTTCATAGACATGCGAATATCATCAGATATGTTTAGTAGGGATGTCGTGCAACTGTGTTTCAGTCTAAATCCAGATTGAACAGATTGGACAGTAGGTTATTTGAGTCAATATACTTAAGTATTATCTTGGATGAGAAAAATAAAACGGAAATGGGTTGGTACTCCTGGAGATTCTTAGGGTCGGGGTTGATCTTGGACCGTTTCCAAGATTCAGCGTATACAGATTTACAGATGGGAGTATTATGGTGTTAAATATAATATAAAATGCAATAACAGTTTAATAAATTTGGGATGTATATTATCGAGACCAACAGCCGTAGATATGGCCGAAAAACTGCTTTAAAAACTACCTCTTGCTCAATATGTACAAAATAAAAGCCATCATAAGCTGAATCAAAGTCAGGACTTCCAAATCCGATGGTGCATCCGGCACTGTACCAACAAACATATTCTTCATCAAGGTCAATATAGCTGGATTGCTACATCTATTGAGTTCAAAGTTCTTAAGATTTTGCCACAATATCTTAGTAGGAAGTTTGCCAACAAACTTGGAACCAAAGTAGCGTCTTTTAGAATCCCAAATATGGAACTGTTTTGAGAGCTCAATTAAAACAAAGCGACCACTTTTCAGTTCGAATGTTGGGAGAGTTGAAACTTTGAAAGTCAACCAATTTATAAACATGCCGATGATAAGATTGTAAAAGCACACATTGAGACATTGTTGGCAACTAAGTTAATCTCAGATCTTCTAAAGAACGCATACAACTCGAAATCATCAAGATTGAAAGCTCCCTACCTAGAGTTCTGGATATTTCAGGAGCATAATTACTAAAAAAAGTAAGTCGGAACAAAACATTTTGTTAACATTCGAATAATGGAAAACTTTTTCTCTTAACATTTCAGTTAAGAAAAAAACTAGAGTCGTACAGATTATTACCGAATTTATAACAAGTCCTGAATAAATCTTTGAATATAGATGTTTACACCAAGACCTAAAACTTTATTGTGCAAATCAAATTGTGTTTTGTAAACACTTCAGCAAAGAAAGGAATTGTTCTTTTGGCGTAATGCTAATCTTGTTGGGGGAGCTACGACCACAATTGTGCGACTTGCGTAAGAGAAAACTGCGACATCATGACCGCTTGCCTGATGTCTTGAAGTCTAGTTGAAACGTCCTGGAGGCCTGCTTAGCAGCGACGCCTCGATAGCCTGCTTAATGCAGGTAACTGAAGCTTGGAACCCTAGCTGTGACATCTTGAAAGCCTATTTAACGCAAGAAATTGATGGCTTGAATATTCGCTGCAATGTAGGCAACGATGTGTCGTGGATGCCTGGCTCAAATTTTGATAAACAGCCAGATTAAAGTGAGCAGTTTCCGGACCTGAAAAGAGTTTAGAGGCCTTAAATCTGCTTGATGGAGACTGGCAGCTGACGCAAGGCCAATCTGTTGAGCAAGTGTACCTCTCCGGTCCAGATTGTCTTTATCACCGCCTGAACGTGTTTTGGGATCAAGCCGACCCTATATCATCTTGATGGCTGTGACCAGAGGAGCTACAGGTCTGATGGTTAGCTTCTGATTGACTGAGCCAAGTCGACCCTATATCGTCGTCATGGACGTCGAAACAGCAGCAATGATGAACAAATTGAGGGAGAAATCCAATGTTTCCGCAGCAGATCTCCAGGTCTAAGAAAAAATGGACTCTGAAAAGAGTTTTATTTTGTGGAAGCATTAAAGAAAACATCGGTTGTCAGGTCTTCTTGGGGTTTTTTTCCTTTATTTAGTGTGGTTATTATTGTTGAACCTATTTATTATTTTTTTACTTTTTTTTAATTTTCTCTGTGGTTGAAACACCGGTTGACATCAGAAAAAAAATTGTTTTCTGTATTTACATTAAAATCAAAGCCTTTCTACGTTCATCAAAGTGTTACTAGACGCGAATTTCGAAATAAATTTTATCAGGCTGACAAATTGCTTTCCCAATAGTTCGGAAATGTACCACGAGATAATAACAATATTGCAGTAATTATAAGATAGAAAACTCACGAGATGAAGAGCTATTTGGAGTCGAATAGTTTTTACAGAATCCAAATCAAATAAAGGCTGTCGTACCTAAGTAATAAATTTCAACGAGGAGGCATTGTTTTTCACACATACATACCATACATACATATATATTACTCAAGAGATTAAGGAGAATTATCATTACGAATTGATCGTTACTGAACTTTGCTAAGTCAAAGATTTTAGCAAACCTTTAAACTGGATAGACAATAGGTAATTGAAATTATTAATGGGCGACTAAAACTAATAGCTACCTTCAGGCAACACTTTACTTAATTCACCCACATTATTTCAAAATCTTAACCTCACTCTTTCAAATCGCTTTCAATCATAGATCGATCATAAACTACGCGCGTTTTTTTCTGTCTCCTAATAATCCCACTCACAATTTGATTTATAACCCACAACAGTCGTAAGTCGTGGTGGTCATAATTCAAAACTTTTAATTACGCGGTGAAATTTTTAAAATGAATTACTCAATCAAAGCGTTAAGAAGACCGAAGGGTATTTGCTGCCTTCCTAAATTCTTGAGGTTGCTAACTGAACATAAATCAAATCCCATTTAATCGCTCATCATTCGCTAAAAAAAAAAAAACCTACAAAGCACACAAGTCGGTACGGAAGGAAGCGCAAAAAGAGTAAGAAAAATTATGAAAAATACTTGCAAGTTCTTCTCCTATAACTTTTAACTAGCACACCTCAGGGGTTGGAAATCTTGTTAATCTTAAGAATGTTCTCAGATATCAGAAGTTGATTAATTGCTGGTAGAATGGATCAATCAAATTACGAAGATAATTGGAACAATTTTATATAAAAAAAAAAACAAAACGGCTACAGAGAATCGAGGATTACCTACGTATTGCGCAAGAGATTACAAAACCATTATTATTACGGCAGGCTGTTTACAATAGAGAAATACCAGTTCGCTTTCGATACTTTTGGCTGCAGGAACGAGTTTCGTGAAATGCAATAAACCACTTGGGCAGGGCACACCTGTGCTTGCATACCCTTTCGATAGTAATCTGGTTTGCAATTCACTGCACACATAATACTGAAAGTGGGCACTATACATGTTACATTTAAGGTAGGATAGGAAGCGGCCCTTAATTTACGTGCCTAGACATTTTGAAAGAAATTTATTTCTTTGTCATCAAAGACGCTCTTCAGGTTTGACCTTTCCTTTTGTTTTACTTTTATAGGACATGATACGATGGTAGATGGCTGTTAATTTTCCAAAAATAATCAATATTGGAAGGCGGAGGAAGGTTTTCAGTCAAAATTTTTTATTTGTATATATTGTAAAGAGCTAAAGGGAGGAACAAACCTGCCTACCGAATTTATGCATACTTCTGAACGCACATGCCGACATACTTTTAGGTGTCATCTTATTGAGAATTCAGGTCAACTTGGATTTCCGCTCATTTTTATCGTTGCAGTTTCCTTCAAGAACTGAACAAGTAAAAAAGCTAGAATTGGTCTAAGACCAATTCTTATGAGACCCTAGATGAATGCCCATATAAAATTTCGTATGGTCACCGATCTATGCAAGTTTGATTTTTCAAGTGGTTTTTCGCATATATTTCTAGAACGGTTCGTCGGACAGAAAAATGATTATAACCAATTTTATAGGCTTTCTTATTATGAAGAAGTTTTTAGTACAATAAAAATGTCTAGGACTGGTCGTGTTCACACTATATGTATACAATTTTTTTTTTTTAGAACAAAAACATCATGTACCAAATTTCAGCTCTCTATGTCGACGCGCTCTCAGGTAGTGTCCAAATATATAGTGGAAAACGACATTTTTGTATGGCAACCCCACGAAGCAGTTGCCCGATTTGTCTCATCTTCGAACTTAATTTTACATTTTTTTTTTTAAGTCCGTGCACAAAATTTCAGCTTTCTAAGTGAACGCGTTCTCAAGTTAGCGTCCGCACGAACAGACGAACGGATATGCAAAAATCAAAATAATTTTTAATATTATGCGTGGGTGTCCAATCCATTTTTTCTGGGTGTTACAAACGGAATGACTAGCTATAGATTTCATCTAGGGTATAAAAACAGTCGGTTTCCAAGGAATGAAGCAAAATATACTCCAGGTAGGTACCATTAAATTTCATGTGAAACATCCTGTATTTTACAGATTACTTCATTAAAAATCACTATTGCAACCTAGATCCAATAGGATTTTCAGATCCTTGTACACTTTTTGCTTGCTGGCTAATAATTCTTCTTTTCGTCCTCCTCTCCGTTCCTGAGTTGCTATCATCATTCTTTTCCAATGCCTTAAGCTGAAGGTACATAAGGTGAATGAAAACACTTGTTTTCTAGCATATCTGGTTTCGTACTCACGCTAGAATCCCCTATAGTTCAAAACTCTTCTTTCCCAAGTATTCCTACGTGGTCTTCCAGCTAAGAGCTTGATGTTTTTGTTGTTATGTCGCAACGCAACGTGTGACCTTTGTTGGATTGCACCAATGTTAAGTTATGAGTCGTAATTCTGATGAAACAGCGTATTCGCTTGTTATAATATCTGCCTCCATAGAAACGATAGAAATGAACGTACCGCCGGAGAATTTCTGGAACGTAGCCAATAGTTACTTCACTGCTATTAAACGGAGACTGTTTTGATGTGTTTCACTGCTGTTGAACAGGAAACTGTTCTGCTGAATTAAAGCGACTATCAACAGTAGCGACGTCTCTTTATATCTTCGAAAACAGCGCCAAGGGGTAAGTAATCAGTCTCAGGCTTTGAAGTAAATCTGAAAAGTAATTCGATTGATGCACTCTGGAGTCAAGCACCCAGAAGAATAGCGATCATATTGTTCCATGATAACCTGCCTAGTTATCCTACGGTCAGCAATTGTGATAGTATGCTGTACCGCTGCACGTACACAATAACTTGAACTCAGGCTGTCACAATTGGAACCTGTGTTTTGCTGTGTTGAAGTTCGTTCCCAGAGATTAAGATCTTCTGGCGTATCGACGGGTCTTCGACGGGTTGAATCAAGACTGTCCATACGACAATCTGTCTGAAAAGATTTATGAAATAGTAAAGGAGAACTATTATTAAAAAATTTTTAAACACATATTTCATTAAGGTATCTAAAAACAATACAAAAAAAAACATTATTTTGGAGTAAATTCTAACATTTTCATATGACATTTTGAACGTCACTGAAAGTTTCATCTAAATTGGAAAATTACAAAAACCCCACAGCCTTCAGTTTAAAATGACAGAAATGTAATCCTTCCTGCATGTTTTGCACTTCATATGAACAGTTCCTGCAACACAATACTGCGTTGACAGGACTTTCTCTGCTTTCCTACACAACTAGTTTTAACGCAAGAAAGAGTTCATTTAAGCGTAGAATTAGGAGAATGTTCTTTTTGTTAAACTCAATGAAATGTTTTTCCACAAATATAATGTTCACTAGAAACTATTTTTTTTTTTTTTTTGTGAAAAATTTTAACTGAAGCCTGAACCCACTATATTTATATACCTACATATATATTAAATCTGAACCGGAATCCGAAATTTTTAGGGTTTGAAATATTGGTTTTGTCTACTGGTTATTTGGAAACGTTTTTGAAAAAGATCATGATCTTTTCAAAAAAATAATTAATAAATTTTTGCCAAACTGTACTTTTAGGCTTTCGTACCTCAATAGAAAAAAAAACTGAACCCTTATAAGATCGTTCTTGCTTCCTTCCGTCTGTTTGTCACAGGCGTTTTTCTCAAAAATGAAGTGACGAAGGATTTTGAAATTTGGCAGAATGTTAGGTTATTGTGACGCGCACATATTTCAACAGGCAAAGATTATGAAATACTTTTTTTTTAATTTTTTAAGTAAGTTGGACCCATAAAAAATTGTTTTTGTATCATGTTTGAAAGGACTATAGTTTTAAGGATTCAATTTTTTATTTTAAAATTCATGGTGACTTTAGGTCTGTTCACGGACTCAAATTTGTGTAACATTAGGTCTGTTCGCGTACTCAGTTTTGGGACAATGCATTGCAGTGAATTTGCATGAACTTACCCAATTTCCGTTCCCGTACTTTCTCGTGCACACAAAATTACACGAGTATTGCATACGTCACAGCTTCCCCTCTTGCATGAATTTACCCGAAGTTTTTAATTCCTGCACAATTCTTACAAGGAAAATTGACAACTGTCTAGGAAAAGATCATTTTTGGAATTTTCTGAAAAGTTTTTAAAGCGCAATCAAAATGTCGAATGAAGATAGTTTAAGTATTCAATACTCTCATGGGACTTTTCAAGACTGCAACAAGTTACAAAAAGTAAAACAACACTCATTCGCAAATGTTATTTTACACTTCTTCTTCTTGTTTTTCACGAAACTGCATGAAAAGCGTTCCCGTACTTTTTCATGCATTTTACATTCTTCCCCCACCACACGAGTAAGTTTTTACCCAGAAAGTTTTTGCACGAGAAGTACGCGAACAGACCTATTTTCACCAAAAAGCACGCAAACTCTGTTCACGTACTCAGAAAATTGGGAAAATATGTAGACGTCACATTTCCCCTTCAATAAAGTCTTCGTCCAAATCCAGCCAAGAAGAAACTCGGGGTAACTGTGTAAAAACTGTCAAGCACATTAAAATTTTAAATCGAGAATTGTCAGAAGTTTGTCAAAGGAAAAATGGAAAAGGCTGCAGAATTTGTAAATGATGTGCACTGTTTGCTCAGGTCGTATAAAAATCCACAAAATAGTAAGTAAAATCAATAGATATGTTATGTTTGGCATTTTATTTTCAAATTAAAGTTGTTAGCTTGACAGTTTGTAGTTGTCACTTTCCCAAGAACGAAAACACCCGAGAAGTACGTGAACAGACCTTCTGTATTGTACGAAAAAACAACGCCATCGCTGATCTCCTAGGTTTATGTATAAAGCTAAAAATTTTATTTTATCAAGGTTAGAAGATTATTGGCCTTATTCTGTTGGTAAAATTTTATTATTTTATGTTATTTTATGCCTTAATATAAATTAATTCCCTAAAATCCTATTCTATCCCACAAATTTTATTTTATTTTATGCATAGTAACATAAAATATTTCCTGTTATGGAGCATAACATAAAAGAACATAAACAGCACATTCTAAATGTATTTTAACATATTTTATGAAAATAACATACGTAAATTGACATTTGTGGTGTGAAAGTAGTTTTAATTAAAAGCTTGTCCAACGCCCTAAGAATTGTAATTTTGTCAGAAATTGTGGAAATCTACGATCGGTGATAAAATATAAATAGTTAATGAAATTTGTCTAAAGTTTTTATTTTATGCATGGGAGAAATTTGTGATATCTTCGCGATTCCAGCAATCCATTGTGAGTTGCCTAGCTATAGGTTTCAACAGTTCTTTTGGCTGGATAAGATTAGGGTTGAAATACTTATCGAGAAGCTAGAGCCTCATGCCAGAAAGTCTTCCATCCCCTTCACTTTGAGATTTCTAAGTGCTTTACATTTCGGGTAAGGGAAGGGTGAGGTAAGGTGCGTTGTTTCGGTGATAGAGGGTTTAAGATTTTTAGTACTTTTTCCACTTTACACCCTATAACTTTCTCGATATGCACCATATCAAGGTAGGATGATAGCAAACCGTCTCCTATTTCCAATGAATGTCCAATCAGCTTTACTGCCACCTTCCGTCGGAAGTGTAGGACGTCAAAGTCAAAAATTGGAAACAAATCTAATTTTTTCAAACTTTAAAACGATTTCCCCGTCAAAATGCATTATAACTGTATAGTTTTTATACAAGATTTAGAGACCCCTTTAATTTGACTTTGCAGATGTTCCTACCTACATGTAACCGTTTTTTAGATAAACCTGTTTTTAGATACATAGTTTCATTAATTTTGCTAATTTTTCGTGGAATTGCATAAAATTAGGCGCAATTTCTATCGTCAGTAGGAAATTTAATGAAATAATTAAGAAACGGGAATATCTCAAAAACGGTGGTCTTTAGACATACATTCAAATTAAAGGTAACATTCCGGGGTTTCTAAATCTGTATAATTATCATATTTTTAAGGAAAAAATCGCTAAATTTGAAAAAAATTAGGATTTTTACCATTTTTTTACTTTGACATCCTACAACTTCCGACGGAAGGTGACAGGAAAGGAAGGCTGATTGGGCATTCATTGGAAAGCTGAGACGGTTTGCTATCATCTGGGATGAATCCCACCTTGATAGGGTGTATATCAAGAAAATCACAGGGTGTAAAGTGGAAAAAGTACTAAAACCACTTTCTTTACCGTATAATTTTTTGCTTGTCTTCACTTCAGCTATCAAACCCTTGAGTTACTTGCGCCAATTCTAAAACACCCTGCATAGGTATATTTTATTTGACGCAAATCTCAATCGATCAGCTGTTCAAAAAGTAATAGAAAACATAGTGGAGTGTACTAAATATCTTATGTTACGTGTTCGTACAAGAACATATGGAACGACGACAGAATACGAATTTTTAAAATATTTTATTTTCATTTTATGAAGAAAAAATTACATAAAATATTATTTTATGAAAAATTACAGAATAGGGCCCGGCCCATTAACTCACCATTAGTGACGAAATATCGTGAAAATGTATAGGAAAGCACGACACAAGAGAACACGATGCTCTCTGCACTCTCGCTGTCTTTCTTATAGAAATGTATATACATTAGTCACGAAATTACGTCACAGAACATATGCCAACATTTTAATGGGAATAACTTGTGTTCCATAGGTATACCTTGGAGAGTACAGGAAGTGTGATAGCCGAATTTAGCGTAGTCATATTCAACGATATTCAACGATAGGTTAATTGTCAGTCAAATTAAAAGTAGAGCAGAAAGGAGCAGAAAGGAGCAGGAAGCTCATGAAACACACTTTTCTGAAATTATCTGAGATCTGTCACCAAAAAACACAATTGTTCAAATTAATGCAAGATTAATGTAGAGAAACCTTTTCTTTTTCACACACAAAAACGCAATTAGGTATTTGAATTGTTAACAGAGCTGTTCGAAAAAGTTAGAGCGCAAAATCTTGCTCTAGATCACTCGAGTTCACTTTAGGGCCATCTTATATATCGTATACTGCACGAGCATTCACTTTTTATTGATGAAAGACAGTCAGTCGGTCGGGGGAGGAAAATTTTCCTGTCTCTCATGAACAAAAAGTGCCCTTAGAGCAGACTCATGAAACACAGTTCACTTTAGAGTACCTTAGAGCAATGTTCTGAATTCATGAAACACGGGTTTCTAAACTTTTCTGTCCTTTTCTGCTCTAGAGTAACCTAAAGCAGCAAATTAAACAGGCCTATAATTTATCTTTTAAGATCACTCCTGCATCCGCCTTTTTGACTTTTGTGATTTTATACTACAGTTGTATTTAAAACATATGAAATATATATAGAGCTAACTAAAGTGTTATGGTCGTAGCGTAGTGTATGTAGCAATATGTTACACTGAGCGAAGCGCACGTCTTTGCCAGCCCATAGCCACCTGAGCGGCAAAGATCTACGTCGCAACTCGCGACTCGATAAAGAAGAAGAAGAACATAGACATTTGTCTGATTGTTCAACTTCATCGCGCAAAGTGCATGGCCTACTGTGAAAGAAAATCGGAAATTACTAAAAGCATCGGCAACGGAATTTTAATTCCTCAATAAAATGTCGATACTCAAAAAAAAAAATTTAACTTACTCGGATTTTCAAGAAGTCTCAAATCTCTACGTCAGGGTGTATACCACTTCAAGTACCACTTCACATTATGTTCCTATACCCAACAGGATCCAAATCTTCAGGCCTTAGTTAATATTATACGCGCCAGGAAACTTAAATTTTAGACATCACAAGTCACTACATAAGAGAAGTGTTGTCAAGAGTTTTTCATTCATATTATCTAAATTATATTGCTTTTTTATATATAGGACTAAAATCAGAGCGTTCATTGAGTTTATACTTATGTATATATGATGGTATAAAGCCACCAATGTGATAAATTCCACAAATCAGTCACCAGATTGCTTACCTGAATACGTGTCTACATATTGGCCTATATGATCAATAACGATGAACTTAATTTAAAATTTGTTTTCGCAATGCACTAAGCGTGCGTATATGAACTTTCATTAGAAAATTTTTGTAAATCAAGTGGACCCATATTTAACTAAGCTAGCCCTAGGGTAGATTTGTATTGAAAGAGCTCCAGATGCGTAACTGGTATCGAGTAGCTAAGCATTAATTCTTAGAAAATGAATGTTTATTAAAGCTATGTATTTTATCACTGTACAGCTGTAATAGTTACATACCTACTATTTATATAATTACCTATGTGCTTATGCACAGAACAAATAGTTGTTAGATTAAATCTTTATCGTTATCGGTAGATATAGTCTTTAAAATTTGTTTTTTTTTTCAATGCACTATGAATGCTTATATGGAATTTCATTGAACTTAGTGTCTAGGTGAACTAATAGGAAGAGATCAGTTCTCCTATAGATTTGTTTTATATATATATATATATTGCACACCCTTACAAATTATTATAACGATTATAACGTAACAATGCCGTGAGTATCTTTCATTTCTCCTGTCAGTCTCCCGGAGCGCTCCTAATGTGAAGGTCGACCAGGTCCGCTACTTCTCTCTTTTCAGGTCAGCATAGGGACTCTGAAATTTATCTGCCCTCAGAGTCATTTGGGTGGATGGGGCAAGCAGTGAAGGCCAAACATCTGCGCCTTCCCAATAGATGTGGGTGAGTGGTGTAAGGGTCCCTTCAGGACCGAATGTGTGTGCCGGTCGTTTTGTAAGTAGGCACGAAGATAATTTTGTATATGGCTGGTGGCAGCGGCAGGTTTTTCTGGGAACCTCCCCACACTCTCCGCCAATAGCCGAGGCGAGCTAGCGTGCCGCCCTGCAGTCAACGCTGTCCACCGAGTGATCTGTCAGCTCATGCTGGCAGTGTGGACTTCACGTCCAAGCCAATCACTACATAATTCCATAACAAAAGGTGCAAATTTTGATTAGATTTAAATATTCTTAAATTCAGTCGATCGATAAAATTTTGGGACGAAAATCCTAATTACGAGTGAGTCCAACTCGCTCTGGAGCAAATTATTATATAGAAATCTCAAAAATTATCCCATCTTAAGGTGTAAAACAAAAAAATTTACATGACTTTTGAAAAATAGTTTTCAAATTGTAAGCCCACCTTGATCTCTGCAAAATTACTAAAATTTAATTTATTTTCAATTCAGATTAATCGTGCATTAGCACAGGTATCTACGCCTATATTTCTACATTTTATGTTATCTTGACATTTCAAAAGATAGGTATACAAGCAGAGGATTTCATAATATTATGACTGCAAGTTCTGCAAGGAAAAGAAGAAAGACAGAAAAAATGTTTCGTAAATATTCGCGTAGTGTACAAGAGATAAATTGACTGCGGCGATCGACTGCCATGGAACTGTGGTTTGTTATTTTATGCAATTCACCCGATTTACCTGTATACCTCAAAGAGGCGCGAAAGTCTCTAGTTGGCAACTACATATATACGAAACCGTCATGGCTCGTTTGTTTTACAACTTTTATTGATCTACGCGGAGGTTGCTCTTTGACTTCTATATACAAGAATCAAGGTAGAAACCGCAAAAGTATACTGAAAAACGGTACACACAATATCTACCAAGATGAACTGTTTAGAAACAGCGCTACATTTTGATGCATGTACTACAGACTGCTGTATATCTCCATGTATCTTGTTTTTCGTTAGCTAATTACCATTCGATTCTATCAACCGGTGCAATATGAGACGAAATGACAAAAAAATTAACATTAGCTACTTACCCAGATTCCATGACAAGATATCGATAACTGTAGGCTGAAGGCTTGTATAAGAGGTAACCGGTGGTGGTGGAGAAAAAATCCACATGGGGCAACTTGCCCAAAGAAGTAAATCAGAGAAGAACTTTCTATCACGAAATTTAGATAGATAAACATACAAAAAAAAATAAGCATTTCAGCATCTGTTGTAGAGTAAAGAAATTAACGGGGCAAAGATTCTTTTATAAATGCAACATTAATTTGCATCAGACGATATTGTTGCGAGCGATCTTCTAGATGAGAGTCTCAGCAATTTATTATTGTCTTCAAATCTGAACAGCCGTAAACAGTTTATTTTCGCAAGATTGAAGACCGTCTGGATACACATGTATCACCGTCTTAACTTTTTCTTGTGGAACTGGGAAGTGCTGTTCAAGTCTTCATTTCAGAGATCTAGTTACTCTCTTTCTTTGTAATTGATTGAAACTGATTACGAAATAAATTGCAAAGATCAAATCAAAACGCCATAAACGTAGATTTAGATTGATAGCAATATTTTCAGTTGCAATATTTAAACACTGCGCGGATATATTTTCGGAATCAGGTCTTCGTTTGAGACTATAGATTGCTTAAAGGGGAATTTTTATAGTGTGGCGTAAGAAGCTTGAGGTTAAAGTGTCATGAATTGGTTGACCTTCCACGTCTTGCAGCGTTATAGCAGTAATAGGTACCCACTGTTTTCACATAAGAGTTAGAAAGGTACAATTTTGTTTTTCAACTGAAAACTCACTGGAGTTCATATTTCATATTTATTAGAAAAATTGTACACAAGATATTCATCTTATAAAGTACATTCTTATAATTATTTATGCCAAAATTAATAATTAATATAACTGATACTATAAGACTAAATTATTAAATTTATTTCAAAAGAAAAACAAAAAGATTTAGAGTAAAATTAACCCATTTCGTTCCGCATACAGTTCCCGTTGGGCGATTTTGACCAAACTTCTTGTGTTGTATATTTTTTGTGAAATATATGTAAATAACCAATTTTATCAATATTGACCGGGTGGTTTAGAAGATTTGATACGTTGCGAAAACGCAACCGTGGTACAAAACGGTATAAAAAAAAGTATTTCACTAATTTCTCAAAAATACGTTTTTATTAATTGAAAAGGAGGGAGTAAAGAAAAAACTTGTATTCAAAATAACATTAAAAAAAACAATTTTTATTTCTTTTTGTGAAGCTTTTGAGTACATTTAACGTGTAAGGGTATATCAATTACATTGCTTGAACACGTTTCTTACATACTCGACAACGTTTTCTTTTACCATCGTCCATTTTCGATTTTTCTAAATTAATATCATTTTTCGAAAGTCTTTGACTTTTCTCTTGAACTTAAATGTCTAACGACATTTGTCACTATATGGGAGAAATTTAAATTAATATCCTGTGGATGATGCCAAAACACCAAAACTTATATCCAAAGTGAAAAGGTTTCACATTTATGAACATTTTGGCAGTATGTCGACCATGTTACGGTCACGTAGATTCATCTATCGTTAGGTGGTGTGAAAATATTCCAGACTAAACTTAAAACAATTCTTGGAAATTAGACTCTGGTAAACCCTCACTTTATAAAATTTATCGTAATGGTCTATGGGGTCATTATTGGGGAGATTCATATTTGAATTTTTGTTGTAATACATATTCCTGGTCATCGCGTTTCTAAGGGCAATTTGGTAGCTTTTCTGAACAGCATATATATTTTATTCGTCTAGTTTTAGATTATATTCACCCTCGGTGAAAAACACTTCGAAAAGATCAAGTGGTGTGATGAAATTAGGAACGGTTGAGCTTCTCTCTTTCCTGAAACTCGTTATTGACTGATATAGTCTTAAATTCATTACCCCCTTGCTTCTCGTTGCACGTTACGTGAGGTCTAGCTTTTCAAATGGGAAAGGGGTATTTCGAGATTCTCAGCTGCATCTGAGGGAGCTTATACTCATCAACAACTCGCTTACCATAATTTTCTTCTGAGATTTCTTTTACATTGATTCCACCATATTCCACTAGAGGAAAAATAACGATGTCAGCATTAGAAAAATCTTGCTTTTCATCTATTCAGGCTTCGATTTCCGTGACAGTTTCTTGAAGAGAACGGTACCATTTTGGCATAGGTATACATAGAGAAAAAAGTTAGCGTTTAGTACCACGGTTGCGTTTTCGCAACATATAACATTCACAGTAAAATAACAGAATTCAGCTAATGACACAAACTTGCATTTGAACTCGAGACATGCAGTGTTATTTATATTAGCGGAATATGCAGAAATTTCACTTAAACTCTGCAATTTAACTTAATATTTTAATTATTTTTAAGCACTCGTCAAAAACACGCTGAACATACTCATATGTTTTAATTTTGTTTTGCCGTTAACCAATACTTTTGTAAAAAGCTTTTTCTCCAAAAAGTCGCAAAAATGTAGCATATTCAAAAACGTGGAAAAGAATGTAACACACTTTATGTCTGTAAGTACACAGGCAATACACATTTCATGTTGCGAAAACGTAACCGTGGGGCGAAACGGGTTAAAAAGAAGAAAAAATCATGCAGGCAAGTGAAAAAAGAAATTTTAAATATACAAAATTGCAATTTCAATTCAATTTATTTTATGATATGATAATCAAGGAGAGTACACGAGATTTACAATATTTTAGAGTAGGTACAATTAAAAATAGATAATATAATTTCAGGTAAATAAAAGAATTAAGCAACAGCACAATGGCTACTAAATAGGATTTATACTAAAAGGATAATCAAATACAAAAACAAAAAAAGACTAGGAAAAAAAAAGAAGAAAGCTAAAAAGTAACTAAGATTGCAAAAGAAATTAGAAACGAGCGGTAGAAAGATATAAAGTAAAATAACATAAAATGAAATAATATTAATAATAAATAAATAATAATCAATTACACCTAATACTTAATAATAAATATGTTCCTCTATTAACCTCCTGAATGTGCCAACCATACCCGCACGCTGAATATGCGCGGGAAGAGAGTTCCATAATCTAAAAGCTTGGACAAAGTAAGAGTTCTCCAAAATGCCGCAATTTATACGAGGCAGCATGATATTTCGATGTCGAGGTGATTGCAGGAATTCAATATAATTAAACAGGTATTCAGGATTTCCCAGGATTCAAAACCAGCCCGTTTTGCATACACCAATGAAAGATAACTACTAGCTAGATCACAATTAATTCGTTCTACATAATCTTCAATTAATCCAATAGGTCTTTCCAGGTAAAGTTGCACATCATCTGCATAAAGATGCAGTCGAACATTACAAACGGCATTAATGAACATACTGAAAAGAAGTGGGAAGTATCGACCCCTGCGGCACACAAAACAATAAGCAATATAATTATAAAAAGAAACTAAAGATTATGTGATCCGAGTAACCTTCTAAAAGTATGCAAGTTTTCCGCCTCTGGATACGTGCAGGTAATTGATTCCAAAGATGTGTATCAACTGAACAAGGAAAGAACCCTCCATGACTCGTTTACAAAATCTGGGAATCATAATATTTCGATATCATGCTGAACGTAGGAATTGTAGGCGATTATAGAGGTATCTAGGTTTGTGTGAAGTGATAAGGCCAAAGAGGAAGATCAATGCTTTGCGATGCAAGTATGTCTGCAATGTAAAGCGTAACAAGGAGTATGTTCTGTAGGGTGTGATATGATCGTAGCGTTACAGCCCATAGATAAACCGAAGACAGTTATTAAAAACTACATCCATTCTACGTGCACTTATAGAGTCAAGTTTGGGATAAATAAAGTTTCCAACGCAGAAATGTTGCAAAAGAGATTAGTCTTTCACGAGTACGTTGTGGGTGGTAGTGTATCAGCTGACAACCACAGCATCCGCAAATAACAAATTATTTTCCACAATTCTGCGCTGATATAATCTGTACACTTTAAATTCGAATTGATCATAACTCCAAGACTCTTAGCTTTCTATACAAACGGTAGGGTTACAGAGTCGATACAAACTAGTAGAAGCTGAGCGGCGTCAAATCCAGGGTTGTGTATTGGGATTACAGAGCATTTCGCATGGTTTAACCTTATATAATTAACACGAGCCCACTCAGATAAGTTTGCCAGATCCTTGTTAATGCAGTCCAACCAGTTCTCCATCAGAACCTTGTGGGACACCTCTATTAAGTGATGAAAGATTAAAAGACTCACTACCCACCATCCCTCGTTGCTTTTGACCTGACAGTAAGCTCATCATAAGACGAGTGAACTAGAGAAACTGAAAATGTTTTTTAATGTATATATGTATATGTAAGATTAAAATGGTTTACCGCTGGAACAGAATGAACGGATCAATGCCGGATGGAAATGTCACGCAAAAGTTGAATGCATTTGATATACATTAGTGCGCACACAATGAACGCAGTTACCGCATTTGCCGCAAGAAAGTTGGTCAACTTTCAACTTTTACGCAAGTGCCGGATTGAAAATTTTTGACAGCTGAAGGAAACTTTTGTTTTGAATGAAATTTGTTATGTAAAATTAATTATTGAGCTGCGGGATGCTTCAAATGTTACTCTTATTATTCGCACAAGTACAATATTGAAAATATGAACATTGCATTGAATTGTCATTAAACGCAGTCGCGGCAATTTCATTCTGGGCAGCACTTTATTTCTTGCGTTTTTTGACAGTTAGTTGCGTGTTTACTCCGGCATGGATCCGTTCATTCTGTTCCAGCCATTACGCTATCGAAAGCTTTGGAGAAGTCCAGCAATATCACTATTGCAAACTCATCATTGTCAAGTGCTGCACGCAAATTGGAGGTAACGCATAATAAGGCAGTTTCGCAGATGTGAAGGGATCGAAAGCCTCACGTGCGCTTATCAAGAGCTTTTGCCAGAAAGTATAAGACACTTATCATGCGTTAGTCAGAGACATTGATAGGTGATTTATTTGTTTATCGATTGGGATGACAGTGGCTTCTTTCCATGAGGGTGGAAAAGTAGATGTTGTAAAACACATATTGAATAGGAGCAAGATTGCAGTTTGGATGCAAGGAAAAATACTTTTAAGAAGGCGTGGAAGTAAGCCGTCTGGTACAACAGAATCAGACGTTATAGAAAAAATTCCCTTGGACAACTCATCACAATCAACGCACTTAAACGAAAACGAGTTTGGTAATCCTGGTGACTCAGAGTTTACCAATGAGCGTATCGAAGTTGACTCTTGCTAAAAATTGTGGCCTCGCAGGAACTACGCTAGAAGTAAAACATTTATTTAGCTCATCAGGATGGAGATTACAGTAGCCCTTCTCTCCCGTACTTTTTTAAGTTACTCTACAGAAGCCTTAAACGCAAGTTAGTATCAAGTGTCGAATGAATGTATTCGAGCTTCGCTTTGCGGATAGCAGAAATTCGGGATAAAGTTCATGCATTCCTCTGAAAGACTACCATGATCCATACGAGAATACATAATTCGTGATACAGGAGTCCAATTGGCAAGTTAAAAATAAAATGTCAGCATCAAGTAGGTATGCTAGGGGGTCAATTTGAGAAAAAAAATTTACATTATTCACATCTGTCGTAAGGTAAGGTGAGCTTGTGTTAAAGAGTTCATATCCAGCATAGTTGATAAAAACCATATCTCGACTTGTTTATATGGGAATTGATATAATCGATATAATTATACTACTCTAAGCTCACAGTCTACTCTTTGTTTATTCACACAAGGTAAGGTGGCCACCACTCTAACTAAAGTAAGGTGGGGTATTTTGAAGTAGGTACTCTGCATTTCTTTTTCTTTTTATATTGGACTTAATCTCAAATCGATCCGACTATTTGCAGTTTCAAAGAGATATTCTTCTTAAGTTTAGTGTATTTGCTATAGATGGTATGGAATAATATTAAAACCTTTTTTCTTTTTGCCAACGTTTCCCATTAGATCCAGAACTATATTTAGTTAATATTAAATTCAGGGAAGGCCTTTACATTTCACGTTATAATTTATGAGAACGATAAAATATTTTTGAGTCGAGTAAAAATTTTCACTTTTAGAAAATCTATTAGTAGAAAATACAGCAAAATGTTAAGATATTTGAATTTGAAATAAAAGTTTGAGTTAAAAGTCCCGCAGAGCTTTGAAAATATTTATCACAGGAAAAAAAAATTATTTTAATTTTGAAAGAATAGTTAAAATAATGAAAAACAAAAATGTTGATGCACTTACTCAATACTGAAAAAACTTCAGACAGACGATAGACCCTCGCCCTCACCTAGATCTATTATCCAGATGTTCAGCAAATTCACAAGACTTCGTTCTTTTAAGAATTTCGCGATTTTTGGAAGCAATTGGAAGCAATTTCAGCTATATATCTTCATTTTCAGGATTTTCTATTGAACCCCAATGCCGCATCATTTGCGGAAATCAACTTTTATATTGTCAACAGTATTTTCTTCCTTCCTTTAAAATTCTTGGAAAGTCATCTTTCGGAATTAAAGTGTATTGAATAATCTGTAACACCTTAATCATCGCAATCCTCATTTGTAAAAAATACACAACACAACGTCTAGTGGCTGCAGAAGATTCAGATGCAGAGCAAAAAAAGATATATAATTATTGCATGACCGACTGCACACGTAAAGATTTATATGCGAACTTAAAATGTCACCTATGACAATCCTTTTCCTCACCTTATATGTTTTGAAATCAGTGTTCTTTGCATGTTCATAGAATTCTGAGGTCCCCGTTTTAAAATATCCAATTTGAAAATCCCCAATTCATAAATTCCAATATTCCTCAATTTCAAAATCCTCCGTTTAAGACCCAAAGCTGTATTACTGGCATAGAAGAAGTCAAGCTCAACTCTGGTCCACAGTCTACGGAAGCATTTGCGTGCTGGGCACAGTGTATTGATTTTACTATAATCTCGTTTTTGTGCACTCTACCACGCAGGCGGCCGATAGTGTAAAAGCCAAAAAAGAAAAGCTAGAGAAAATCTCTATGGCTCCATGTGCAAGATTTATTTTAAATATTAAAGGAGTAGAACGGAGTACAAAAGAATACAAAGGAGTTACTTTTAGAGTATGGTTATTAAAAGATTACGGCTCAAGACAAAAGTACCAGACTCCCTAAAGGAATAGGGTTGGTCATTTTATTGTAAGCCCTTATGCAGCCCTTATGAGTTGGCCAAAAAGGGCTCTGAAATAGGTAGCTCCGCAGCGGTAGCTTATTTGAGGATGCCAATTGGAGCTTTAAAAGAGGAGATAATCAGGGGCGCCTATCAATAGGCAAGCCTCCGGTGAACCAGCAGGGAAACCTGCCGTATTGCGAGCAATTGTGACCTGCATATGATAGGAAGAGTACAATAGAACTCCTTAATGGCAGTAGGGCAAATACCAGGAATAGGTATAGTAGGGGCCATTTCATTACAGGTCACAGTGCCACAGGGAAGGCTGGATATAGCAAAGTAAAAAGTTCAGATGTATCCTGAGATTCTTAAAGGAAGCAGGATAGATCTAGGGCGGTTTTAAAGGTTATCCCATGACGTCAAGAGACAAAATGGACCCACTCGAGGTCTAAGTGATACAGACTAGTCTTCTAGCGGCTAGTCTTCTTACCTAACATAATCTTAACCCTTATGCATCCTGAAAATAATAAAAATTTAGGAATGACGAGCACAATGGTGTTTTTGCGTCGATGCTTCAAAATTTCTCGTAATTCACCAACAACATGTTTTTTCAGCCAAATATATACTTAAACAAAATAACACGCAGTCCTAGCATCAAAAAGATTTCTATTTTGAAAAACCATGACCTGAAGTCGGCAACAAGCGTAATGTATTGTGAGATACAACCAACAGATGGCACAAATATATTATGCAAGTCAGTGCAGCGCTGCCACAATGGCAACAAATTTGAATAGCTCATATCCGTGTGTCCGTCTGTTACACATTATTGGACTTAGTTTTATGTCGGTTAAATTAGCTAAATTTAATGGAACGACAAAATTGGAACTAGAAAATGGGTTCTAATATCAAATATCAACATTTTCCTAGCTCCGGTCTGTTCGTTCGTTCCTTAACAGTGGTAATTTAGCAATCACATAGACAAAAATTGTCAAATTGAATTTACTAAAATACTTAACGGTTTTAACGATGAGTTACTCCGCATCACCACTTTTTTCAACTTACTTTTTCCTTATTATAATAAACATAAATCAATAAATATTATGTTCCGTTAAATCATGAATCATGATAGTTGGCTTGGTATCTTTTCTATTACCATACAAATCCATTTATCAAAGTGCAATCTTCTCAAAAACCAGATATTTTGACAATCAAACAAATGGAGGAAGCAGAAATAATACAAAATTAAAGAAAAAGAGGAATGGGATTGACATATTTCGTTATATAACGAGAATATGTAAATATGTCAAAATAAAAAAAAACTCTCCTGAAAGATTTTCGCTTCAGATGAGAAATTTCAGCTTCCAAAGACGTATACCTTCCCTGCGTAAATTCATTACTTTAAGAGCCCGCACTACGAATACATTTTTTCACAATCAATTTTTTTTCAAATTACTATCAATTGTCACTGCATGGATTAGTTTAATACCAGCGATGAGCATGGTTTACACGTGCAAGTGCTGATTGTTTAATTTAGCTTGCAGAGAAGTTCAAGATGCATTTGCTTACATAATCGGCGGGCGTGAAGATGGCGTCTTTAGGACGTTTTATACATTTTAAGTTAGTTTAATTAATAGATTAACAGCGTTCAAATTAATTACATGGCCTTTTACTGGATTTACTAATTTACATGACTCGAACATTTTTGAAAAACACATTAATATTAATATGAATTTCTCCTTAGCTGAATGCAACTTGGATAGTTCATTGAAGTTGTTCTCATCGATTTACTGAAAACGCATAACCCTTTCGTTTTATCAAAGAACATCTAACAGATATAAGTTATATGTTCTTTGGTTTTATTCTATATGTCAGCATGTTTGTAAATACATATGTATAAGATGAGCGTGATAGAAAAAAATAAATATTTTGATTGATTACACACCGCATAGCTTAATGAGAAATTTGTATAGGGTTTTTCCTTTATTAATTTTATGGAGAACAACAGACATGAGAGATGTCTTAAACGATGGATTACGATACTCTGAACATATTTTATTAACAATGTTTATTTTAATTAAGCTGGGGAAAGCTTTGGGGATCGAATGTAGCTTGAGCGCTTGCTTGGATGAAAAAGTGGATTTTTCTACTTCTCGTGATTGTGCGGAATTGGTACGTCGTGAAAATGACTTCCTATAAGAAAAATGTTCACAACAGAGTACTAATGGCCATAGAAGACAGAACTGCAAAAATAGATTTGCGAAATGTAGTAGCTGGGGTGTATATGACCGAAGTGCATGAAAATGGGTTTTCCGGCAGCAAAAGCGTCCCGAGAAAGTTTAGAAAGTTTTCTGAATCTGGAAAAAAGTACTCCGCCCGATAGTACTCTGCGAGACCTTTAATTAGATATGCAATATGCCGTATTGGAACCCCCCCCCCCCTCAACGCCGTTAATTCCTACCTCCCACCCTTAAAGTATGCATAGAAAAATTTTCTTCTACGAATTGTAGCTGGTAATGAAGTGAGACGAACAATGAAATCCGTTTTCCGATCGGGCAAACCCCTACCGAGTTAAAGTCGATCTAATATGCGAAAATCTAGCACCTCAGTTCGAATAAAAAAGAGGAAAAGTCCAAAAAAGTGAATATGTGGATGGCTATAAATAGCTATTTAAGCCTCCCAGTACAGGAGTGTGGGTACTCAAACTTCTTGTCAGGATCTAAGGATCTCGATGCTGTACTAAATTTTCCAAAATGTACTAGATCAAACTTTGACCTCTCAAGCCTTCCTGTGCTTAATTGAAATAAATATTGTTAATAAAATGTGTTCAGAGTATCATAATGCATTGTTTAAGACATCTCTCATCTCTGTTAAAGAACGAGAGCGCGTGTCTTAAATAAAATAAGATAAAATTATTATACACATTTTTATATAAGTAGAATAGTAAGTACAATATTCCATTTATTCTTCCGTTTACTAATTGAAATAAAATGCACTCCGAATATACCGGTTAGAATAAATAAACCAGAAAAAGACAGAAACAGTAGACGACGAAACTAATGAATGCAATTTTAGCATTCCAAATATTCGGGAAGAAAATGGCACTAATGGCACACGTTGCTGTTTACTTTTAAAAACATATAAGCAAAAAATAAATTTCTTTTCAATTAAAGCTGTTTTTCTACACAGATCATTGCTTTGCATTTTGTACAGCTTTGTACTTTGCTTCGAAAATAAATATGTTTTGTTAATTATAGCGCTTTTTTTTCTGGCATAGCCTTTGATGGAAATGGGAAGAGAGGGAAGGAGTAGGGACTAGTGGATTATTGGATTGAGTCAAGGAGGTGACGGTGCACATTACTCTCTTGAATGTTTGCTACCCATAGGTAAGGAGGAACATTTTTCAGCTTGCTGAATCCACAATCTCGGCTCCTTTCAGTTGTCAGTAGTCAGTAGTGAGATTAAAATTCATCCTCGTCGCTGTCATAGGGACAGTCAAGTCATCTAGTTTAATTATCGCTTACAGTACAGTATCTGGGGCAGCTCAAGATTGAAGGTTTTTGCTTTTTGCCAACTTTCATATAAAATATAATTAAATTAAACTATGAAATAGATTTGAAAAATACATGCTATATATGACCTATGAGCCGTTTTCTTTGAAAGTGGAAAGTGGTGAAGTGCATTTGGGTAATTCTTCTTAAATTTACACACACACAAAACTTCACTGTTAGATCCTAGATCCTATAAATATTTTTTAAATGAATATTTCGTTGTAAAAAAAAGGACTTACTTTCACACACAGCCCTAAAGTTCTCAGTTTTATCTTGGAAACTTTCCGGAAATCTGGCGATAGCGATACGAAGTTCAATATTGGTATGGGCAACAAACTGAATCAAATAATAAAATATTTGAATTAATGTTTGTTTGCCAACTTAACAAACTGAATCAATCTGTATAAATTTTATCTCTCAAATAGGTATAAGAATTCAAATTAATGTTTGCCTTGCCCAACTTAACAAACTGAAGCAAGATTGATTTTGCTCAACCTTTCATATAAAATATAAATATATTTACCAATAATAATAAATTTGTGTGATTATTTTCTTTTTTATTTTAAAGATTTAAATATTTCCGAAGCGGCGCGCCGCTCGTGCGACCCGCTCTGGTGAGCAATTCCTTCAACCTTTCCTTTTGCCTTCCCCGCGGCTTAAGGTTTTCTTTCCCGGTGTCGAACCTCGAGCTCGAGCCGCTTTTCGCCGGTAGGGGAAACGGCGAAATGATACATTGGCGTTAGTGTCAAAAGGTCCCGCGCGTATGGTGTGTGAAAAAAACCTGAAAAACTATTGATTACCGTTGGCGTGGCGAGCGTTTTTGTTCTCGCTTTCGCAAACGGCACGATGGTAACTATTGGCGTGAGTGTCGCGAAAATCAAAGCTTGGAGCTTGGACAAATATGGCGTCCTATTGGCGTCCTTTGATAAAAAAAAACTTCAACTCTTCACCGCTATGCGGCGGCCGAAACGGAGGAAGCGAGAACTATTGGCGTGAGAGTTGCATTCTTGTAGTCGAGACAAAAATAAATTTAATTTTCGAATATATTTTTCTCAAAAGAGGCTACCGCAATCACTTAATTTGACACACTGCCGGTAGGGTTGGTAAATTACAAACGTCATTTATAATTTGTCCGACCCACTGACTTATAACTTATAAGTCAGTGCGACATCTTAAAAACATGGTGCGGAAATTAAAGTATCACGAACAGAAGTTACTTAAAAAAGTTGATTTTATAACATGGAGCGTGGATAATAGTTCTCGAGAAAATGTTATATTACGGAGATTTCATATACGCAAGCGAGAAGACTACACAAAGTGAGTAAAATTAATTAGGTAAAAAAAAATTGTAGGAAATGGGAATATAACCTAAAATATTCTATTCAGATACAACAAATTATCTCGAGATATTCGAGATTTAGCCCTTAAAATTGCAGAACTTGATTCTGGAGATGTTTTTAAAGCTGAAGCAAATGCTCAACTTCTAGAGAAACTCTATTGCATGGGATTAATTCCATCAAAGGACAATTTAGAATATGCAAGCAAAGTTTCGGCAAGTAGTTTTTGTCGCCGAAGACTTCCAGTGTTGATGGTCCGCCGTAAGTAAACAATATTTTTTTTTAATTATTTTCTGGGCACGTTGCAATATGTAGTAAATTATTTTTAGAGAAACTAGCTGAGAATATCAAGAACGCTACAAATTTAATAGAACATGGTCATGTTCGTGTTGGTATAGAAATGGTTAAAGATCCTGCATTTCTTGTTACCAGAAACTTGGAAGACTTTGTAACATGGGTAGATGGATCTGCAATAAGGAATCATGTACTCGAATACAATAACATGAGAGACGACTTTGAATTATAGATTTAATTAAATTATATGTGTATTAGTTAAATAATTGAAATGTACGAAAAATTTCATGGATAGAATAGAATAGAATAGAAAAATCATTTATTAAAGAACCTCAGCTTACATAAACATTTATTTATTTGAGCACCCATGCCAAAGGCACGCCGAGCGTTGGGCACATCATAGCGAGTTACATAGTAGATACACATTATAGCAAAACGAAACAAACAAGAGTAGCGGAGGCTTAGAGCGTCCGTAGTAGCTAGTTCATTAAGAATAAAAACAATAGTAAAAATTACAGCAAAATATAAAATTTGTAGTATGATTTATAGTGTGATATAACATGGTGACAATAAAATGGAAACAATAGATAAACGTGAATAAACCAGTGACAAGTAGTAGAGGATTTTAGCAACTAAGCAACTATAGTAGAGGAACAATGTACATTGACTATATATATAAAACAAAATGAACCATCCTTTCGGCTTTTACTGTTTCTACGTTGGTTCTAAAACTGACTTGACTTGATTTGATTTAGTTTGGTTATGGAGTTAACATATCGGACAGAGAAATTAAACAATATTGAGGGAGGCCACTCAAAGCTTACGCTACGTTACAACGTTAAAGCACTTTAAGTAGAATGGCAAACACCAATTAACAAATGAAAAAGTAAAGGTAAAGTAACAGCTGACAATAGATAAACAGATTTCAAACTTAAACTTAAATGAACAAATAAACTCATCAACTGATAATCCATTTTTTTTACACTAATGATAGCTAAGTGCAGGTGCACCACCACCGTTTTGGTGAGGGGGCATAGTTAATAGTTCGCCGTACTCTTAAGTACCCGTAAGGTGACATAAAGCAAGCTTCTTAAATTCCTTGTATGCACTAGCTCTTCTGAAAGGTTTCGGGAGTGAGTTCCAGAGGCTGGCTCCCTGCCGAAAGAGGTCATTGGACCCAAATCGAGTGCGGGTTCTGTGCAGGAGAATTTTGAGATCATTAATATTCCTCCATGAGAGAGATTGATTTATGTAGGCCGGTAGTGAGCACCATCTAGCTTTGTGTATGAAACATAACACCCTTTCCAAGAGCTTAGCCAGTGGTTCAGCCATGAACAGCTAAACCAACGCGGAGATGTGGGAGTGCCGTCTAAGACGAACAATGTACCTTACACATGCTTTCAGTGCCCTGTTTAATTTTGCGATTTCCGTGACGTGCAGGGGGTACATAAGAACATCAGCATAATACAAATGCGGCATGATGAGGGACATAATCAGGGATTGTCTGATGGACTGATCAAGATGATGTGACACCTCATATAGAGAGCGGAGGCCAAAGAATAACTTAACTTGTTAACTTATTCCCTTCTCCTTGTACTTTGCTTTAATTTCCATTTTTCTTTTAAAAAGTACTATGAGTCCATTAATTGCACCACCTCGTTTATAATTCTATTACTTGATAGTTTCTATTGCAGCGAGTCTGTTCGTTGTGCTTTTGTTGTTTTACTTAACTCTGTTTTCAGCGCATAATACTTATCTATATTATACTCGATGTACCTAACTTGTAATGTAGCTTAGGCTGAGGTTCTATAATAAATGATTTTTCTAATCTATAAAAGAATATTCATCATGGAAAACTTACAAAAATTGCTTAGAAAACTAACAAAATTCCATGAACAGGCTTATTGTGGAAGTATCTATCCTAGTAACTTAATTAGTTTTGTATACTTTCTATAGTACGATCTAGATGAACAGTAGACTACTTAAGATCTCATTACTTCTATTTTTTTATTATTTGCTTTGCTATAATGTAAATTTTATTTATTTAATTATTCATTCATGTCTACAAAGCATCCACATTACACACTATTAATTAAATTTTATTGTCTTTTTCTTTTTTATAGTATATGTCATTCAACTCATTCAGTCAGCTTTGCTGGTGTAAGAAAGAGGTTGAAAGGCTGCTAACTCTGAAATACAGAATGTACATTTCAAACTATCTAACATAGTCAAATACCACTTCCTAAGTTTCAACTTATCAATACAATTTATGGACACGTTTAATAAATACACAATCAACAATACATGCGTTTCATCACTTAGTCGGTGTTAGTATTAGTAAACATAAACCAAACACAGGATGAAATGATATGCAATGCGATATAGAAACAGAGAACTAAGTATTATATAGACGTTTTTTTTAGAACACACTTGGAAAATTCAACGACAAAATTCTCAGCCTTAATATCTAATTAAATGGTATAATCTAAATTAGACATTGGAATCAAATATGCTCAAAATTGTGACTTGATGTAGCTTTAAGCTCAGGTCATTAAAAATTATTTTGTAATTTGATAATCATTAATTACTTTTCCAATGAATGTTCTTCAACTTCGCATATAACAGGACTTAGGCGGGCTACCATTTTTACTGAGAATCCCTTGCGTATTCTTGATTATATGTATGTGTCCATTGAGAATAGCCGTTTACAATTGAATTTATATATATTTTTTGTATGTTTTATAAGATTTAAATTTACTTAATATCAATGTAAAATAACAGATTCAGCTAAACTCCCAGTACAAGATCAATCCCAAAACATTAAAATTAGTCTTCTTCTAGCCATTTACCTTTACCATAAACCTTTTTGTATCATATGCTGCATTCTTTTTCTCGTTCTGAATGAATCTGTATGAATCGACAGAACGAACGATGTCATAAATTAGTTCTGTGTTCATAGAAAAGGAACGAAACAGAACACTTGTGGTATTTTACATACATATTATAGTATCCAGAAACGTGAGAATTTAAACGCTAACTGTTTTTCTATATTAAAGGCACTTTCACATCAAACACAAGACTCGAATAAATGTAAACCGAAAAACTCGAATTATTCCACTTTAAGACAAGATTTTTGCTCCAATGATTAATAAAATCATGGGAAATAGGATAAACTAATAATTATATTAATAAAATAGTATATTTATCTTAGAATTTTTAAGAAAACACAACTTTTATGAAAATGTTTTTCGGCCGATAAAACATAAAAGTTGTGGTTTTCTTTCTTCAAAATCTGAAATAAATATAACTATTTTCTCGGTAAAATTCTTAGTTTATCCTATTTCTCTGGATTTTATTAATCATTGGAACGAAAATCTTGTTTTAAAGTGGAATAAATTGTGTTTTTCGGTTTACATTTTTCTGTTCTTGTTTTTGATGTGAAAGTGCCTTAAGAAAATGATGCAAAGAAATAATCCTAACTATGTAATGTATATGAAAATCTTTCTTATTGAAGTAAAAGGTAGGTAATCTTGTTTTTTTTTTTAATTAAAAATGAATTCTCGAATCGAATCGGGTAAAATGGCAGACTGAGAACCAAAATTACCAACCAGGAATTGTCCTTTAGTTCATCATAATTATAATTCTTGATGTTCTTTTATCTCTTAATTAAACCTACAAATCTTGTAAGAACTTTATCCTTTATTGAGCCAACATACTTCTGTATGAATAATTTGCAGTATCATCGAAGGGGCTATACAGGAACTGATCTAAACTAATCGACAAAGTACAGATGAGATCGAGGCTTCTTCAACTGATACTTACGTTACAGGTACTTTGTACAAGTGATACTTTTTAATATCGGGGATATTTTTTCCTTACCGTTCTTTGTGTAACTGCTATTGTTGTTGCAATATCCGTCATTTGGGCCATTCGTGCAGTTAATTTTAAATAAGAATCTTGTCGTACCAAGAATATTTGCCATTGAAACAGATCCAGTAGTTTCTGTAGATAGACCATAATAATTACTATTTTTCGGAGAAAGCCACCTCTCTCCACCTAATTCCAGATTTTTCATAACATGTTTTGGCGAGATGATCTTTATAGTAGTAGATCTCGTGACACTCAGTATCAGTGTAAATTCCGGTTTAATACGAAAAGATGAGGTTGGCGGCGAAATGTGGTCAGGTCCGGAAAAAAAGGCTGTTGTTTTCCAAAGCAAAAATTTTTCATTTATTTTAAAGATGGCAATTTCTCCATGCTGAAACATAAAAAAAGGGTGGCGGATCCTTTCCCGCTGCCACGTCTAGGTCAATCGCGAGGCTGGCAAGCTTTTCTGCTGGACTAGAAATTATCTACTCATTTTGGGTTCTCCTCTACGGCTGTCCAGTTAATTCAAAGTTTCTTGTCAGGCAGATATCAACAAGTAAAGGTAAACAATAATTTCTCGGGCCTCCTTCCACTTTCTTGTAGTGCTCCTCAGGGATCAATATTGGAACCCCTGCTTTTCAGTATCTTCATAAGTGATCTGCCTGAAACTGTGGAGGACGTTAATATTCACTTGTATGCTGATGACGTGCAGATTTACTTCAGCAGACCATTGGTCTGATTGAGGATTGCTTTGCACGAGTAAATAGTAACCTAAATAAGATACATCAATATGCACAATCCAACGATCTGCCTCTCAATCCAAGTAAATCTCACTACATTAATATCAATAACAGCAAGCCTAATATTACTGAATTTCCCGATATTTTACTTAACGATTTTCCTCTGTCTTTGATAGGGTCAGTTAAGAATCTAGGTATAACTATAAATTCATCGCTGAAATGCTGCGATCATGTTAGCTCAATCCTTGGTAAGATCTACGGAGGACTCAGGCAACTGTGGCTAACCGCCTCGTTTTTGTAGAGATACGGTCAAAATTGGTGAAAACTCTTCTGATACCTCATTTTACATTTGGAAATGTGATATATCCGAAATTGGATAGTAACTGCTCCCGTAAATTTAGCGTCGTAATACTTGAATCAGATTTATCTATGGCCTTCGAAGGTTTGACCACGTCTCTCCTTTCAATTATCGTTTGCTCTCCACATTCAAATATCTTGAATTCAATTTACTGATTTTTCTATATAATCTTCTAAAATCAAAAACCCCCAAGCTATTTGTTTTCACATATACAAAATCTACGTTCTGCTAGAAACCCAAATATTCTCTTGCCTCGTTTCCGTACAGCTGCTTATGAATGTTCTTACTTTGTTCAGGCTACTAGATTGTGGAATAGTTTACCAACAAATATTCAAAACGCTGGTTCCTGCACATGTTCAAGAATCGCTTCTCAGTTCTTCCTTCGGTTGGCATAAATTAGATTAAATTTAGTTTGATTTTTATTTCATTTTACTTACTCTCTCATGGCCTATTCTTTACTTTATATAGTTTTTCATGTCATTTTGTATGCTATTTATTAATTTTTTTCATCTTTCTTCTTTTTTAGTCTACACTTTTTATTTTGTATTTAGTTTTAGCTTTTTTTTTAATGCGCAGTCGCAATTTTACATCCTCTGTAGATCTTGTGTACTCATAAATTTTCTTGAATATATATTATTATTATCCAGTTCACAATGAGTATCAATATAGAACATTTTAAGAATGATAAATTCCTAAAAAATGAATGCTTCACTATTTTTGGCCTGTGTCGGCCCGGCCTGCAATAGCACGTCAATAAAAAAAAAAAAAAATCGAGTCCAACTGTTTTTCAGCCACCAATATAATAATTCTAAGAAAACATTACGAGTATATTTCTAAGAAAATATGATGATGAGTACTCAAGTTATAAACAAGTACAGTTAACGTGGCGTTACTTACCTGTGGCTGCAAGTGCAGGTACAGCAATGTACCTGTACTTGTAGTATTAGATCAAATTCACAGATACCTGCGCAGGGCCACAGGTACCCATGCAGTAATAATAATAATAATTTATTGCTAGTAAATGTACACAAGATTTACAATCTTTTATAGTACGAAATAGTAAACTTTTTTTTTCACACTTATATATCCGTACCGTACTACCAATTTTGAATAATTGAGCGAAGTTAGTTAGTCGAGTTACCTTATTATTCACAATTGGTGCACCTCTCCCAGAAAACAATGGAGAAAGTGACTTGTGTCCTGCAAGGACAAAAAAGGCCTTGGTCCTTTTTCGTCCCTTTATGGAGACAACTCCACTGAGTGTCCTTATTCCCAATGTGGAAACCTTTTAGTCCGGGGTTCACGATATATCTGTTATAAGGGGGACAATGGTATCATTGGAGTAAATCGCTGAATAATTCACTAAAAAGTAGTTGCAATCCAAACACAAATTTAAAAATTCCTACTTTTTCTCCACATTTTGTTTATTACAAAGCCACAAGTGCTTGTTTATCTGTATTACCTGCTCTACCAGTTATCTGTTCATGCAGATATACCTGCTTACCTATAATTGCAGTTACAGGTTTAAGCTATTATACTTGAACTGTGCAGATACAGGTATTGCAGTTCAAAGGCACTATACTTGCAGGTCAAGTACTACTTGAAAAACAAGTATCTGTGCAGTACTCTGCTTTGTACGATATCTCACGCTACTACATAGTTAAATGCAGGGATGTAAAGGACTCACATTTTGACTCAACTCAGGATTTGAGTCCGCTCAACAGTTGAGCGGTGGTTCATCGCTCGAAATTTGAGCGGACTCATTGCTTGAATGGACTTGAGCGGACTCATCATTTGAGTTGAGGCGGACTCAAACCATATTTTAAATAAGGAAGGAAGGAGGAAGAAATGTTGGCTAAGAAAATTAGCAAAAGCTAAATTAATAAAATATAATATAATGAATGACTTTTTTATAAGCTTTTCTTTTTATTGAAATTTCAGTTTCAATTTTAATTAAATCAGATTCTCTTTATGTTATTTAAATTATGATTTGAGTCCGCTCAAATTTCGAGCAATGAACGATCCGCTCAACTGTTGACCGGATTTAAATCCTGAGTTGATATGATAAATGAGTCCGCTCATTTACAACCCTGGTTAAATGGAAGCCCGGAATCGAGAGCTTTATTTTCTACCATTCAGCCTTAAAGACCAACAATTTTTAGCATAAAGAAATGTCCCACATTTCACCTAAGACTAAAGCTATCGAGTATTGTATGAAATACATATTTGAAACTGGTTGCACCCACCACGAAAACAAGCAATAAGTATGCTCTTCCAAAATTGAATTAACTCATAATATTAGTTAGTTCTCGACTTACGAGGTTCGGTTCCGCAACTTCGGGCGCAAGTCGTAACTCGAATTACATACAAAAATTAACCGTTAATCAATATTAATAGCTTTTTCTTTCTATGTATTCAATCGAGGAGTATTTGGTGTAACATGATCGTATTATGTAAAACCATCATTATTTGAACTAGGGTAAAACGAAAGCAAAACACTTGTATGTAAATATTCCACAGATATATTTTTCTTTCGGATTGTTAATTGTTTAATACATCAATCACCATACGCGAGCAAGATATATATTTGGCGAAAATTATAGTAAATTGATAATTTTTTGTAATTTTTTCGTCGTATGTGCGAATGGCCGTAACTCAAAAACCGACTGTAATTTAAAAAAAATTACTGGTTTCATTATCGCTCACAAGTTTTTAATGCATGGCTCGCTCACGAGTGACCGATGATGGATTCGAGACAGCTTTTTGGCTTTAGCGGCCATGTAAATTAGAATTGTTGGAAACTGAACTGTTATAATTATAAACTTAATTGAAACTAATAAAATACTAACGTGGGTACATGTTCGACAATTTTATATAAAATTTCATTTTAGATATATTCAGATTTTGTGATAAAATTAATCAAAAGCTTCATAATATAATAAAAAAAGGAACAAAAGAAAAAAACCGGCTTCTATTATTTCACGTTCCTTTCTTTAATATTTTAATCCTTGTATAATCTATTAATACTAAAGATAAAAGGAAGAGCTTTTTCACAAGAACCAACATGCGTTTGATTAAAAACAATTTTCTCCTGTGAAAGACTAAATAACTGCATAATTCCAAATAGTTTTTCTATATAATCACCTGCGCTCATACGCACACACCTACTTCCGCAGTAATATAAGGTTCTTCGAAAGAAACTCTATGATTATAATATTGCAAAGTGCCAAACGCTTCGCGAGTACAAATATTTTTTTACATACATAAAACTTAAGCTAAGGAAAAAGTTAAATTAGCGCTTAGCCCGCTGTGTTCGCAGTCACTTAGCTTCAACAGAAGCTTTCTCCTCGGTCTTAACAGTTGTACTCTTAGCTGTCGTACTTTTTGTAGTTGTACTTTTAGCAGCTGTTGTCTTAGGTGTTGAAGCCTTAGCTGTTGTAGCCTTAGTTGTTGTAGTCTTAGCTGGTGTAGCCTTAGTAGTTGTGGTCTTAGCAGTAGTCGTCACTGTCTTAGCCGGTGGTACTGGCTTAGTCTCTTCCTTTTCTTTTTTAATTTTAACTGGTGCGACAGGTAGCTCGATTATTTCAACCTCATCTTCTTTTTCCTTTTCCTCTTCTCCTTCAGTACCATTCATTTCTTTTAGCTTTTGTTTTTCACTGTTTTTGAACCGGTCAAACCTGTAGTGGAAATAAATTTAAAATTCATACGACTTAAATTTTTTGCAAAATTCACCGTTCAATATTAATATTCAAGACTGAACCATCTTCTTCGTCGTCCTCGTGTCCTTCAGGGCCAACTTCCCTTAGTAGATCTCCCAGATCTTTGTCAACATCCTCCCACAATTTGTCCTCACCCCCTTCTTCAATGTCTTCGACGGTTTCATTATCTTTCTCAATATCTTTATCATTTTCTTCTTTCTTTTTATCTTTAGATTCTTTTTGACGTCGCTGAATTCGTTCAGCCTCTGCTTGGAGATTTTGATCTTCTTTATAGCGAAGAAACCCTTTCAAATGACTTCGTGTAGAGCAATGCTTCTTAAGTACTCCCTCTTCGTCATCTTTACAGGCAAAGAATAATCGGCAAAGATCACAATAGAATCCTTCGGTCTTTTTAACATGCTCTACACCGACATTTACTTTTTCTTTGCCATCTTCATCAATCTTATCATCATCATCCTCATGTCCATCAGTTTCGCCGACTGAATCCACAGTCAAGAAATTATTAAGGTCCACTTCTTTTTCATCCCCACTTCCATCACTATGTGATTCATTGTTACGAGCTTTACGCTAAAATTAAATACATGAAAAATAAATTAATTTTATACCTAAATCAATTTTTTATTTATATCTTTTTACCTTAATGTGTTCTAGAGAGCATCGATGAGCTTCATAAACCATTGGACTTTTGAAAGCAATATGGCAAGTGCTGCAATACGGCATCAAGAATTTCTTCATGTTACGGTGAGCTTCAGACAATTGATGCTTAGCCTTCGGCTGCCTGTAGTTCAATCGGCATAAAAGACAAAACTGCGGTTTGCAATCTTCGAGTTCGTCTTTGGAATTTTCCTCAATGTCTCTTTGCGCGTTTCGCTGCTTCATACGCATTTGAGCCAGTTGAGCCTTTTGCCGAAGTGCCAACCGACGCATTGCCACTTTATGTGTACGGGAGTACAAGTGGTTGCTGTATTCCTATTTCCGGCAAACGAGATGCATTCAAGAAGTGCAAAAATTTCCTAAAATCTTTTCCAAATTACCTTGAAAGTTAGGCACTTCATTCGGCAGTGCACGCATGTTAATTTGATATAAGTTGACTTAGACTTTCGAGTTTTCGGGCTTTTAGTTTTGCTGTCCTCGTCCTTATCATCTTTATCCTTTGTAGTAGTGGTGGCTTCTTCTTCATCATCATCGCTACCTCCTTCAGCTTTCGCATCCTTTTTCGAACCTTCTGCATCTTCACCCTTTTCTGCAGTATCAGCATCTTCGTCACCTTCCTTTGATTTCTTTTTCTCCTTTTCCTCGTCATCTCCATGCTTTGAGCTATCATCGTCTTTCTTTTCGCTTCGTTTCCGTGGTCTGTGGGTGGGCACATCTCGATTTTTACGAAGTGAACTACATAGTTGATTTGAGATAAAATGTTTAAAATAGGATACATTTGCTACAGGCTATTACAGTATAATCATATAGATGAGACAGAGAGTCTAGAAAGACATCAGCCAATATTCAATTCTGTCTAAGTATGTCGAAGTTTGATTTGCTTACGGAGAACTATTCTTTTACAGTGGAAAAATCTTTTTAGTACTGCTTAAAGAAGCAGTCCAAGACACGATGAGTGCCCAATGGCATTCGTCTACAACGATTTTAGGAAATATTGCAAATTTTTGTGAAAACGTTTCAACTTTTATCCAAGTCTGTCTCGGCTCTTGTTTTAAACAATTATTTTATTCGTGTTGTACATATCTTGCGAGACCACCAACGTGTTCTTCAAGTGAATCAAATTATCAAAGTTGGTGTTACGCAAACAACTTTAACCTTTATACAATGATATAGTTTCAGAAAAAGTAGTTTTTCTACGTCGGGGCTTCTTACAAATATACGGAATTTATGAATTATAAATAACTCGATGCATATTTTTTTTTTTTATAAATTTTTTGTAAATGTCTTGCAAATCATCGTCAGAAGGGAGAAATTAAGCAATACTCTACCTAGTCAATCTGGCAATTTTAATTCTTCGTGCTCGATCTCTCTGCTGAGCCAATAATAGCTTCCTACGCATGATTCTCATATCAGTTGTATCTCTGCGACGAACAATGCGCACACCTCTTGTGCTACTGCCTCTTATGCGACTGCTTGTACCACCACGTGGTCTTATTATACGACTACTTCTAGGTGCTGTACTTTTAGGTGGTCCCATAGAATCATTTGTAGTTGAATGACGATGTGACGATGAATCATCACGGTGTCCACGATACGAAGATGAAGAGGGTCGCCCAGAAGTCGTTGGAGGCGGCGGAGTTCTTCGACTACTGCTTGACTCATTTCGCCGATAAGATGATGAATAGCTCGAACTTAATCTTGAATCCTATATGTAAAGGGGAGGAAAAATTTGTTTTTGTTTTGTGGAGTTTATAACCAAGAATTTCTTTAGACAATCATTCATCATTTGCATATTTTTGGTTTGTATTTTTAGATAATTAATATCAGAGAGACCCTGCAGTTCTGTTCTCATAATCTCATCGATCAGATTTCATAGTTTCTGTTGCGCTTGTCTTATAAAACAATTTTTCCCCTGGTGCAGTGAAAAATCTTAACATGCACAGTCGGATTTACTGCGGAAATTGATTGAAAAGTGCACGCAAAGTGATCAAAGTGCACTTCAATCTCAAATTTTAATTCAATCTATTTCCTTTCTCGTGATTTTTTTTATATAGATATTTTCAATTTCAGAAAATGTTTACTTGGACACTTTGGTTTTAGCGCTTTCTTTTAATTCTATTCGTGTAAATATAAAATAATGCAAATGTGTTAAATTTCAAATAAATAGCATCGAAACCAAAAAGTAGAAATTTCAAAAATGCTAGCAAATAAATCTTACCTCATGACGAGACCTTTTCCGATCTGGAGATGAATGATCACGGGATGAAGGCTAGAAGGAGAAAATTTTTGTTTATGCTCAGTAGGTATTGGGAGAAAAAATTTGCAAAGCAATATAAACAAATTATGTATGGGATATTACTGGAACTACCGTACGCATGATCATAGAAGAGCAATGCTGATTAGACCTGATCTCTGAATTAAAAAGTTCAACTTGTTTGTATAATACAGTAATGCCATAGACAAACTAATGTATTCGTAACATAAAGGAAGACCTTGAGAGCATTGACAACTGGCTTAAAATGAATAAACTTAAATTAAATGTTGAGAAAACTAAGGCAATGTGCTTTAATATCATTGATCCAGAAGAATGTACCTTGGCAATGAAAAAATTGAATATGTAACAAAATTTAAATACCTTGGTGTAATAGTGGATAACAAATTGAAATTTAATGAGCATGCAGACTACATATGTGGAAAAATCGCAAAGAAAATTGGTTTCTTAAGAAGAATTAGGCGATATTTAAGTGTGGACACTGCTATTATGTTATTCAATTCTCTTGTACTTCCACATTTTAATTATTGTTCTTCGCTGGTACTGCAGGAATGAAACACAGGCTTCAACTTCAGCAAAACAGAGCAATGCGGAGTATACTGAGGTGTAAATGGGATACACCCACGCGATACATGCTAGAGATTCTCCAGTGGATGAATATTAATCAACGCTTGACATATAATGCAATGATTCTTGTGTTTAAGATGAAGAATAATGAAGTGCCTGAGTATTTATGCAGAAATATTGTATATGTTGGGGATGTTCAGCCATACAACCTGCGAGGAAATCACTGTTTTAGGTTGCAGAAATGGAATAGACTTAGTACGCAGAATTCTTTATTGTACAGGGATTTAAACATTTTTAATGGTTTGCCAGATAAAGTTAAAAATGAAAGAGTGCTAAATTGTTTTAAAAGAAAACTAGTTCAATATATTTTAGAAAATGTTCCTTGAAATGTAGATATAGCAAATTTTAATATAATGTATGTAATTATTGACGTAGAACTGTGAATTTGTTAAATAATCATATTTTTTAGTATGCTTTATAGTTACATGAACTAATAAATGAATCTTATCTTATATTAAAGACTGGGCAAGTAGGACAAGAATCTGCAACACTTAACTCGAATATAAAATCGACATGTCTCGACTTGCAGACGTAAACAATGGGTAAGTACTGTACTGTGCTTTCATATACATTACAAGACATTTCGCCCATTAATGGTGGAACGTGGTTCGTTGAGAATACCTTGTACCATGGGGAAGTTCTAAATTTTTTCATATAAATTTACTGGGAATTTTATTCTATTATTGGAGGGAAACGGGTGCTTGGGCCACAACAATTTTTATACGCGTAGATGGGCAATAAGCATTCATTTTTTCCTTAGAAATTTACAGAAAATGTTTCGACAGACTCTTTATTTAGTCTGGTGGCTGAACGGAGATTTTTTCAGATACAATACTTATGTGGTCATTAATACCCTCCAATAATACATAAGATTTTGTATAGGAGCGAGGCATTGCTTGCTTACCTTTTTGACAGCAAAAATTGAACAAACAATACGTGAAGTTACTTTGGTTTCACCTGCAGAGCACAAACCAATTTGGCTATAGCCAAAAGTTGAACACATGATACTCTTATGACGAATCAAGTCCCACCATTAGTGGACGAAATATCGTCACAGTCCATGTGTTAAAATTTAATGTATTCTCTGTACCGTGTTCTTTAGTTTTAACAGTAAATCGAGGCATCGGCGATTTCATATTCTAGCGAGGCTTTGCAGATTTCTGTTCTTTGCACAGTGCTTGTATGGTTTAGCTTGTCTATGCATATCCAACCAATCTATACACCCCCAACCGCTCCTTTTATTCCAACAAAGCAACAATTTACTCAGCTGAAAACAAAAATTGCTTCGTTCTACGTCAGTTTACAAACGAAAATGAGCAAAAGAAAATGATTGTAGTCATGCCCCAAATACATCACGGCCTCAGGCAATTGAGGCTTGTGGTTGGCTGCTGAAGCTAAGTAAGTCACCTTCACGGCCACTGGCCAAAAGAAGCCTTGCTTCTTATTATGCATAAATGTATGCATTTTCGTGTAATTAATAATTTTTTCCAGAATTATTACAATCTAATATGAAATAGGCCTTACATGAAAATACATAGATTTATGCATAATAAGAAACACGGCTTCTTGTGGACAGTGGCCGCGAATGTAGCTTATTTGGCTTCAGTAGTCGGCCACAAGCCTCAAGTGGATTGTGCCATGAATGAAAAAACTTTGTCGGCTCATTTCATAGTTCAGAGCTTCGCTAAAGTTAGCCAAGACTGGTCAATTAATATGAACTGCCCTGATAGCACGACTTCAGGGGTTACCATTACAATCATTATTCTTTTATTCTATCGGTGAAACTGCATGCACTTCAGCCCGTAAAAGTGCACTGAATCACTACGGAAAGTTCTGTGCATGAAATGAATCAAAACGAAAATCGAGATATATTTCATCGCGCTCATTATTTTAGCATATTTTCAGTGTTGATTCAGTAGTCACAGCAGCGGTTTAGTTCAGTTTCAGTATTCGTAGAGAGATAAAGTATATTGATAGATTTGTCCCATTCTTCAGGGATTGTAAATTAGTTTTGAAGTACATTGCATTAAGAAGCTCAGAATTTGTTTCTAGTTTAATCCATTGGAAGTGCGTTTGAGTGAAACGTCGAGAAACATATTTTTAATTATATAAAAAAAAAAAAAAAAAAGTTGTACAATTACAGACAATCTATCGTTTTAGAGGTTCACCAGTCAATTGACAAGCCATTGACGAAGTGAAAAGATTATAACTGGAGAGGTACCTACTGCTTAACTTACTAAATTTAATTAGTAAAGTATTATATATATTAAATATATTTAAAGAAAATAGATTTTTTTATTTTGGAAATGGTGTGATTCTCTTCATTAGTTCAAAACTACTGAAATATGCCCTAATATTGGGGTTCTCTTCACTACTTCAAAACTACTGAAATTTGCCTGAATATTGTGCATCTCACTGGCTCAAAACTAATGAAAAATGCCTGAATATTGCGCTTCTCTTCATTGGTTTAGAAGTACCGAAAAAATCCCCCAAAAGACTACAGCATAAAAGTAATGAAAAACTGATGATTCCCTCCTGAAACTGCGGCGTTTTCAGTTTTGGTGGCGCTACCTGTCCTGCTCTTACATATGCAAATAAATCATTTACAACGCAACAGTGGTTATATGTGCTAGTGTTTACCCCTGAATTTTTTCCCGACTGGCTATCCTTTTTCACTGGAGCTGGTACTTTAATGCATTGTCAAGTTAGAAATATAAAGAATATAAAATCATTTAAAAGAGCTATCATAGAACATATTAAACAAAACTTTTAACCTGAATTATATGAATTTGTAGAAAATGTATATCAATAGCAGTTAACACTGCTAAATAAATAACGTATAGCAACCTACAAGTTGGCCACTTTACCACGGCCAGTCATTTTTCTAACTTTTTACACAAGCAACTTATTAATCTTTATACCATCAGGGAAATAAGTTAAGCGTTTGTCAGGGGAAGCCCTTCTAGAACATAGCTAGAAAATATCTTTTCCGAAGCGCTCTTTTACCATAGTCAAAGGAATCTTTCCGGAAACAGATCTCTTCCCTGAGTTTAGGCTTATTCGTTTTTTGCTGTGAAAATGACTCATCTGCATTTGAAAGCCCAGCAGAATTTTCCTTCTTTACCAGTTAGTTGAAATGCGCGGTTCATTTAAAATGTTTAATAATATAAGAGTTGCTCATTCAGCATAGAACTGAAATTTTTAGTAAAGCCCTTATCTTAACTTCCTCTGCATTCCCTATAAGCGCTCAGATTGCTTCCAAGAATCTGCATCTGAGTTTCCCTCTGCCGACACGCTATGAACAAGGATACGGTGGGGAAGCGCTCTTGCAGTCGTCTTTGAGCACTTCCATTTCCCATTGTCATGCGGATAATTTACTTTGAGTCTGTTAAATGGCTGCTGACTCCTTCCGTTAAGATAATGTATGCAGGAGTGAAGTGAAACTTCAAATTGGAAGTTAACAAATGTTTTCTTAGTTAAGATTGGGGTGTTATTGGTTCTATCGACTGAAGGGCAGAAAGTTGAATAATGTAACGTCATTTGGACGATTTGACGACTATTTGCTCCGTAATTTTTGAGAGATACAGATTCTATCATATAGTATCATATTGATGAGTTGTATTTATTATTTTTTGTTATTCTTTATTTACTCTTTTACCTTTAAGTTGAGTTATTATTACCAGCTGTTACTTTACTTTATCTTCACATTTTTATTTGTATTTGTAAATGGTGCTTGCCATTCTATTTCTTTGGTTGAGTGCTTAGTGCTCTCTACTGTGTGACTATATTACTGTAAATGATTTCTACAGCAATGAGTCTATTCATTACTCCCTTTTTTCTATTATGCCAACTAGCTATTAATTACTCGATGTACCTAACGTTGTTACGTAGTGTAAGCTGAGGTTCTTTAATAAATGATTTTTCTATTCTATTCTATAGTAAGCAGTGTGATGTTCTGCGCAGTCGAAATGTCTCAGGTAACAACTTAGTTACTTTATATGCGGCAAATTAACAATACGAGCTGTGTAGCTTACATATTCTCTGGCAATATGTTATATTATATTGCAAATCATACTACAATTTTTGTGTTCTTGCTTTTGTTTTTATTGTTTTCATTCTTAATAATTTGCCACGGAATTACAATTTTTCTTTTGCTGCTCTAACGTTGCTCTAAGACTCCAATGCTTTACTCTTAATTGTTTATGTTCAATTTTGCTAATATATGTTTGTATCTACTATGTAACTCGCTAAGTTGTGCCCAGCGCTCAGCGTGCTTTTGGCACGGGTACTCAAATAAATAAATGATGTTTAAATTTAGATCTAGATCTCGAAAGCAGTTGACAAGATATATAATACGACAAAAATAATAATAATAGCTATTTTGCAATCAGCGTAAAATTTTTTAGGGATATACTGTCACCTCGGGGTACCTTTGACAAAGCCGACGTAATGTAAATTAGTTTACAAAATTTACATAAATCTTACACCTTACACTTTGCTAAGATTTGTACATATGCAACTAACTATGGGTACTTAAAAAAAAAAAAAACAGGAAAAAACAATTCTAGTGTGAATATTTTTCTTTCTCGACGCCCATTGTCATAGCTGCCGCCATTTTATGTTGAATGAAAAATATCAATTTGATAAGAGAGAGAAATAAAAAGAATAATTTGTAACACGATGGCATTACATTTAATAAGATATGTTGATATTCTTGCCGGAAAATTAATAAATCAATTTAACTTACCCGATAAGACCTTTTGTGGTCATCATGTCTATCTGACCTAGATGAAAATGACCGATCTTTTGAACGAGAGTCATAGGAATAGCTTGATGAACCATAATTGTTTCGTGAGCCTCCATAACCACCGCTATGACCTCCAAAACTTGAATTTCTCCCAGAACCAGAGCGGTAGCTTGAAGAACCTCTATATGAGCCTCCACGACCTCCTCCTGATCCCCGGCCATAACCTCTACCTCTAACCATTTTGTACCTTAAATATCCATAATAATTAGCGCACTATTCCTGCTTTACTGATTAAAATTGTGCATTAAATATTTTCATTTACCTAATAATATGAAGATTGCTTTTCGAAATCCTCACTAATGAGTTTTTTATTTTTTTTTTAAATCTTCTGCTCACAGTATAATTATCAATTCCCTCAATTCCAATTTAAATAAGCACTTCTTAAAATGGCGTCTCCTCGCAGAAACCTTGTGCGATTTTCTTCGGATCAAACTTCACTTCAGTGCACACTTTCGCAAGCAAAGAACATTCGAAAGATGAAGCCGGGCCGGCGTCGGCTTTCAATTTAAGTAGTACCAACGTCTAAGTAATAAATACTTTCTGCTGACTTCAGTGTTTTATTGCAGCGGCTATTTAGCCGAAACACAATGCGAGCGTACAATCGACACTCATGCCAATATTATCATTTCGAGTTTCGCAGCCGACCTGCGGAGAAAAGCGAGAGCAAAAACGCTCGTCACGCCAACTGTATGCAATAGATTTTTCATTTTTTTTTTGGTACCCCCATACGGAGAAAAGCAGCAAGAAAAGCTGTTTTTTTACATTTTACAGCCTAAACATAGCCTATTATCTTATTTGAACGCAAGCTTTCTGATTCGGATTTTTCACGCCCGGCCGACGACTAGAAACGTTTCGGCTCTAACGACGCAAGCGTGCTATTTTGTCACCCCCATGCGGAGAAAAGCAACAAGAAAAACTGTCGTTTTAAGAGGTTGGTGGGAGGGGGTAGCTTTTACACTGCCTAAACATAGCCTAAACCATTGTAGAAAAATAAAAAATAAACAATAAAAGTACAGGTATAGGCACTTAAAATATAGTAAGTCTAGTGAAATGTAGCAAACACATAGTAGTTCAACATCATCGTAGCAAAATAAAATAACATAAATTTACAAGAATCGGCACTTAGGACAAAGCAACGCATAGTAAAATAAAGACAGTTTAGAGAGGTTACCAGGAGAGATGGGGAGCAGTACTATATTAACATAGAAAAAATGTGGACGGAGCAGAGAAAAGTCTCATACGGGTGAGAGAGGTCGCATAGAGCGAGCGCAGAGCGCAGGCCAAGATCTTTGAGTAAATCCTGTTTATTTGTGGCTCCCAGGTGAGATCAGGATCCATTAGAAGACCCAAGACCCAGATTCAAGACTGGTTTAGTTGAGATCGCAATATTATGGCCCTGCAGAAGCAAATTAGAAAGTACAGGCATGTTGGTGATGTCTCTGAGACGAATGGAGTAGATGGTTGCTTGAGTTTTCGAGGGATCTAGGGACAGATCATTGTTTGCTGACCAGTCAGCAATCTCAGCCAGAGTCCCATTGATTGTTGCAACAGCCTCGTTTAGATTAACCCTAGGAGCAGCAGAGTAAATCTGGAGATCATCAACATAAATGTGGAATCGCACATTACTCAATACTGTGGTGACATCATCTATGAATAGTGTGAACAGCAGAGGTGCCTGCACAGCTCCCTGTGGCACACCATTAATTACAGGTCTCAAAGAGGAGTAGGAGTCATTGCATCTCACCATGAAATGTCTATGACTTAAGTAGTCCTCAATCAGTTTGCAGGCAGAATCAGAGAACCCAAAACCCGAGCGAAGCTTAGTGATTAATAGTGCACTTTAAATAGTCGCATTTTAGCATAAAAATTACTTCATTCTTTAAAAATGTTGTCATCTTTTCATGCCATGCAATTTAGCCAGGAGTATATGTGAGTACCTGAAATTCAAAATTTGATAACTCCACCTTTCGTAAAAATTTAGATAGAAATGGCGATATACTCTCTAAGACGAGTACTTCTATCTCCATCTTAAATTTAGCTCCAAATCTAAAGTTCTCCGCGTCAATAATGGGAGTGAATTATACGGTTGGAAGCGAAACCAAATAAATCCACTTTACAATCTCCAACACAAACAATCGATTTTGATGCAAAACTGCATATATGTATCCTTCGTGAATTATTGTGGTTTATTACAACTTTGGAGCAGAATTTTCAAAATTTAAATAAGTATTGCATATTGCATTGGCATTTTAATGTGTTTTAATGCTCGAAATGTATTGAGTTAACTAATAAATTAGAAGTTGCTAAAGATGGTACAGAAAAAGAAAATTTAACTGCAAAACGAAAAGTACATAAGATGAGAGCCAAAAGTTTTTATGAGCTTTTAAAATAAAAAAAGGACGGAGTTCCCACCTTGTCGTTCGATTATCAGAAAAGCCAGATATTACCTAAAGTGGCTGATCAGTCGGCCTACTATGGTAGGAAACTATACATTTACAACTTTGCGATCATAAAAGGAAGCTCAGAATCATCTCTACACCGCGAGACTGTAACACTCTTCTATTGGACAGAAAATGAATTTTCGAAAGGCTCAAATCAAGTGACGACTATAGTATTCTATAAACTCATTTCATAAATATCAAAATAGAAGTGATATTACTACTGTAAGATTGTTTGGAGATGGATGCAGTGGACAGAAAAAAAACACAGCCATAATTGGGATGTGTTCTTATTGGTTAGTTTCAGCCTCTTAAAATTTTCGAAAAATTGAAATAATATTTCATAACATCGGGCATTCTTTTCTACCGTGTCGATCACGTGTAACTAATCTTACTTCTTTTTCATATTATGCTATTAATTCTATAGAAGATTTATTTCAAGTTGATGTTATTTACACTGATTTCTCTAAAGATTTGATAGAATTAATATTTCTCTTCTTTTGTGTAAACTTAGTATACTTGGCTTTAACTCATCTTTTTTAAAATGGATTGAATCCTATCTGATCGAAACAATATATGTCAAAATTGGTAGGAACCTCTTCATCTTCAGAGAGATTAACACTAATTCTGTCGTGCCTCAAGGTAACCACTTAGGTCTCTGCTCTTCTTGCTTTTTATTAAAGATATAGTCGAAAGTTTCAAATTTACTATATGTTTGATGTTTGCTGATGACTCTTGAAATTGTTCTTAAAAGTCAATTCTGTGGATGATTGCGCACTCCTACAACGTGATCTTAATAGTCTCTCTGATAGGTGTTCTGCGAACAATTTTTCACTTTAACATTGGTAAATGTAAAACTATGACATTTTATCGTTTATCCAATCGAATAGTTTTTGATTATTTTATAAATAGCAGTCCTCTCCTAGGATTTTTGAACTTGGTGGTCATACATGATATTAAATTGAGTTACATTCCACATGTTGAGTTGATAGTTTGTAAGGCTCATATATGCCTATGATTCGTTAAGCATAGTTCTAAAGACTTCAGAGATGTTCACACTCTTAAATACCGATATGATAATTTACTTTCATATTCTGTAAGATGTTTACTGTTGGGTTTATCTCAATTGGAATTACGACGGAAGGTTAACTGTGCGACTTTTGTTAAGGGTATTTTGGATTCCAGAATTAACTCGCCCGAGTTATGTTCAGTGATTAGTATATATGCTCCGGAAAGGCCAATTTGTGCTTGCTGTATATTGTATATTGCTCATCACAGAACGAATTATGGTAATCACGAGCCTATTTCCAATTGTTCTTCAATGTTTAATAAATTTTCGCAAATTGTTATTATTTCAATGCCAAGAGATAATTTTACCTCCTGTATTTTTGATCATTATTAGATATGTTAACTCTTCTTAGAAATAATTAATACATTAACTGCAGGTCTGTAAGATATAGTAGGTATTCTATAGATAATTAAAAAAAAAATAAATAAAAACTTTCCAATAAAACACAAATACAATTAATCAAGGAGTGAGCAAAATTCAATCGGTTCCAAATGGGGCTAACACGAAGTATTTTTCGGAAATTAATTTTAATTTTATTTTGAAGCATAATTTTTTAAAAAGTTTTTTATATTTTTAATTTTTTCTTTTTTAGTCTTAAATTATTCTCAAATTTTAAAATTATATAATTTAAGAAAACTACAGAGATATTTTTTTCAATTTACATTAAATTTAGTTCGTCTTCACAGAGGCTCAACAAAGTAAGTTGCATTGAGTCTGTAAAAAGACGCTCTTTGACTCACATTGTTATGCGCTTACGAGCAACCCGTAATAAAAAAATTATTTTACTGAGTCAAGAACAAAATGCTAACTAGAAATGATTCCTTTTTTAAAATAGAACTTTGCGCATACAAATTTGGCATGACTAAAAAACCGTTGTGGACATCTCCATAGTCTGTCGTAAAAATGGTAATAATACGATCTAGTATAGCTTTTGAAATTAATTTCTTAGTAAAGGTAAAAAGGTATATTCCTCTATACATTTTACATACTATAAAGTCCTTGGAATAGTGTAATGTACGAATGATTTTTACTTCGTTCGAAACCTACCTTTGCAGGTCAAATTATAGCATTTAAAAAACAGATGAAATTCTCCCACGCCGTTTAAAGAAAAAAAGCTAACCACAGAATCGTAAATCTAGACTTCAACAGTTAAAAAGTTTTCTTGAGAAAAAATATTCACTAAAAAATAAAAAATGACATGAAACATAAGCTAACCCAGTAGACATATTATATTTATCATAAAAAAATATTGCGGAAATAAAGTCACCCACATGTTTCTCATTCTCAATTAATTTAGATAAGTATTATCTCTAGAGGAAAACAACAAATAAACTTAAACGAAATGAAAGTAAAGTGAAATAATCATTAAAAAATGAACCGAAATCTGTCTATAGCATACAAAGATTTGATTTTGCTGTGAAATTTATTATTAGTTTTACGAATTCTTCAAACAGAAATTATGAAAAATGTTCATCGATTGCAATAAAAATATTTGAGTGCAATTAACCACGTCTTTTATTCTTCGGCTGACCTTTTTTTCAGATCATCGCCACCGCATTAATTCGAAACGACGCAAAACAAAACTTACCTTACCCAACATTTATACACCGCTTCTCTATAGCCAGCCACTTTGGCTTTCAACACAAAATATAAACAACAAACTTTGCTCCCCACCCCCCGCAGGACTCTTCGAAGACAGAGTGCAAACAACAAGTTTGCCTCCAGTGCCCCACTCCCATGGGCCCGTTCCCATTGGGCAACACCCCCATGGGCAACCACCCCAAGCCCCCCCACCGGCCCCTAACGAAGACGGAGTGTAAATAAAAAATTGGCACCCACGCGCCCCCACGAAGACAGAGTGTACACAAAAACCGCGGTCACGTGCGAAAAACCAGTTCGATTCGCGATCCAAACGCGAAAATATGGCGGCATCTTGAGCAGGTACACTGCATGAATTCACATGTGTCCGACATAACATGGAAAATAAGTTCGAAGTTCGATTCGCGATTTAAACGCGAAAATTAGTCCATCGTCTTGAGTCGTTACACTGCATGAATTCACATGTGTCTGAACGTAGCAACTCTACTCTCATTTTTCAGATCAACAGTGGCACACTCGATAATCACGCCCCCGTTTTCTGGAAGTTGTTTCCGATTACGCCATTTACTTTAAACACAAGCGGTACCAAAAGCAACTTTAGTCTCATCAACTTTCACTTTTCCCGTGCATACGCCCAAATCCCAAATGATTTACTCTATAGTGGGACATGGATTACCTGTCCCTTACATGCGAAAAATGTCCATATACATTTGAAGCGGAATCGACCTAAAAAAATAGTATTAAACGTAGACATAAATCTCACAGAAGGAAGTGTTTTCAATCATATTCATTAATGGAGAAAATTTCCATTTAGTTTTAATAAAAATTAATTGAATTAAGAAGGAACAAAATGCGAACTGGTCAAAAGAAAGTATTTCGGATGATAAAAAATTTAGAAATTTGAAAATTTTTAAATTTTCTTCTATGCTCCATTCTCGTCTCTTATGCATGAGATAAACTCAAAATATTATCTCTCATTTTCCTCGTGAAGTATGTACATAGTAGGCAGATCTGCCAAATTTGACAACTGTCAAAGCTTTAATTCGAGCGGACTTATTGGCAGCTCGATTAGTAAGTAGATACTACGTAAGTCCACTTACGTAAAACTAGTCCTAAATAGCTCCGGTCTAAATGTACTCAATCTTTCATGATTATCTTGTCACGTACGAAGTGGAGGTATTTTTAAACAATAAACGATTCTACTAAAAATTTTATATCAGTGGAAAGTGTTAAATGTGAGTTATTTGTTTAAATATTAAAAAGATTGTTAAATCTTTTTTAGTTATAAAAAAACTTAATTTAATTTTAAGAAATCTATAAAATGTCTGGGAATGAAGATGAAACACGCCGAAGAAAAAAAAATAGATGGACGCAGCGTTTTCAGAAAGAGTGGCGTGTGCAGCACGTTAAAAATTGGCTAAGCTATGTTCCAAATAATAAGTACAAAGCTAGGTACAAATTGTGTAACGTAAATTTTATTGCTGAATAACCGTGATAAAACGGCACGGGTCTTCAAAAAAAAAACATGAAACAAAATGTGGTGTGCGCTCATCAAAAACAATTTTGAATTATTATCATTCTAGGGAAAATGTTGAAGAGAAAAAACTTAATGTAAGTGTTGATGAAGCAGACATAAAATTATGTGCTTTTTTTGCTGAACATAACATATACTTTTTAGCAATGGATCATTTCTCAGATTTAGTTAAAAGTAGCTTTCCTGTCTGGAATTTAGCGTTTAAATAAAAATTAAAAAGAAAAGAAACAAATGCAATAATAATAATAAATGCCACAGGTTCTAGTTAGAAAGAAACTCTCGTTGAAAAGTGAAAAAAACGTACATTAATTTTTATGTTTAGTAGACTAAGCATCTGATAGTGAGGAGAAAACTTTTGTAGTTGTACGATAATTTGACGGATTCCGGAGTTATTAAAAATTCTTTTTATGAACTTATTTGTTGAGAGCTACAAGTAAAAAAATAAGACATACTTAATTCATTAGTAGCACTAATACAGATAGTGGTAGTAGAGGCAATGCCGTATTTAACATTATTAAAACGGAGCAATTGGATCCGAGTACCGCTTTATTTAATTTCATTTTAAATGATTTTGCAATTCTGCAATTCGCTTTAAAATAATTTTCACTATCCCACTTGAATGTAAATTGCTAATGTATATTTTCTAAAATATTTCTGCTAAAAACTAAATTTCGAAATGAAACCCGTATAAATGGAGCTGTTTTAGCATCTGAAAGGGTAACAAGTTCAGTGAGTTAAGCCAGCTGATCGCACAAGAAAATGAAGGCAGTGTTTGTGTAGATTTGGAAGAATTTTTTTCAATTAACCAACAATATAATTAGAATGTCCAAGAGCACGTAGAGTAAATAATGCATAAAAACGTATTTAAAAACTAAATTTATAATTAGATATAATGTCTATTTCTACTTCTGTATTCATTTAATGACTGATTTACATTACTTGAACATTGCTAGAAAACAGAGTAAGTAGTTTCCCCTTATCTGAAAATAGTTTAGAACGATCAAGACAAAAGATAATCCAGCAAAACTGAGCTAAATGTCACGAAGGGGAAATTTTTACTGCCTTAATTAGCCATAAAAAGTTCTAGCCAGAAGTATATTTTATGGTAGTAAATTTTGCTATTGTGGCAGTAAACTCATACATATAACCACAAGTGTGTACGAATATAATTGTTTCCACGCACACAAAATAAAAATATTTGAAGAAAATCACAACACATCAGCTGGAATTTGTCAAAGTTTATTAAAATTTTTTAAAAATTGTTTAAAAATTGTTTAAAAATTTTGTTTACAAATTTTTTAAAAAATTGTTAAAAGTTTTTTTAATTTTTTTTTTATAAATTATTATAAATTTTTTTAAAAAATTAATTACCATTAATTTTTTAACTTATATTTTAGTAAATATATCTTAAAAGTCTAACACAAAACAAAAACGAAATACTGAAATTTTAGGTTTTTTTTTAAGCAAACGAGCTGTTGTAACTGTTTTAACTGGGCTATTCTCTGTAGCAAAGTTCTATCAGTACAGAGCGATGTATCTGAGGAATATTGTGAGATCTAATCAAATTACTTCGTTTGTAGTTATTCCGCGATTCTTGATATTCTCTAATAATTTATTCTTGAACATCAGGAAGACACGGTGAATATCGACTGTATTCCATGGTAAATTCACCTTTACCTTGTGTATTAGACCTGCGTTTATAGGGGACTGAAGGTTCCATCCGAACTAAAACTCTCCTATAAACTGGTACTAAAAGTCCAAGTCCAGTCCCACTTTTAATTGGGACTGATCTTTCAGTCCGCGACTTCAAAATGTCCCTATAAACACTTCCGGACTTTATATTAGCTATATGGATGAGGTAAGAGTAGTTAAAATGAAAAGAGTAATATGGTCCACAGAGGAAACAGAAAAATTGCTGCATATAATAAGAGATAGTAAGTTTTAAACAGTAAATGGGATAATTTCATCCAAAAATAACATTTTAGATAATATTGTGTCTTTACTGGATGACAAAAGATAACGTAATGCAAATTTTAATTCATTTCTATAGCAAAGTCGTCAGATTTGCTTGTACGCAATAGTTTCGTCCGATTTTATTCATGGCAGACTGCAGTCTCAACTCATCTTCGTATGATTTGCATGAGCGTCTGTAGCGCAAGTCAGAGCTTGAGTTGAGACTGAAGTTTGTCATGAATGAAATCGGACGAAACTATTACGTACAAGCATACCTGACGATTTTGCTATAGCAATGAATTAAAGTTTGAACAAAATTCGTTGCGAGTGGAGGCAAATGTTAATAACCGATTTTGTTTAGTTCAGTTCTATATCAAAGTCATAAGTTTTGCTTGTACGCAATAGTTTCGGCCAATTTCAGTCATGCTTTCTCGACTCAAGTTCTCATACGCTACACACGCCTATGCTTATCAAACGACTGGGCTATGCACAAGTCGCAAGATTTGCTTGAGCGTGTGTAGCGGCTTTTAGTTTCTCTTCTACTGTGCAAGCGGGGCCGACAGGGCTGGATTAAAGTCCTTAGAGGCCCTAAGCACTGAAACGATTGTGGTGCCCCTATATTATAACTCAATATTGAAAATATTAACAAATATTTCAATTTCAATTTCAATTTATTATATATATATATATAACTACAACACTATACATATATATTCATGGCAATGCACCAGTAAGATACAAGATCTTTTAGTAGGCACATGTTTAGAAAAAAAAAATAAAATAATACAAGTGCCTATGTAATAGAGAGGTTTAAAGCTACTTTAAATACATTGCATTGGTCTGTATAATACAAAGGAAAAGCATACAACTAGAATTAAGTACATAGTTCAGATTCAGAAAAAGTGTTTACAAAATAGTGCATAACATTGTTAATCCATACTACACTATTAAATCTCAGTTAAACTGCTGAGTGACTTGACCGAACATAAACAAAATCACATAATTAAAATGCGCGTAATTCTGAGGACCTAAGATGTTCCACAATGAGTCTCCTGATCGAGGAGAGCGAGCCTGCCCAGACGGATCGCTTAATAGAAGCAGGTAAGGAGTTCCAAAGCTTGATTGTATGAACGAAGAACAGGCGCTGGGAAGTTAAGTAGGAAAATCTGGGCAATATTAAATTGCTATTTCTGTTAGAATTTCCGAAATTGAAAATGCGAAACAAGTATGCTGGACAGCGAAATTTCATTAACTTGACCAGGACAACAAGACACCGATAATCCAAATAGCAGAAAAGGCCACAACCAAATACAGAGTTACTAAAGGGCGACACGTGGTCAAATCTACGCAGATTAAATATGTATCTGATCATTGCATTAAAAACCATCTGAAGCTTATGCGAATTATTGTAATCAAGATGGCCATACACTTCACACCCGAAGATGGGCACAGGGACAAGGAGAGATCGGCATAAAAACAATCTTGTTGCAGTAGGTGTAAAGTGACTGGAGGCCCACAGAGAGCGTAAAGAACCATATACTTTTCGAATTACAGCCGAGATATGATTATCCCAGGTTAGAGTATTGTTAAATATAACTCCAAGATTGCGAGCAGTCTCTACAAAAGGAATAACTTCCTCTCCGATCATGACAGGAGAGAAGCCAGTAGCGTCAGTATTGGTTCTGCTAATTAGCAAACAGTTAGATTTACTGGCATTAAGCTTCAGGGCATTGACCACAGTCCAACGAAGAATGCTTAGTAAGTCGTCATTAATGCAACTAGTGCCATCTTCAATAAGACCAAGCGGCCTTGACAGGTATAGCTGAGCATCATCAGCATATAAGTGAAGCTTGCTATGTGTAACACACACGAAGATATCATTAATGAACAACGAGAAAAGTAAAGGACCAAGAATCGATCCTTGGGGCACACCAGAACCAACTCGCAGAAGAGACGAAGAAGAACCATTGCAGAAAACACTCTGAAATCTATCAGTAAGATAATTGAAAATCAAATATGTTGCAGACGCCGAAAAATTAAATTTTGTAATTAACTTCTTACAAAGAAGATTGTGATCGACTACATCAAACGCCTTGGAAAAGTCCAACAAAACTAAAATAGTAATATTATCGGCATTAATTGCCCGTCGAATATCTTCAGAGACACTTAATAGCGCTGTCGAGCAACTGTAACCAGGGCGAAAGCCAGATTGATGTTCATGAACAAGACCGTGTTCATGTAAATATTTGGAGATTTGGACCGAAATTAACTTCTCAAAGACTTTTGATAGGATTAGCAATATACTAATTGGGCGGTATTCACAGGGATTAACGCCAGTAGTTTTAGGTAGAGGGATGATCTTTGATTTTTTCCAGGAATTAGGGAAACGAGAAGTTGTGAGACATAGGTTGGATATGAGTTAAGGGGACGAGAATGTAAGGTAAACAAATTTTTATGAATCTAGGAGATATTCCATCAATTCCTGTGGCCATAGATTTTACACGAAAAAAGGTATCAAGCACTTCGTCAGGATATACCCTAGAAAAACTAAAAGATGAGAAACTGTGGATGGATTGAATTGAGGAATAGTTTAAAGGAGAAAAAGTGGAAGAATTGGAGGAATTAGTGAACGATGTAAACATCTTATTAAGCTCATCCGGATCTGGTATCGTATTAGAAACATTTTTAGCTTTGACACCAAAGGCTTTAAGATTCTTCCATAGCACTTTAGACGGCAAACTAACTTTGAGCTTTGATGCAAGGCGTATAGCACAACTTACCCTATTACGAAGGATTCAATAGTCCTCCCAAAATTCAGGAATTCTAAATCGCTTCCACTTCGCAAATGCAAAATCCCTAGCAGCCATTAATTGTCTGATGCGGGATGTAAACCAAGGGTATTGCGGATTTACAATATTCTTTGTAATGAGAGGAATATATTTATCATGAAAATAGTTTAATGAATTATTTAGGTAATCAATTTGATCATTAACATCAGTCATATAGTAAACAGCATCCCAGGGAAACATTCGAGCTTCGAAGTCAAAAGCTTGAAGATCAATCAAACCATAGGCGAAAAATGAAAACGAGCTTGGTGAATAAACTTTATCTGGAGTTAAATCATACGTCATCATAATAAGATCATGATCCGATATACCTGGAAGTGATACCTGATTACAAAATAAAGCAGAAGCAAGATTGGACGTAAGAAATATATCAAGTAGGGAAGATGAATTGCTTGAAAAATGAGTAGGTTGTTGATTTACACGGTACAAATCTAAGGCATCAATTGAAAGCTGAAATGTATTGGTCTGACCAGAAGGAATAAGAAAATTTAAGTTAAAGTCACCACCAATAACCACATGTTGATACTGTGGAGCTAAATGAAATAGGTCAGAAATAAAGGCCTCAAGAGAGATGACATCAGGTGGTTTGTAGACTACTCCAACTAAACATTTATCCACTCCACAGATAACTTCACAAAATAAATACTCAACTCCCGAGTCACTCCCGCTACTCAATATAAACTTTTATTTAAGGGACTTACCAACAAAAATCGCCACACCACCACCACGGCGCCCAATGCGATCCCTTCTAAACTGTAAAATAAAATTTTATTTTTCTAAACATATCTTACACTCCAATTAATTTATTTAAACAAAAGTTTTCTTCTACTTTTTCTAGTGGCAAAGTCTTTGATAACATCCTCGAAACTAATTTTCCTTAACACATCCGCTTATGTACTTAGTAAAGATAAAGCATCAAGCCTTCCTTGTTGCATAATTGTTCTGTTGAGATTTTTTATGTACTTTAACTGAGAAAAGGAACACTCAGCTGAACAATTGGTTATCATTAATGATAAGAATATGCGGTATCCAATATCAACATTTGGAAAGGCACACTCAATATTGTCTTCAACAATTATTTTATAAAGTTCTGCATGAGTGAATTTTGTTTTTAGAGTTATTGTTGCACTGATTTTATGCCGCACATAATAATGAAACTGCTGAAAATTATTGTTGAAGTCTCCTGGGTAAGCAGTAATCAGGTTTTTACAACCCCGAGAATACCGTTCACTTTCATATGATGATAACGTGACAATATGTGGCACACCGTTTAGTATCGAAAATCTCTCTCTGAAATTACTTTATATACCTCTCCTCTTCTTCCCATCACTGTTTATTTATGCGAAATTTATCTCTCGCATTTAGGCATAATTCTGGCGCATTACCGTCATTGGGTACCTTCTTTCTGATACACTTTCGAGTTTTATTTAGCTTGTAATCCACATCTGGTAACATTTCTTTTATAGCTGCTTCATATTTTTCGAATTGATTTCGTGAAGTAAACAGTTGATCAGCTAATGATTCATACAGATCTGCACACGTTTTTAAATTGACCTCCTCATTCTGTAGGACTTGGTTTACTTTATGAAAATTTTGTAAAATCTCTTTCCAAAAATTCAACATAAAGACGAATTCTATTTCTTGCATCTTATTGGCTATATTATATGCTTCTCTTCTAGTGTCTCCCTTTTGATATTGGTCTTCAGCTATACAATCAAGTGCTTTTAAAATTTTAAGAAAAGTTTTCATTATTGTTTCTGTAGCCATAGCATGTGTCGCCCATCTCGCGTCAGAGATGGATTTTAAGACACCTTCGTTTCCAATACAACCTTTAAGGATTTTCCACCGGCTGATTGATGCTGAAAAAAAATTATAAAACCACTGGACCATCGAGAAGAAATTAACTGCCTCTTGGTTGCAGTCCACAGCACTTTGACCTATTAGATTCAATGAATGGGCTGGGCTGCACAGGGTATATATTATGTATATAGCAAATTTGTTTGTTTCAATAATTGTTTGCTGGATCCCTTTATAACGCCCAGACATATTAGCAGCGTTCTCGTAAGATTGACCTCTACATTTCGGGAAGTTTAGCTTACAATCTTCGTGTAAGTAATGCAAGACCTGATTTGCCATCTCTTGGCCAGTATGGATTTTCCGTTCTAAGAAAGTTAAAAATCGTTCGCAAAGTAGTCCATTCTTTACGTATCTAAGAACAACACTTAACTGGTCCACATGTGACAGATCTGGTGTGGAATCGACTGACATACTAAAATAACCGGAAGATTTCACTTCGTCAACAAATTTTCACGCAAGTAAAAGAGTATATATGTTGAAGGGAAATAGATGTATACATTAAAACATAAAAAAATTCAGCTAAAACTAAAACTCTAGTAATGCAAAACTGAAACAGAGAAGTAGTCATTGTGCATTTAATTTTGTACAATTGATCAAAGCGCTTTGAACAATTTACCAGCAAGAATAGCTCGGTGTAACCAATCAGAGCTCCCTTAATTGCGTGGAACCAATCAGAAATATAAACAGATCATACTGTAGACTCGATTCCGGCACATTCGAGTTTTCACTTAAAAATAAAAATTCTAGTGGGGAACAATTATTGTCCATTTTGCTCAATTGTGTGGTGTTGGTTTTTTAGCATATGTAATGGGACTTTTTAGCCAGACAAACCTATGATTTTTATTTTTATTATGTGCTCTTTGCCCTAACCTAAGAAAGTATCTCGCTTACTTTCCGCTCTGTATGGTGACCTGCCAGAAGGTTTCGTAAGCTCGACATCCACCAAAATTATTAGATAGTAAAACCGGGACTATTAAAGATACCGGCTGTCATCACGGTTTTCGTCATTGTGTGACCCCATCTTAGTATAACCAGGATTGGTATGAATACCGGTGTATGAAAGAAAAGAAGTGAATAATATCAGCAAATGCTTATCACGTTTACACGCTGCTTTTAACAAGTTCCAATCGTATTTGACAATATCTTGTGGTAAATTAGCTAAACAAATCATAAATAGAACATAATCTTTAAGAGTCTGGTAACTCAAACGGGTACTAAAATATTAAGCTTTTCATAAATTCTTTTTTACAAAATGTCTTAAATTTTTTCTCTATCCACTTTTTTGGTGCCCCTTTCCTCTTTATGCCCTAAGCACGTACTTAGTGTGCTGATAGGTTAATCCGGCCCTGAGGGCCGACTTATGTAATCCTGTACAAATCACAGAATTAGGGCGCCATCGGTTGGCAATATCATGTAATTAGCGATTAGTCATCTTGTCCAACTCGTCATCTTACCCTCCCTTCCCCTAAAAAAGATTTCTTTAGAATTTACACTTTAATTACTTTTATGGGAGAATTTTCAAAACAATGATGTGACTGTATAGTTTACCAAGCATTTTATGAAGGTAGTCGAATTCGACAATAATTAGTCAGAACTTCTTATCGTAGTCATTCCTTTATTTTGTCAGAAAAATAAGAAATCTGGAAAATCTATAAATCGTCAATCATAAACAGCTTTATATGCTCCTACTTTACTTAATTCCCGTGTATCAACGCAATTAGAAGGAGAACATGAACATAAAATGTGTAAGTGTAGCTTGTTAATTTTATTTTGTATTTATTACAGCCAGGCACACAGAGGGAATTAATCTTGAATTACTATTAGCTGTTGTTCAGCGTGCTCTAATTTGTGTATACATATACATACCTATTAACAACAATTATTATTAAGGTATCAAATCAGGCGTTCTAATTCAATTTAAAGGTACGCAATACCCATGTAACTATACCTACTAGGTATATACCAATAATTTCAGTAATCAAGAATATACTTATATAGTCCAGTGTGGGTCTTTTCAGGCGGAAATCTTTTGTTATTCTCAATGCGAAGTCGTAAATGTGCTAATAAAATTGCAATAAAAATTCTTCAAACAAACACTGCTCTAATTAACTTTGCTAATTTTTCCCGGAGGGAAAACAATTTAATGGGTTTGGACCGAGTGTTAATCCGGATAGAACAAAAAAGGGTTGAGTGAAGCTTATGAAATTCTTGGATAACGATCTCCGTTAGAAAGTTGCGTGTAAGAAGCTCATAAAAACTTCCTGAACATCTAGAATCTGGGTGTAGTGTAGAAAGGCTATGAGAAAGTTCTAAAAATATGTTATACATGGCAGCTTATAATATGTATAATGTATATGTATGTATATTATATAAATAGGTATACGGGATATTTATTAGTTGTTACTAATTATTGTTACTGGCCTATTCTGCTGAACAATATCAAAATAGGAAGTTGAGATGTGATGTAACGATAATGCCAACAGCAAATTGAAGTTTGTTCGGTGTAAAAAAATTTTGAATAAGAATTTGCATGAATAAAACAGCATATATGTATGTATGTAGGTACATATATACCAGTTGAAGAAATATCTACAATGATTTTAGAAGGTTGATTGGAAGAAATATTCATACCTATATAGGTCAATGCTGAATTGATGTTCCATAAGTAGAAAATCAATTTTTTTTTGAAAATATTTCTTGGGCAGTAAGACGATCATAATCAATTGTTTTTTATTATATAACATATGCTCGAAAATTAATCAAAATCTCAGACTGTCTGCTCTTCTTTTGTAGATAGATAGCGAAAATACACATTATTTTTATAAGGCAACACGAAATTTGAAGCGTAGTACAATGGAGAAAGAGATGGTAGGACATTACTGTTCTTCCAGAATAAAACACACATATTTATCAATTATGTATTATATAAGTTTAATACCAAAATTTTGATTTTAAGCAAATTTCAATCGAATAGGTATTCCATAACCAAAAGGCTGCAATTGACTTTCGATTGGGGTAGCAAACAGGAATGGCCAAATAGGCCACATTTCCCGTAAGGTCTGAAACACAATTGGAGCTTTTCAGCCAGCTTGAGGCTAGCCGACAATGTAAATCAATGTAGAAGAACACAATTGGAGCTTTAAGTTTTTTGCCAGCTTCAAGCTGGCTTGAGATTTGATCAAATTGCAAATTTCAAGCCCAATGACTGCCAACTAGAGGGAATTTTTAATGTTGCCAACTGTGCGAATGTCAAAATATGAGATGAGAATGGCTTCGGTTGACACATTTAAGAAGTAAACTTCTACAAAAAATGTTTAAATGGAAGCAAACTTATAGAGTTATATAGATAAGATGAAAATAAGCCGTTCCTGTGGGACATAAAAAAAAACTCAGTATTATTTGTACATATAATTGGTACATCTCGAAAACAATCCAAAAAAGCATGAATTTATCGTAGTTTTGGAAAATCGGATGCATTTACTGTCGTTCCTTAATAAAATTTCTCAACATAAACAAGTTAAAGTTCCAAATGTCAAAAACGCCAGTTGTGTTCAATTCGGCTTTTTTAGTCAGCTTTAGCAGAAAGCTGGCGATAAAACTCCAATTATGTTTCAGGCCGAATGAATTCTAGTTATGTTTGTAGTCCATATTTTAAATGTATTTACACACATTTTAAGATAAGATAATATAAGATAATATTTATTAGCGTGATAACTATTAATATAACATCTGATTCACAATATTCAAAATTGTTTTATACTTAATTAAAATACATACTATACATGTATTATTAAATATTTAGCTTGCAACTTTATACTTGTTTCTATCTTAATTTCATTGGGAAGACTATTAAACATCTGTAGGCCTTTATGCATCAGCTGATTTTGTGTCCTCATCCTGCGCGCGTAGGGTAGTCTGAAGTTGCCAGCATTCCTTAGGTTGTATGGTTGCTCCTCACTAACATATCTCAAATTATTTGCTAGATAGTTTGGCATAAGCTTGCACTTGATTTTAAACACCGTAATCAACACAATATATGATATTCTCTGTCTAACATTCATCCATTTCAAAGACTCAAGCATACTATTTATCGGCGTTCTTCTATCACAATTCAAAATTATCCTCATTGCTTTATTTTGCAGCTTTTGTAATCTGTCAATCATTTCACCAGTGCACATATATATAATTGTTGCACAATAATCAAAATGTGGTAGTATTATCGTGTTATATATCGTTTTCAAACATTCCTTTGGCACGCTTCTTCTAATTCTGCTCATAAGCCCCATTTTCTGCGCGATCTTTTTACACACCATAGACACATGACTTTAAAATTCATTTTACTGTCAATAATTACACCTAGATATTTCACTTCATTAACACACTCAATAATTTCATTAGCATTAATCGTCACATTCGTGTTGCTGTTTCATATCATACATTTTGACTTATTTATATTAAGCTTCAACTTGTTAACGTCCAACCACTCTATCAAGCGTTTAAGTTCCACGTTCATTATCCTTTCGCATTCACTAACATTTTCTCTTTTAATAAATACTAATGTGTCGTCAGCAAACAACATTAACTTAACACTATTAAGAACTGAGTTCATGTCATTAATATAAATTATAAATAGTAATGCACCTAGTATAGATCCTTGCGGAACTCCTATAAGAACATCCTCAGGTTCTGAGCATGATTTGCCAAATTTCGTACGCTGTTTTCTATCTTTCAAATAGTTAATGAACCAATTCAGCTCTACGTTATTAATTCCAATATTATTTAATTTTACTACTAATATGTCCCTGTCGATTGTTTAAAAGGCTCTCCTAAAATCAAGAAATACCGCTATTATTATCGATCCTTCATCGATAAATTTTTTCCACTCTGAAATCATCCAGATTAACGCCGTTTCGCATGAGTGCTTACTCCTGAAACCTGACTGTTGCTCTACTAGTACTTAATTTTTTTCAATAGTTGTTTGTACACTACTTTTTCCAACAATTTTTCCATTACTGGAAGCATATTAATTGGTCTAAATTCTTCACATACTTTAGTTTCTTTAATTTTTTCAACAGGTATTACAACTGAGCTCTTCCATGTTTTACGAAATTCTCCACTAAGAAACTTGTTAATTTTCCAAAAAGTAAACAAAGTTTTTGTGCGGGGCATCTGCGGTAAAAATATTCTTTTTCAACTTTATTTTGAAATAATTCACATACGGGTTTAATTTATATAAAGCTTTGTTTTTACAAAAAAGATAATTGTCTGAAACGCGATTTTTCTAATTTATAATCCGAAAGATATTTGCAAGCACTGACCGAAAACTTCATTTCTGGTTTTTTAATTGTTATGAAGGTTTTAACAGGCACTAGTGGCACTATAAAACTTTGCACAAAATAAATTTCATATATAAAAGTTTTGAAAAAAAAAAACTAATTAGGTACGTTTATTAAATTTCAAAAATCAATTTTAAATTGAGTAAATAGGTCTGTTTACGTACTCGAATTTGTGTGTGTGAATGCATTATAACATTTTCACCCAAAAGCACCCAAACTCTGTTCACGTACTCAGGAAATGGGGGAAAATGTGTAGATGTTACACTTCCCCTCCAATAAAGTTTTAGCCCAAATCCAACCAAGGAAAAACTCGGGGTAACTAAGTAAAAACTATCAAAACAAATAAAATTTAAAATCGAGAATTGTCAGAAATTTTAATTGTCAAGCGAAAAATGGAAAAGCCAGTAGAATTTGAAACTGATCTGCACTGTTCGCCCATGTCGTATAAAAATCTACAAAATAGTAAGTAAAATGAATAGATATGTTATATTTGGCACTTTATTTTCAAATTAAAGTTGTTAGCTTGACAGTTTGTAGTTGTCACTTTCGCTTTCTGCCCAAGAACACACAAAGTTGTTCATGTACTTTCCAAATTTGATAGCTTCCCCTCCTGCACATTTTCACACAAAAAAGCCCAAGAACGAAAACAGCCGAGAAGTACGTGAACAAACCTAATATGTTCACAGAACAAAAGCACATTTGACAATCATACCTTTGTTTTCAATAGTTCCTTCTTGAATCTCACTTACTCCTATGCATAATGTCCTGCTCTTAAAAAATTACGCTCATGTCACTGACATATATATAAATGGACTGACTGATATCCTGTTTCATGTGCCATGGCACCAGTCTCGATTTCAGAAAGTATGCTCTCAATGTCAATGCTACCAACTGTCGAAAACTGGCGCTATATTTAAGTTATGTGGGAATTTACTTATATTATGCATGGCAATGCGATTTACCGAACTTACCACAAAAGTATTTGGGACTATTTATATTGTTAAATTTTAATTATGTGTCGAAGGAAGTGTTTTTACAAGGCTGTTTTGGTTGGAAATAACGCTGAATAACAAGCAATTTTTGGTTCAACAAGCAGTCCATTTATATACATGTCAGTGGTTCATGTACACGAATTATACACGATCACTGACATATATATAAATGGACTGTTTGATCTCCTGTTTCATGTGGCACCAATTTTGATTTCAGAAAGTATGCTCTCACTGTCAATGCTACCAACTGTCGTAAATTGGCGCTATATTTAAATTATTTACGAATTTACTTATATTCATATCCGTGGGATTTACCAAATTTACCACGAAAGTATTTGGGACTATTTGTATCGTTAAATTATAATTATGAATCGAAGAAAGTGTTTTTTACAAGGATTTTTACAAGCAATTTCTCGTTCCTAATCGTTACAGTTCAGTGGGAAAGTATGCTCTCACGGAAAGAGACAGGAATATGAAAGTGGTGCCATTTGCTTTCATGCATTTTTGGTTCAACAAGCAATCCATTTATATATATGCCAGTGTACACGATTCACCCATTCCTGTTTGCTATATATTCTAAGATCTAAGATACACACACATGCAATTATTACTCAGCTGAGAGTTAGTGAACGTGAAATGGTAAGGTTACATTGTAATGAAAACTATTTTATTATTTTGTTAAGTAACGTATATAGCAAGTTTAGTCTTTGGGGAGGTAAGAAACCAAGCTGTATTTACTAGAAGACTATTTTCCTGTATGGATAGTAGTTTAGGCTCTATAGCAAATATAAAGTCACATCAAAAATATTCACCACGCATGTGGTGGATTATTTTATTTAACAGTTTACATCTCATTGTTTTCTAGAATACCTGAATGGTGGGTGAGTGAGATCGAAGTGAGTGATTTCTCTCATACAGTCATAACTGAGTGAGAATGCAGAATAGGGGCCCCGGACCCAAACTCATTTGACAATCAAGCGCAACTTTTTCATATCCGGATTCAGATTAAGCGAAAATGTTCAACATTTTCTCCAGATTGCATTGTAATTGGGAAAATATAAATTCCATAACATTTCTACTTTCCCAATGAAACAATGCAACTTGATGCTATTTTGAATCTTTTTTGCTTAGTCTGGATCCAAATCCGGGTAATATGGATCCGGATCCATATAGCTTGGATCGAATTGATGAATAGTTCCGGGTATCCGGATCCAATTTTCAGCTCTACAGTGTAAAGTTGTTCATAATAAATTTACGTTTAATTTTAGATATTTTAGATCTTCACTTCTGCATTGTTTCTTTAATTGTTTTCTTAAGTATTTTTTATTGACCATTTGTTGGAGGTAAAAGCCGAATAAATCCTGCAACTATTCAAACTGCATCTTGTGAATTTAATATCAACTTTTTCTGGAATTCACATGGAAAGCGAACTGTGTACTGGTCTAGGTTTAGTGCTAGATATGCTGGGCATTTTTTCCTATAATAAAACTCACATAGAAAAACTAATTCCTGGGGGAAGCTTGTTTGCTATTTTTAATAAAAGCGCGCCTACTCATTTCACAACGGGCAAACATCTGCAAATATATATACCTACATATTTATATATATACATGCACCTTTGTATGTACACATCCATAGGTACTTTATAACAATGCTTTCCTTGTTTTCAGAGCTTTTCTTTTATACGTCTTCTGTTTCTTCTTAGTGCTTTCGTTTTAACAACGTGGAAAATGTGAAAACAAATTGATTACAAGCGTATCATTGAAAATTGTTTTTTCTACAATTTGCAAAATATTCCGTTATTAAAACTCAATTATAGATATATTTTTCTACTTAAAATAGAATTGTCTGATGCTTATACTCAGACACATTTTCCACGTTCTGGTAACTATTATTAAAATTAATAAAATAAGGTGAACAATTAAGGACATTAAGGTTGACCTTGTTTGCCGAAGTGCTTTGGTCAAGTTTAGCCTAACTAATTACGGTAGGTTCTTAGGCCAAAATCTTAAATTACAAACAAAAGGTTGAGCTCCCATCCCATGCAATGATTTATGGTTTAAAGTAACAGAATAAATCTACACATATCTACATATATACTACATACATATAACCATATAATATATTAAGGAGGGACCACAGAAGAGCCACCGACGTCTCTTGGGATAGGTACCTTCTAGACCTTTCATGTTACTTCCCCACATATTATAAGTGATCTTTCAAAGAATGGATCTGGGGTGGAATGGAGGAGCACATACTTATATAAGGGATGTGTTGGATCCGAATTTTAACTCAGAGAAAGAGAAGTGATTTCCTTTTTTCCTTGTTGAAAGTTCACGTAATTGGCTACAATGCCAAATGAAATCTTTCCACTTGAATTTGAAGGCCTTCAAAAAAACACCCAGGCGATTACTTCAGCATATACTCGCAGAAGCAAGAATGGGATCCTTCTTTAGGGATGGATTTTCGCCTGTTGCGTTCACTTTATGTTTTTTATGAGGCAATAAAAATTGTTATCGTTTGCTCCTGGCTGGTTTATATTGACTTTGCGGTACATGTGGATGGTACTCCTGCTTTGATTCTTTTGTTCTGTTGAGTTTCTATGGACGTGGAAAAAATATTACCATGGTAGTAAGGCGTAAATAGGTATTAATGAATTGCGACTTTAGGTTATTGCTTCCCTGGAGATTCGATACGCAATTATTCAAAATATTTTATTATCGAATAGATGAAGGTGAACGAATTCGATTCCAATTTTATTTAAGGGAACTCTTTGAAAAGTTTATAATTAGGTTCGAGCTTTTTTTTTATTCGTTCAGAAAACTTTTTCCCTTTCAACTAAGTATTTATAATGAAAAGCAACTTCATATCAACGTATAATCTCGGGAAAAAAAGTTTCCCTTTTCTATTTTTATTTTCGTACAAAAGAACTTTCTAACGCGATGCTAACCAGATATTAATCAGACGGCTACATTATATGTAGGTAGATAGATATATATAAAATGTATACTATAAGGAGAAATTTTCTCGACAGTAATTCTACTGCTACTTCTATTGGTGGCGGAATTTAATTAAGCACTTCACAGAAAGGCTTCCAATTTTTTAGGATTTCCAAGTAAGACAAACAGAGAGAGAGAGAGAGAGACAGAGAGAGAATTTATAGAGGAAATAAATGTAAATGAATGAAGCTGGTCACAATTTAAGAACTTTTGCCCAAAGGGGAAGAGTTGAAAAAGGGCGAAGTTAAATGCAAGCCTTTCTTAATTTAATTTTGTGAAGTTTTTTGTTATCAAAGTTTGCTAGAGAGGTATTAGGTAGGTATATAGGATGTTCCAGTGAGGATTGTAACCGATTTATAATTTTTACTATATTCAGGCAATTCTAGTCAATTAAGTATGTTTTATGGACAAAAGTTTCTTGGCTCCTTACGAAGCTAAAAACCATTTTTGAAAGCTATTATCAAACGCTACAGCAAAGGCTAAGCTTTACTTTTCAAAAATGTTTGTTCCAGTGAATGACGAACAATTCCTTTATATTGGCAACATATGTGTTCCGTAATTTTTATCACATCTAGACTAAAGTGACATATCCATAGATCCACGATATACAGAGTAACAAGGTATGATTGTCCGGGCTGTCCACTGGATCCATTGAAAATGTTGCAATAAATATAATATGAGTTTCTTACCATAAATGTAGATTGAATTTGTTAGTTTAAAGCTCATTTCAGGGAAATCAGTTCGAATCAAAACAAACACAGAGTTTTATCGATAAAAAAATGCAAAATAAGACTGAAATACCTATAACTTGCACTCTTAACTGATTATTTAAGATCTTTTTATTATTTCTATAGTGAAATTTGTTAGTGATAATGGTAATTTTCTCAAATAGAAGGCAAATTTGCAATGCATCATAAGGAAGTGTAAAAAATGGAGTTAATGGCAAATTAAAATGTGGAATATAATTCTAGTAATCTTCCTTCAATTTATCTTTATATTTAGAAAGTAAAATTGTACTTATTTTAAGATTTTCAATAGATCCAGTAGAAAAAATTTGCATAAACATTAATCTTTATATATTTCACTTTTTAAGGAACGCGTCATGCGAATCGACTAACACAGAAAATGGCGAATCTATGGTGCCGGATAGTCATACCTTGTTAGTCTGTATATCGTGCATAGATCTTTAACAGCTAAGATGTCTTAGTGAATTCAAAACGAGAGATTTCAACGTTTAACGTAAAAAAAGATATATTTTGAAATTCAACTTAATATTCAAGTTTTCTTATTCGTAAGTATGGAAACTAATATTCTAACGTTTTTTCATCGTTTTTCTTTGATTTTTCTTATCGCGACGAAAGCATTTTATTGCATAGATACGTCAATATAAAGTTCATAATTTTTTATCCTTTTCTTGCCATTATTCCTACATTTAGAGAAAAGCATACTGAAATATAAAACTAACTTTCCCTTTTCTTTTTCTTAACGTTTCTTTAAAACACATTGGATCTATGTCATTTCATATTTTCCTCGGGAGTTTTGCAGTAGGTTAATCATGTCCAGGCAAATTAATTGGTAAAGATTTGGAAAAAATATTTCAAAGCAAAAGAAAAAAGAATGATGTTGATTTTACTGATAAGTTCCCTGAAAAAATACAATAAAAACTTGTTGAGAGTGTAGAACCAAAAATAATTTCATTTAAGGATAAATTAGCAAAATGGCTTAAGAAAGTAATAATAATAATGCCGGTAATTTTAATTTTTGCTCGTGTATTTTTTTTTACTTAGATTAGTTATTTATAGCCTTTCGCTCTAGAATGTTCAGCTATAATTGGAAAATCACGTAAAATGTTAAAAAAAAACCACACCCTTTGTTCGCATTTTTATTATTAAAAGAATTCAATGTTATAGAAAAAAAAATTTATTGAAATAAAAATACAAATTAATTACAATTTTAATTGTTTTGTTTCTTGATTTATTATATCATATTCATAGTCATCATCAGATTCATTAGCATTACAAACATTTCCGTTGACCGTGTCTGTATTTCCAAATAAACATTGTCCATCTTTATATCTTGGAGCTGTATCACATTTCTCACCCTTTTTAATTATTCGAGAAAAGATAACATACATTTTTTTCTCGAGATTTCTCTAATGCATTTTATAATATTGTTACGTGCAATAGAAAGAGACAACTGGTGACATCTCCTGGCAATGGAGAGTAAATGACTTCAGGTTCGGAGAATTGATTATGGAATCTACAGGAAGGTTCAGGAATAGAATGAATAGAACAGTCAAGAAGCTAGTGGAATAGAATACTCCAGAATAATCTGGAGAGTTTCTTGGGTATAAATATAACAGTTGTCACCGCCAAAAAAAAAAGAGTCTTGTCTTAGACGTTGCAGTGTTAACAAGTGAAAGTAATTAAGAAGCGAAAGTGTGTAATTAGATTGCGATAATTGAAAGTACAGTGTTAGCGATAATTAGAGTTGAGTTGATTAATTGAGGAATTGTGAATTTTATATGATTACAGTGAAATAAAGAACTTATATATTAATTATTTAATATTGTGTTTTAAATAACGAACTAAAGGCCACGCTCGCAACAATATAAACTGAAATTCAAACAAAATAAAAAAAAGTAACGTAAAAATAAATTCTTCAAGCTTTACAAATATATATAAAAAGGTTTATAAAAATATAATAAATTTAATCATTTTTGTGATTTAAAATAATGTTTTAAGAAACACAGAGCATCCAAAGTTGAATCTCCCATCCTTGTTCTTTTTTTGGTAACATAATCTGTTGCAATAGAAAAATTCCGCTCATTTTGCGTAGAAGTTGGTTTAATGGTCAGAAGTGCATTCAAATGATTCTGCAAATTTGAGGTTCTCTTCTCATTTGCTCCAAATATTTTAAATTTCTTTGTTAATGATTGAAATTTGTCAGCATTCGGACTTTCATATTCTTTTAAACTTTTTGTAATTGCAAAATTTATTTCTTGCTGTAGACTTGCTTCTTCTTCTCGATCTGGACATTCTTCAATATTTTCAGTTTCACCAGTTAATTCAGTATATCGTTATCACTGCTTTTAGTTTCAAAAATTCTATATATCTCCTGTCTTGGTGCCATGTAAAAAAAACTATCATTTTCTTTATGTGACATACAATCAGGATTCTGTACGAGCCTAATAACAGATACTAAAGTATAATCCCTCCTTTTAGACATTTCCTCCCTAACTGCGTTAAGGAGGTCTCCACTTAAATTACATAGTGTTTAATTTTTCCAAAGTTGTAAACAAAAACCTGAGAACTCCTTCAGCAGATAATAGTGTAGAATCTTCTCGGCTAAGAGGTTCAATTGTAATCCAGAGTGGTTTTAATGTTGCTAATATTATTTTAGCAACCTCAACATAGCCGTCATTTTTTGATTGGACCGCTAATTCTTACAAATCTTTCTACCATAGCCTCCATTGTATTCCATCTAGTAGAACAATCTAAGATTACCATTACCTCTTTTTTCTCCTCTTCCAATACATATTTTTGTAATATAGCATTTTTAACGGGGGAGTTTTTAAACATTTTTGATATTTTTCGAATGGATTTAATAGCTTTTTCGATTTGGGGTTGCAAATAAACATCAACGTTTTCCACAACTTCTATATCAGAATCATCATCAGAGTTATTATTTTCATTTTCTAAATCTTGTATTTCAGATACGTTATCAGATTCCAGTTCCTCGATACAAGCAAAGTTATCAGGATGCCTCTTCTTGGTATAAAATACTTTCAGAACAGCCAAATTCAACCCATGATTGTAACAAAGTTGGTGAAATTGAGAAGATAATCTTCCAAATTTCTGCATTACAGCAGCACCATCACTCATTGTAGCTATTATATCGCCATTAAATTTGATATTAAATGATTTTAATTTTTCTTTTACTAATTCCAATGCTTTTTCAGCAGGGCAAATACCAACGACAGGAACCATCCCTAAATTGTCTGAGTCTTTGTTATTATAGTAAAGGTGTACATCCATATACCTTTTATGTTTCATGCTGGTCCATTCATCAATGGATATACTGAATTTTTTACCATTATCTTTGTGTTTAATTATTTTTTTAATCAGCTGTTTTTTTATATCTTCATAAAAGTTCAGCATTAATTGCATCACTTTGGTAGAGTTTCGTGGTAAATTAAATCCTTTGCCACTCATAGATATTCTAATGAGATCACTTTTAATAATTCTGTGAAAAGATATTCCATCAACAGCTGCTAACTTTGAAATTAATTCACCCATAGTTGGTCGTTTTAAGAAAGATTCAATTACTGAATTACCTCCGTACCTGTATCTTTTGGGATTTTTTGAGGTGGTTTGACCATAATTGTTTTCTTCTCTTTTATACTCATGTACACCTTCAAGATGCCTACGCAGCCCAATAGTCGCCGAACCATTTGCATGAAAGTGATTTAAGACATATTTTACATATTGCCAAATCTTTATTCCTTTCACTTTTTTTAAAATTTCCCAACAGTCGTGGTAAATTTTACTCATTTTGTGGGTAATTGTTGGTTTCTATTTTTTTAATTAAAATTATTTTAAAAACAAAATTTATAATAAAACAACTTCTTACCTTAAATTTATCATATAGGTTTATCTTACTTATATGGACTTCCTTTTTTTTTAAAAAAAAATATTTTTACATACAAAAATCTTTCACAACGCAATTAATTGTTAAGTATAAAACAACCACAACCACTGAAGTTTGAGACAATTATGAATAAAAAAATAGAAAACTCACGGTGTTTTTAAAAAAATTGAATGACAGTGATGAATGAAGCCGCTGTTTAGAAACAACGATTTTATATGGACATTGCATAAATATAGAAAGGAAATTTTTGTGTGTAACTAAATTTCTCGAGAATTAGGAAATTGGTGCGTGTTACTAAATTTCTCGAGAATTGTGACTTTATAATTTTCTCGAGAATTTCTCGAGAAAAAATTCTCGAGAAGAAACACTTTCGATGGCCAACTAATTGCATTATTTTTAGAGAAAGCGGAATTTACATTAAATGTTATCTTGCACATGCATTCAATTTTCCAGTAAGAAGCGCTATTAAGATAAGAAATGTTACTTATTCCTGTGTTTAATTGAGGCGCGGCTACTAGTCCAATATGTAATTGTGGTTGTGCATTAAAACTAGTTGCTCCACGAGCAGGATAAAATCCACCATAATTCTCTATTTTCCTAGTTACCTAATTAATTAATGTATGAGCGTCGTGGTCGTTACCTAATTCAACATCGCCAATAGCAGGTTTTCCACTAGACATTGAAAAAAAATTGCACATCCATAGATCTGGGCCTGGTAAAAGTTATTTAAATAGAATTTGTATTTCTGTTCCACGGTACAAAGCTGTCTTTGCCAGCTTTTATTAATCCATTTTCAGGTTTATTATTTGTAATGAACTATTTCTTGACCTATTGCCTGATTAATTAAAAATTCTTGCTACACCATAATTATGAACCATATATTTTGGTAATTTACTTCCATCAGGATTTTCTGAACGGTTCCATTCGTGAACATAATATTGTTCTATTGGTTGTGGAACATATAAAGCATTGCTATTACCATGTTCGAAATATTTCTTTGCCATTTCTCTAGGGTCTATTTTGTTAACACCAGTAGGCTTCCTTGGATTTGATGAATCGATTTCGTACTGTTTATTACACCCATAAAATTGAACATTTAATCCCTCACAGATTAAACTAATAGGAACATATTTCGAAGTTGCAGTACCACTTAATGTAGTTCCGGTATCGAACGCAGTTCTTGTACCCACCGGTGTAACTTTACACTCAACTTCAATAATTTTAGCGCCAAAAGGTAAAGCTTTGAATTTGCATGACTCAAATAAAAGTGCAGATAATCAACAGGTATCAAATCAATAAGAAATTAAAATTCTTGTTTTTGTAAATGTTGTCACACTTGATGCTTGATGGTGATGGATTAGTAGGTCTTATTCACGTTAAATTCGATTACTTTCAGATGTATCCATTGGAACCACTGCTTCTCGAGCAACCGATGTTCTACTAGCACCTTCAGAATTAGCACCAGTATCAGGATTATGAAATAAATCTTCAATGAACTGAACTGTACCAGGAGATAATGGACTAGTTGGTCTAACTGCTCCAAGAAGGTTAGGATCTTCTTCAATTCGGGGTAAGAAGAAATAGTTCCCTCATGTCGATAAGAAAATATTAAAAAAGCAATACATCCATTAAAGATTTATAAAAAAGGGGAAACTATATGAATTTTATAAACCATTAGAACCACAGATGCAGCGTTTCTGAAAAAGGAAAAGTTATCACTTTCTGTGAAGTTTAACGAGTTTTTAACGTGAAAATCTCGTTTTCTTTACATTTTCAAGTTATTTTCGCTGAGGTGATATCTTAAATGGCAGCGTACATTAAAGTGACTCATAATTAGAGGGGAAAAGATTCATTCATAAAAATTTATTAACTTATTAGAAATGTGAGCTAATTAGGGTCTTCAAAACCCGAAATCCCGGGATTTAATTTTTGTCTGAATTATATTTTGAATTTTTTTCTCAGACAATTTATATATATTTTAACGAAATATGGATATAGAGTTTTTAAAGCACTTGTTCTCCCCCATCCTCTTCTATTATGGGATTGAAAGTTTTCTATTTGTTCGCCTTATTCGTGTTGTATTAGATGGTGTTACATCTGAACCTCACTTTATTAATGCCGGTGTCCCCCAGGGTTCTGTTATCTCTCCGTCTCTCTTCATAATTTTCATTAATTATTTGCTTTCCCTTACTTTCAATTTCATTCATCGGCAAAGCTGATGACTGTACCCTTGATTTCGTTTCCTCCTTTGATAATCTTGCGCTCTTCAGAGGGAATGCCGCATGTGTTAAATAAGATTGCATGAGTCTATCATTGAATGACTATCTTGACATTATCCTTGCTGGCGACAAAGCGAATCGTGTCGAATTCATTGCATCTAAGATCCAAAGCTGTTTCAGCTCTTTAAAAGAAGATCATCATTTAACGACTCCCATTTCATTTGATGGAGCTTTAATTTCTGATTCACCGTCACTGAGTAGTCTTGGAATGAACATTTCCAGTAAATTAAGCTGAACAGAGCATGTCTTCTCTGTTGCCAAAGAAGCATCGAAATGTCTTGGATTTATAAAAAGATGTAAGAAATATTTCAGCCATCGCCAATGTTCTGATGAAATATGTAGTCTGATGTCTTGTAGATTAATTCCTGCATGCAATACTCGCGCTGTAAGCTGCGCACATCCTTTCACTCTTCAAAATACTTTTGGCCGTACAGTAAAACTCCGTGATGCTTTCTGATCCCGAACTGTGCGAATGTAGAACAGTCTACCATCTTCTGTTTTTCTTCGGGTTTATAATCTGCGAACGTTCAAGATTGACATATATTTGCACCTCCGCCACTTTCCTCATGTCCCCTAATCCTTTCCCTGTCTCCTTCCTACCATGCTGTGCTTTCCATCACAGGGTATCCCCTGATCTTGGCTTAATAATATATAAAAAAAAAAATATTTTTTTCTCAACAAAATATTCCAATAATTAAATTTATGCCGTATTCAGGATATATTTAATTACCATACATTTGCTTTCGTATATGGTTTTATTGAAATTTGGGCACGCGTAAGAAAATTTGCGAAGTTTTTTACACTGCATATTATTTCTCAATAAGTAAAGCCCGCAAATAATAAAAGATCAATACCAATGCAAGTCCATCAATTATATTCGTATTGATAAATATATTGAGAAAATGAGATTGCACTCTTCATAATCTTTACTTGTTGAGTTTGTTGTAATTAAAATAATTCTGATTGAAGTCTTGCTGCAACTCACGATATACTGACAGTAACAAGTTATGACTGCTACGAACCATGGTAGGTCATCTTGAACTTAACGGCATTACATGAATGTACTACAGGACTTTTATATTAATTGATTGTTATTTTTTATTTATCTTAATTAATTTTTTATTTATATTAATTTCAATAATCAGGAACAAAATATTAACATTTCAATGCACGGATTAAAATTTCTGTTATTTCTTACCTGATCGCTTCCAAAAAGTATTATTTGTCTTTATTAAACTGTCGTTGTTGCCATGAGATTTATATGACGTACAGAAAGAGTACTTATGATCTGTCCGAATCTAAATTTTCTCCATCGTCTTGTTATAACTTGTTATAAATAAAATTAAAAAAATTACCTAAATTGGGCAACACAATCTTGATGTTGTCATACAAAACTTTGAATTTTCACGTTATTTAACTTTTATTTTATCTAGGGTATATTATGATTGGTCTTATATCAATTATAACTTTTTCTCTTGTTTTGAAAGTGAAGTTTGAGTTTCGTTGATTTATTACTGAGAATAATATTACACAAAATGCATTGTTGCTTCTCTGTAGCATTACTGATCAAAATAAAAAAGCAAAATTTTAAATGTTTAAATGTCCAAGGTAATTCATTTTCGTCGATAAATGATATTAGCGATGCAGAAATCCAACGAATCGACTGATGACGACTTACTGACACTTGACCACGATTTCACGAAAAATACAATACGAACGACGATCAATATGGCATTAAAACTATTAAATGGAAACACTATGAAGGAGTTTCCCAATTTTACCCATCTACAAAGTTGACTTTACTTATTTAGTAAAATTATCGTATATATTCAAAATTTTAGCTCGTTAGGTCAATTCGTCTAAAGAACAGGAGAAAAAAGAAAATTTGTGTTCCAAGGTTCTTGTAGTAGAGCCCTAATTTTATTCAATCAACAATCAGCTTTGGCTAAAATTTTTGATGGACATAGAGATGCGTTAATTTTAAACTTAGAAATTTACTCGAAAATGGAGCTCCTTCCACAGACACACGTCGTGGAGCTGGAAGAAAAGCAAACTTTGATTGGTGGAGCCATTATCTACTTTTTAAATGAATAAGAAAACTCTTTTGTATTTTAAAAACAAATAAATTGAAGATTAAAAATATAGCCGTATACACTTTGAATATAATATAATCTATTTGGTTGCAGCTTAATTTAACCTTAGGTACTTTTCTACTAATTAGTTTGACAATTAGAGAAGAAGCTCAATTAGCAATGAGTTAAGCTACAGTCATCCCATAAAGATCACACAGCTAAAAACCTCATTCCACTTTCCTAGCAGGATTACTCCCTTTTGAAATTTTTGACATTTTAAATGAATTAAAGAACAAAAAACTAGCCGGAAACCTATTATTGAAAATTTGCATCCTTGAAGCACCTAACTTAAGCATAATGATCTGCTTAACCCTTTGGTACTAGTTTCGTATTTAACTCTGAAAGCAATTTCAATTTTAATTTGTCTTAATCAACTTTAATTAAATTAAATAAAAGAAAGATTAAGAAATTCATTTCCAAAGTATTAAGCAAAGGATTTATGTCCTTTTCTCAGAGCATTCTTTCTGAAGGACTATAAGTAACCTAACCATATACCTATACCGAATACAGCGAATCTAATATTGTTCGTAAGAAAAATAGGCTCTTTTGCTCTAGAAATAAAAATTCCTGTTAATTTAATTTGGTGAGGAACGTCAATTACAGGATATATTCGTGTGGAACTGTATACTATACGTTAGTTGTGCGTAAGAGATTGTTTCTATTCTGCTTCCCTAAACTACTAAGGCACGTCCTTTTACCTGATGTATACTTATTGGACTGAAGAATGTGTATACTTGGTTGTTGTGTGGCCCATATTACCTTGATTTAAGCTGTAGAAATTTTTGAAAGCTCTTAGTAAAAATTTCTCCAGGCCACCACTAGTTGCGAGATTGGAGATGATATTCTCCTGCCTGGTCTTAAATATTGAGCTGTTGCGCTTTTTAGTACACCGGAAATTTCCCCTTCAACATCCAGGGATATAAACACAAGGATTTACTTGGTGGGCTCCACCGAAGGACTATACCAAAGTCGTTAGCATTTTTCCTGTCAGTCTGATTATCGGCTCAGTTGCGTTCAAACGTGGCTGATCCCACAGGAACATATCTTTGTAAAAGGGGACCGTTATTCCCTGAAGTACATACAAGCATATGTAAAAAAGTAGAAATTAAGTACAAAATTCAATCTGAAATATCTTCAGTATTGTATCAGTGTAGTAGTCGTGAGTGATTATAATACATAAGCAATACCTACGCACGTATAAATATCGCTTGGGTGCCCATAAGTGTGAAATCTCCGAGGTAGAGCGCTTTTTCAACAGGTTGATTGAGTTTAGTTTGTAATTTATTTTCGATACTATCACGATAAAATTAATCGCAATTATCATCCTATTTTATGTAGACATTTTAACTATATAACCGTGAAGTGGCATATCAGTGTTGGTAAATCGGAATAAAAGAAAGGCTTTAATTGGGCATCAGTAATTTTGATAAACTGTACAAAAAAAAAAAAAATTGGTATTTTGCTGGTAAGATTAAAGAATAGTTAGTGACGTAGCAGTGAGTGCGAAGAATGAATGGTGTTAATAGATAAGTGTACTATAAGTGAATAGTTAGTGAGAATGGTGAAATAACAACCTTAATGAGTGAGAAAAGTGAAATTTAATTTGCAATTTCATTTTGGAATTTATCGCGGCCAGCCTTATAGAGGCGAAAGACAATTCGTCTTTGTTTTTCTCACGGAACTAATGTAAGCTTTAAATTTGTCTACTCTTTTTTTTGTATTATTTCGTGTATTCGAATTTTATTTTTGAAATAAGATCTTTTATCTTCGGGTATCCTTCTATAACGAATTCCTTTTCACTACACCTCTCTGTACCTATTTTAAATTCAATCGCATGTATCATTCAATGAAATAAGCAATTCTTGAGATACTTGCGCAAAAAATTGTGCATAGTGAAGCTGGGAGCTGGAACTGGGACTGGGACGTGTTTCTAATGTTTTATAAATATAGGAATCGTTTTTTAGGAAGATACGTGAAGTGGGGCACGAGAAACTGGTGCCTCACAAGTTCTATTTTTCTAAAAATAGTATCTTTTACATACTCCTATCTTCTATCCACGGATATTTTCCTATCAACGGATACTTTTAAAATTCCTCTAAAGTCCTTCAATTTGGCAAAATGTTAGATATGTACTGTACATGCTTGTATAGGCATCCCTTGCTTGTATGTACATATGTAAGTAGGTGGTACAAAGAGCAATATTCTTGTTGCGAAAAATTTATTAATATGTTTTCAGTTAACAAAAGATTAAATTTTTTTTATTACAAAAGTATGAGATCCAATGTAGTTTGTTTTCTAAATAAATAAATTAAGTTGAAAAGAAAGATTTTAATTTGTAATTTGTATAGATACTTCTTAGAATAGCGTTTGGTAACTTTTGAGATTTTAAAAACTTTCTAATAATGGGTGTAATTTAGAAGAACAAAATGTAGAAGAAAATTTAAATTATATGAAAGCACAGTTGTACAAATGAAAGAAGATTTCCTAAAATATTGCTGCTGTTAGTAATGATTTTAATTAATTTTGACTATTGAAAATTTTTAAATTGAACATTAATATTTCTGATTTGAAAATTTTTTATAAGAACATGGTTGAACTACTTGTCTTCAGTATGTATGATGTTATCTGGGGATTATTGTGCATGTTATCATCTCTAATATCGATAAATTATGGATAACATTGAAAAATTGAAAAGAAAGTAAATTGAGAGATTCTGATACTTTCTGAACATGGATTACGCCTTTTATTTAGAATTAAAAAAAAAACATACTGAGCAAAATAAATTGTGAAAAAAATGCATGAAAATAAAATCATGAACACTTAAAATTTTGAGAAATCTGCAAGACCATAATTTTCAGAATTTTTAAGAATTTATTTATCTACTCTATTTGTGGAACAAAAAAACAAAAAAAATATTTGCACTTCAAATAAACTTTCGAAATTCTGGATTATGATAAAATTTTGAAATTTATAATTTTGAAAGCTTTATACTCAAAAAATTAAATTTTCAAATTATTTTATGGATAACAAAAACTGCTTGTTATTTATTTCCTTTGCAGGAGTTCTATAAAGTAATAATCGCCAGCATAGGTTTTCTCACTCGACAGAGACGTTAACGGAGACTGTATAAAATGAATTTTTATAGATTGATGTGCTGATTTACTATTTTACCTTTTTATTTACATCTGCATTATACAATTTTTTTTATAGAAATCAGAATTAATTTGATATTAATTCATTCATAAATAGTCAAAATTATCAAAAACCTAGTTATCGTTATCAGTGGATTCTTTAATTGATTCATATTATACACATGTGCAGTTGTATTTCTTCACAAGGAAGAAAAGCATCCTTAACGTTAAACTGAAATCTAAATATGTAAAAATATATACAAAATCACGATATTTGTTATGACTATGATATTTAATTAGAAAGTCAGTTTTTGTACATTCATGATTTGCATAACTAGTGACAAGCTTACGTTTTTGAATTTGGCTCCATTTCAAAACTGGAAAAATAAATTTTGGAAATTGTAGGAGAAAGTTTCTTGCGGTTGTTACATTTGCCTTTTCAAAGTCAGAAGTGTAAGTCAATACCAAAATTATATCAAGTATCACAAATTTCATGAAAGTACTCTTTACAAAGCGCAGTAGTATAATTTTTGGTGACATGAAACCAAATACTAAGGCTAGTATTTCTTCAATAATTTTACCGTGGATGATTTGTAGTTGCCAGATAATATTTGGTACTATCTTATTTATTGTTATCAAAAATAGTAGATTCAGTGAGAGGTAAAGTATAATTTTTAAATATTTTTCCAAGATTCGACTTAAAAATGTGGCAGCCAATATTACTACCATATTAGTTAATATCTACCCATATTTTTCATATCATATATACCATACATTACGAGTTATATGTAAAGTCCTAATATAATTTGGAAAATCCAAATTGCTATAAATATTTCTATCATTTCTTTCCAACTAAAATTACTTTGTTATTGAAGACTGCACGTAAGGTACCTGCGGCAAATAAAACCCGGAGGGTAATAAGGCCCACATTTGAAAATTCCTACCAAAAAAATTCACAGCAACCTCATACTTTATGCACACATGCATTATGCAGTGTTTTCAACTTTGAGTTTACCCTAGTAGCTAAATTTAGCTACTTCCCATCTCCTTGGTAGCTAAATTAATATTTTCTTCTTAGCTAAATGATAGCTAAGTATTTATACACGTATTATACAGGGTATTTCCACCTAGGTGGTACATAGACCAGGAGGTGATAGTATTCACGTAGAAAAAAAATTTATGGCTGGGGGTCCATATTAATCATTTCGAAGTTATAGGGTAATTAAGAAAAAATTTAGTTTTTCACAAAACAACCTGTATCTTAAAAAATAAAGTGTGCAGAGCTTCATAGCCTTTCCAGCGACTACTCAACCAGCATTGTACACCTCTCTCTCAGGAGTTATCGTGGTCTAAACTAAAAATTTCGAATTCTTCATACCTTTGTTTTACATTGACGACTTTTTTTTTTTACAAAACGGTGGGTTTTTGTCTTTGGTTTAACTCATTCTCTCTCTTTTTGGCTTTACTAATGAATGTACGATGTTCGCACTTCTGTATACAACACAGCGAGTAAACACAAGTAAATACAATTACAGAAAGTGCCAATACAATCAGTACCAAAGGTAAACTTTTTAGCACTTCAGATTCGGGGTCAGATTTTATGTTCTCACAATTTCGTAAAAACTTGATGGCCAAATAAAAGAAATCAAAATTTTTCTAGCTAAATTAATTCCTTAGTAGCTAAATTTAGCTACGGAGTGGAACGAATTAGAATGCTTGGAATTATAATTTTTGTCTAGGCAAAATCATAAGTTCTGTTGTTTTATTACTATATTCAGAAACTTGTTTAGTTTGAACGTTAGTTTGGTTATCTAGCTTATGATTTCGGTGTTTATTTTCACTCAGCATTGTGTTTATTTGATTAATGAGTAATTTTGTAAAATTTTGTCTAATAAGGCCCACTGGAGTAGACCGTGCGCCTTATTACGCTACCTAAACTATATTTAACTAATGTTCATATATAGGATTATGATTGTGACATTATTTTTGTTCCAAAGAATGAAGATTGTTTGGATTTACTCTGTTGTAGATTATGATATTTATAAATTAAGTTGTTGGGGGTTAAAAAGGCCCATTTTTAGGGTTCCGTACCCAAAGAGTAACAATGGGAACCCTATTACTAAGACTTCGCTGTCCGTCAGTCTGTCACCAGGTTGTATCTCATGAACCGTAATAGGTAGACAGTTGAAATTTTCACAGACTGTGTATTTCTATTGGCGATATAACAACAAATAATAAAAATAAAATAAAATTAAAAATTAAATTACAAGAAATTAAATACAAAAAACGTGATTTTTGGGCGTTTTTTTCCTCGTTTTATTCTCATTCATTATTATTATCATAAGTAGCCATTTTTTTCAAATGACAGCGTTATTATTATTTTTTCAAATGACAGCATAATTTTTTCACATGACGTCTACTCTCATTTAAAAAAATAAATAAAAATTACATATTGTTAAATTTTGTACGATGGTACGGAGCCCTTCGTGCGCGAGTCCGACTCGCACTTGGCCGGTTATTATTTTTATTAGAAATTATTAAAAATAATCGAATTTTGTTGATTTTCTTGAAAAACGTAATTTTTGCTGTGGTAGTTTAATAAGACCCATGGAAAAGGTTTTATAAAACTGAATTTCACTTCTGTAATAGTTTTTTATTTTTTTAGTTGTGCAAATAAATGAACTTCACGGAAAACTTGTTTTTATAGTTCTATATCACCAAACACTTGACTTATTTCATTTTCAAATTAGGTGCGCCTTGTTTGCCGCAGGTACCTTAGTTTTTACTGCAATACATGACAAATTATCTTTACAATTTTTCGAACGGTAAGACCATAGATGTCGCATGCAGTACCAAAAAAGTATACAAAATTTATATGGCTGGGTGGTCCATTCGGGAATGGACCACAACATTTGAAATGATGTATACTTCGAGTGATTGATATTTTTTCATATCTGAAGTATTGAGAAAGTCGATCAAATGTATACAAAACTGTTATTATAAAAACATTTGCTTTCGGCACGCTCTAAAGCATGTTATGGTCCATTCCAGATTGCACTACCCATTTCACAATCTATATACTCTGCTCTAGTATGCCGTGCGACATCTAGTTCTTGTGACATCTATGGTATGACAAAACAAAAACCTACCTATTATTTGAAATTATTCAACTGAAAACAAAATGTCTTTAACCCCTGTGCAGCCACTTAGTTTAAACACTTCTAACAGACCCAATAGGTCTGCACAGACCTACACATAAAAGACAACAATAGTCTATTTCTCTAAGTACGTTCTCAAAAACCTCTTCAAAAAACCAAAAGTAACGACAAAAAATGTTTTATTCAAAGTACATAATCAATTTTCCATACAAATTGTATTACAAAATATATGGGTCAAGTCTAAACAAACCTCTCTGTCTGTTAGACGAGTAACACCACTTGTGGCCGCTTACACCTGGAACTTTCAAAATAATCAAAATTTCGACGTATTTTGCATTGCAGTAGTTTGCTGCGTTCCTTTTCTAGTTCTGAATGAATCCGTATGAATCGACAGAACGATGTCATAATTTAGTTCTGTGCTCATAGAAAAGGAACGAAACCGAACCATTTCAAGTGTTTGACATTTCTTCCATTTGATAAAGTCAAGTAAAATTTCGTGATAATTGTTGTTTATGAAAAACAAAACCATTTTCCAACAAAGGCCACTTAAACTCAACTATTATTACCTCGCCCAAATTGTAAACAACACATTCACGAATACAAATTAAAATCGTCCTGCTTAAATCCGAGAAAATCTCGGGTACATTCAAAACCATTCGGAGTCCGAAAAAAGCGATGACAGATTGAAATTGAATTGTTCGGCCCGAGAAAAAGAACGACATGGATTGAAAAAATTCATTCTGAACGAGAAAAGGAACGCAGCAGTTGAAAATAATATAACGAAGATTCAGATCGCTGCGTTAATTGTTTCTTCAGTTTTTGTTCATTTGAAAAACGAAACTGTCTGCAAAGACCTAAGGTCGCTCTTACACGGTCGTTTGTGGCTTCAAAAGAAGTTCTACCATAAACGCGCAAAAATCGCATCACCCGCTATAAAGGAACAATTTTCTAAATACAGTTCGAAGGCGTTGTTTAAAAAAAACAATCATGTGGACAAAAAGCAGTTTGGTGCTAATCAGATATAACTTTTAATACCATATTTGGAAAGTAGAAAGTGAATTAAATTATTATTTTAACGTAAAATTTATAGGATGTATTATTGAAATGAAAATAACTTGGAACACAAGATAATATTTTACAGGACACTACGGAACAGTCTGTAGTATGAAGTAGTATCAAGTTCAAAACGCTACTGATAGAGGACGAAATGAGGAAACTGGAGAGGTGGAAATGAGATGAGATTTTAAATCGAACCTGGTCCAAGAATAGAACGAAATGGATGCTAAAACTTTTGAAATTAGTTATATAAATGCTGAATTCACAGAAAACAACAATATAAATGCCACAGCAATTTTGAAATGTTTTATTTAGGCTCAGTAAATTGTACATATAAGAGTTTTCTAAAAATAGACTAAAGTAAGGATGGAGCTAGTTTGTATGCCGAATAATTACAGAACTCGGAATAAGGGAGCTGACCGATTGAAATGACTTCCTCCATCTAAAAGGATAGACATCTTTTTATTTATTATTACATGAACTAATTATGTTTTCGTTTTGTATTTTTAACAATAAATCTAAATCTAAATCTAAATCACAATGATACGTGTTCATTCTTATAAAGTTTGTAAAAAAAGTATTTTGACATTTCAATTTAAAAGTAAAATTCCGTTCGTGGGTGTACCTGCTAAGTGAAAATTGAATCACACAATTCTATTTTTACACTATAGTTATAGGTTTCCGTGGAATACGAATAAAAAAGATATCGAATCTATGAAAAAATGGAAGATTGTTTCCAAATTAAAAAAAAAACTCGTGATGATAAAATGTTTTAAAATTGTTTTTATCTGATTACACTTTTAATTTCATGTGCATGTATCTACTTATATAAAAATGTCTGTATGAAAATCATCATAAGATTCTATTTGCTGTCACTATTTGACAATACGTTTTCGTAGAACTGCAATATCACTGCTATTATTAGAAACATTTGACTCATCTTCATATATATCTCAAATGGTGAAACATTTTTGCAGTCTGTTGAGCAGGATATTGATACTAAATTTCGGTGTTTCAGAGGTTTTAATAACGACCTCAGTTTTTAACCTTTTTGTTGGTGTTTTGGTGAATACCTTCAGTTCATGTTGAAACTTCTTAGCTTGTTTCTGATTAGAATCGTATGTGCGATAAAATGATTAAACGCAATTTACTTGGAAGCTCAAGACCTACTTTAATTAAATTTAGGGACGGATTTTTCAAACTCAGTTCAAATCATCGATATCTGCAGATATCATTGAATTCTCCTCCAATTTAATATGTCAATTTCACGAAATTCGGTCGTTTCTGATATTTGCTTTCGACACATTCCTGCCAACGTAGTATTAAAAGTGGCTTGTATTAGATGACAGAAATCAAAGCTACATATTTGGGTGTTCCAAGTCTGGCCACCACGACAATCATTAATACTTAAGCTATCAATATCTATTTTATCACAAATATAGCTTTCGCCATACATTCACCACTTTTGCCATGAACTTCAATGAGATCAATAAAAAATTTCTGTTTAATTGGCATTTCCATTTTTATTTATTTTTACATATCTGTTCAACATGAGACACATTAGGTTTACAGTCGAACATTATGTGTTCAGTCCACATACATATTAATAATATCCTGATGAATTTCAGCATATGCATAACTTATCCCTCGATGAAGAAATTTTATCTAAAAATATAAAAGAAAAACAAAATCCCACAAAGTATCATGCTTCGAGGATTAAAATAACATAAGATACTTATCTGACTGAACTGAATCATCAACTGCAGTCTCTAACTTTGCCTACAACCATTCTGCATTCCAATGTGTCTAAAATAAAACATAAAAATTCATTAAATTACAATAAATTAACACAGGCAAAAGTGGACCAATACGAATGAAGCGTTGCCAGGGAAACAGATGGAGCTGGGACATAGCTGTTCACGGCAGCTATAAAAGGGCGGCGAGCCGCAGCAACTAAACCATTCGGTTTTCAGAGTCTAATCTGAAAGCATCCTCCACCAGAGATTAATCTGTTTCCTATCCTTTGAACAAAAGTATAATTTTGTTTATTCCTTCATAGAAGTATAATTCTACTAATATCCAAAGCATCCAATTTTGCCGCCTATTCTAATTTCAGAGTCTAATCTGAATACCCATCCTCTGAACAAAAGTATAATTTTGTTCTGTCCTTTATATAGCAGTTCAATTCTAATAAAGTTCGAACTCCTAAAATCTAATATTTGCTCCCCAATCGTGTGACAGAAGTATAATTCTGCTTACACGCTCCAGCACGTTGCAACAGAAGTGGAATTCTGCGTACACGTTCTCACATTCGCTGTAACAGAAGTATAATTCTGTTCGTACGTTGCAGCCGAAGTATAATTCTGCTACATCGTCGCTCTCACACTATAGCAGCGATATAACTCTGTTTTATTAAATATTAGTTAGTGGAAGTTTAATTCCAATGAACTAAAATTATTCTCATTTCTTTTATTACAGAAGTAAGGAGAATAATTAACAGCTCTCCCTCTGGATTTTTTCTTTGGATTTTATTATTGATTTTTTTTTAATTTGAACTTTTAACTTGTTGAATTTTGTGGATCTTATTAAATTTTTATATTAGTAGTATTTAGGCTAAGATATATTAATAAAAACTTATATTTGAATTCAAATAAAGCTGAGTTGTCCTTTTTAAAACCCGCACCCTCCCTTACGCTCGAGACTATGATATAATACTTGGCAGCTTTAATAATTGCAAAGATTTCTTCTCGTACTTTTTGTGCTATTACACAGCGTATTTCACATTGTATCGTTTTAGAGTAGTGATGGGCAAAATAGCTCATTTAGGTCATTCAGGTCATATGAGTCTTTTGATATGACTGACTCATGTGAAAGATTCGGTCATTTGGGTCATTTGATTCAGTTGTGAATAATCATCTAATATTCTAAAATTACATACCTCACCGAATGGTTCATGTCAGAGCAACGCTCAAAGCTAAAAGTGCGATTTGTTCATGAATTATGCAGCGGTTCGCGACTGATATATCACTGCGTGTTAAACAATCAAAATTGTGCCTTTGTAACTGCTTAACTTCTGAAATGTGGTATGGCAAGGCAACCCGGTTGGGTTAGCAAATGTAAAATTGCTGCATTCTTGGATTGATGAAATTACTCTTCAGTGCTGAATAAATTTATATTTGTTTCAATTTATTTCATTCTTTAGTCATAGCTCAATAACTTTTCCTTAAGAAAAATCCTTCTAAGTAAATGAAAATTACAAATCTAGAACACAAATCCAAACTAATTGGCTTTAAGTATGTGTGCGTGCGTGACCGAACTTAAGGTTTCAACTTGATCGTTGAGGTAGAGCACAAAAATACGATTTGGCTACAGAGTTGGCAGTTGATGGACTAGTAGCAATAAAAATTAATTCAGAAAGGATACCTTTCTGAATTCCTTATAGCAACTTTTTGTTGTTTCTTACGCCGCCGAAACAACGTTGTGAGTGGAATATATCTATTCAATGTGAACTATAGATACAAAGTTTTATTTCAATGTGAAAAAATATTTGCTAAAGATCTGGCTGCATGAATAGCCCTGTTCCTCATGGTTCTATATTGGATCCTTGCCTGGCATTCTCTAGGATGTGAATATCCATTTATATGTGGACGTCCAGTTATATCTCAATAGACCTGTTGGGCTCTTAGACCATTGCATTGGATGAATGAACTGTGATTTCACAGAATCAATGTCTGGTCGAGGAATAATCAGTTGGTGTTAAGTTCTATCAAATCTCCTTGTATTTACTTCTGCAATCAAGAACTGAATTTTTCTGATATACCATCAGTAGTCTTAAACAACGTTTCGCTGCCTATGCTAAACAAAGTCAATATGTACTCTTGGTATTATTTTAAACAGCGAAGTAAAGTGTTGCGACTTCGTTAACAGCATTATCAGAAAAGTTTATGCAGGGCTTCGGAGTCTTTGGCTCACAGCGAGTATCCTATCTACTGAAAATCTCCTTAGATTTAGCTTTGCCCCACTTCAGTTATGGTAGTGTTATATTTCCTAAACTGGATAGTTTTTCTGCCCGTAAGATGGAAGTAGTATTCAACGACTGCATTTGCTTTGTTTGTGGACTTCGCAGGTTTGATCATGTTTCGCCATTTCGATCTCGAGTGCTTGGCGGTCCACTGTTTACATACTTGCGGCGACGTGCTTTAGTTTTCTTATTCAATCTAATTAATCGACCTAGATACTTACGAATATTTTTCCAGTTCACATTATCACGCCATAATAGGAATATATTGCTCCCACGTTTCTATAAATCTTACATGGAAGCTTCTTATCTTGTCCAAATTGCCCATCTATGGAATGACCTTTCCTTGAGTGCCTGCAGCTGTCGGTGCATTTAAGCGGCACATTGAAATATTTATTACTCCTTTGTTACTATAAATTGTATTCCTGATTTCCACAGCAGAATTTAAATTTTGCACTAAAATGAAACTAAGTTCTTATAGTAGTCCTAATTATATTTAATTTTTTCATTTTGTATAATTTAGAAAAATTGTATCTATATATTTCTTTCTTCTGTTAGCTTTGGAAACTCGATCTGTAGCATCTTTAAATCTTATGTACAAAAAAGATTATTAACTTTTGTGTACAATATTCTTAAATAAATATTTCTATTTCTAAGATCGATTGAAAATATGGTTTTAACAAATAAGTCAAGAAAAGCAGTTTCTTTTCTCCTTGAGTCTAAGATCTAAATGACCGATATGATTTTGAAACGGTGACTCAGCCCTTTTGATTCAGTGTACTGACTCGGTTAAAACGACCGAATCGTTTGCTATTTTATAGAGGTATGAAACTCGACTTATTTTTAAGACTACCAATGTGTCCTTAATTGTGAATTATGTCTTACCAAAAGGTCTATGAGAAGACGTTTTTTGATTTTTTTGAATAATATTTTTTGAAGGAAATTAAATAACAATAATAATAATTTTCTGATGAAGGAGTATTTTAATTCATTATGAATACGTGAGTTTTTTCATGTTGTCGTAAATTCGTCAAAATACAAATATGTATACCTATCCTTAAAAAAAAGAAGATCAGCTCTTATGATACCCAAGATAATTTCGCATTGTGACCCATCAGCACAAGTTTACACGTTGAAGTGGTTTTTCGCATCTATTTCTAGAACTGTTTGTCCGACAGTAAAAATAATTGTAACCAATTTCATAGGATTTAATATTCTGAAGAACTTTTCAGTACAATGAAAACATCTAAAACTGATTGTTTTCACAGTATACGTATAATTTATATGGCAACACCAAGAACGGGTTGCCCGATTGAGTTTATTTTTGAAATATCATTTACTATAGCTATGAAAACACTGCGTACAACATTTCAGATCTCTACGTTGACGAGTTATTGGGCAGTGTCTAAATATATAGTGAAAACGAAATTTTTGTATGGCAACCCTACGAAAGAGTTACCCAATTTGTTCCATTTTCGAACTTAATTTGACTTTTTTTTAAAGCCAACGTGTAAAAAGTCAAAAAGAAAATAACTCGATAAGATATTGTAAAGTCAAAAGAAATTATTGAAAGTAAGACTTATTCGTAGAATGTACCGTTTACACCAACTCTAATTCCGAAACCTTAATCAAATGTGTTTTAGTTAGTATACCTACTATTTTGTGAAAAGCTTGAATAAAATTCCAATTATTAGCTATGTTTTTTTATGTTCCCGCGAGACAGAGTAGAATAAGAGTAATTCAAAAGAAGGCTTCAAGTTAATTCTAGTACATAGTTGTCAGCACTTTTGATATTTACTTAATTACCACCTACATTTAACACAATATTAAGAAAGTCTGGACACATAACGACCACAGCGCCATTTAGACGGCTATCATAGGAGATTTAAATGAAGCAAAAATAATTGTATTGCTAGAATACTTATAATCACAAAAGTGCAATTTTTCCTTCTACCTTTATTTGCTTAAGCTAATAAATGTTAAAAATTTGTCAAACAAAATTGAATTTTTAAATTAATAAAAAAGTTGAGACAAGATTTGGTATTGATTTCTAGATACCTTCGAATTATAATTTGGAGACTTTGTTAAGAGCAAGTTGACACATTGCACAGAATCAAGATAGTACGAGATTATCCGCTTGACGTACTCGTACTTATCAGATTTTCTCCTTAATCTCTTAACATAGGTAATGTATAGGCGAAGAATTCGTCAATGGTGAGTTGGTTTGTAGTACGGGAATCTAAGATAATTTGGGTGTTTTTAATACTTTGTTACTTCTTCGTTTTAATTTTAAAATATTTAGGTATATTTTAACTATTGTAATAATATTTTGTACATATATAAACCCATGGTATTTCTTTATGAACCAAAATAAATTTTTCTAATTTTTATTCACAAATCAATTTAAAACGAAAAGAAAATTCATTCAAGCTTACTGATTGAAAAATATTCACAGTCGGTAAGAAAAAAATGCGATAAAAGCTTTTCGATTTGAGTTTCGAATGAAGGACAGCCTTTTGAAACTCCGTGAAATTGCAGAATCAGATTTTTTTTTGCTTTGTTGGTATTTTCAGTAATCTGGATTTCATCACATTGGGCAGGCAGTTTTTATACTTTTCTAAATGGACACGAAATGCATTTACCCATGAAATTAAGCAATTCTCGTTGTAGAATGAGTATTTTTCCTATTTTTTTCTTTTTGTAAGCTCACAGTTTTCATTGCTATACGATAAATTTTTTGCTATATAAAGCATTTAGTGAAATTCTTGGAAAGGACAGGTTTAGCTGACATTAATAAAAGTATTTAAGGGGAAAAACATTTTTAACCTTATTGAATGTGGAACTAATGCAAAATAATCCTGTGCACAAGAGTGGTATTAAGTTACATACTTGCGGCAAGTAAAGGCTGGAGGGTAATAAGGTCAACATTTAAAAATTTCTACTCAAATGAATCGCAACAACCTCATACTTGAGGACCCCAGTTTACGTCACCGAGAGAAGTACGGATGCTTGGAATTACTAATTTCGCCCAGCATTATGTGTAATGAGTAATTTTGTAAAATCTTGTCATAGGTCTAATAAGAGCCATTGAACTAGACCGTGGGCCTTATTACGCTACCTAACCTATATTCAACTAATGTTCATATATAGGATTATGATTGTGACATTATTTTTGTTCCAAAGAATGAAGATTGCTTGGATTTACTCGGTTGTAGGTTATGAGATTTATAACTAAAGTTGTTGGGGGCCTTATTATTCCCATGGGGGTTAAAAAGGCCCGTTTTTATTTTTATTGGAAATTATTAAAAATAACCGAATTTTGTTGGTTTTCTTAGTTTTAGCAAGTTTAAAAGGAATAATTCTGCTGATTACATTTTGAAAAAGTTAATTTTATTTTTGGACTTATTATACTGTGGTAGGTTTTATAAAACTGAATTATTTTTTCAAATACTCAGTTCTGTTATAGGTTTTCTATTTTTTTAGTTGTGCAAATAAATGAACTTCACGGAAAACTTGTTTTTATAGTTCTATATAACCAAATAGTTCTATATCACCAAATATTCCATTTTTAAGTTAGGTGGACATTATTTGTCGCAGGTACTTTATATGTTGTTAAGTGTTATTATTTATGTATTTTTAATGTGAGAAAAGCTATAAAAAATCTCCTCAATCTTAATGTTTGATTAATAATAATGATGATGGCTTAATTTATAATTGGATTTGATAATGATACCCAATTTGAATCTCTTTTGGAATTCGAATTTTATGATAATCGTTTCATCAGATTTACTAGCGTGTCGGTCAACGATATTCAATCTGCTATATTAGCTCGATAAAATCTAGTTGAATTGACATTATATGTAGTTTTTGAATTATTTTTTTATTGTATTTTTACAAGGTGTCCTAGCTCACAGGAATTTTCTTCATATAATAAGATTTATATCGTAATATGCTTCTAAAACTGTATTAGGTGTTTCTGGATTTTTAAAAAAATTTAAAATTACTTGTATGTTTTTATTGATTACTCTGTAATTTTCTAACTGAGCACTATGCACGTAGTTAAAGCTTTGTTCAATAGAAGACACTCCAAGCTTTTCAGAGAATGGGTAATCAACCCTATAAATAATTATAAAGCCACCCTATTTATTATTTCCTGAGCCTTTCGCAAATCATGCCAATAAAATTGGCAACCATCTGGGCCATCCATATTAAATTCCTTTTCGACGCTAAACGCAATTTTCTTCCACTCTTCGTCATATTTTATAAATTTTTTGGCAAAATCCATTCTGGCCGTTTTGTGTCCCTCATTCAGCCTTGGTTTTTTAACACGTTTTGTCCAGATCGCATTTTTATTTTTATGCAGGATTTGCCTAATGCGTCTGGTGGTCACTGGCAACTTCAATTCAGCCTTAATCTGATATAGCTATAAGGTGTAACTGCGTTGCGTTTGAAAATATCTGGCGTTTGTCCCTTTCAGATAAAGTTGGTTTACGTCCAGATCGAGGTTTTGTGCCATAATTCTTCTTTAAATTTATTAAATTATTCACGACGCAGTGAGATCGAGCTATTTTTTAGCTATTTGCCTGTTAGATATGCCACAGTCCTTCTCTTCCTCAGTTAAACTGTAACCACGCGGCGTAGTAAAGAAAACCAACTGTAAAAAAATGGAATTATTTAAAACCCTCTCCTCAAAGATATTATATGTAGATATTACCGATTTATTAAATAAACTTTGTTATAAAATACAGACACTTAACGTGGATTTATATTTATTTCCGCCCGTTCTGCACACAATATTAGCTTCTGGGCAACTGTCACTTAAAGTAACGAAGAAAAGCACGAAAAATTGCATTGAACATGAACATGATCAGACACGCTTACGCTGAACCCACTTCTAAGAACGCAGCAATTCCTATCTTACGAAATTTGTTATTTTTCATGGAAAAAAAAATTCTATAACAAGAGAGTCTTAAATTCAAAATTCCATTGTTTCGCTGTTGCTCTAAATTACCTGATGAAAAGTCGAATTTGAAGCCTTTCAAATCGCTGATCAGCTGAGGTTTATAATGCTAAGATCAGTATACATAGTATAAACATCAGGCTGGAATACTGTAGCCACTAATTTGTCATGCCTATATGCAGCATTTCAAATCCCGCCTCCGACATCCATATTAGTTTTCGACCCATTCATATACCAGGTGAGTGTTCCACTGGGGATAGATGGAAAATTCCAGGTTTATTCGTCCTTCATTATTATATTGGGTGAAAGTAATGTTTCAATTGTGTGAATTTCTGAAACTTAAATTCAGTAATCCTACTAATATGCATCATCTCTTCTGGAGGTATATTTTTTCAGAAAAGCGGCTTTCAAAGCTGCATACTTTTATTATACTGACAAAAGCTAAGTATACTTAAAAACTGAAAGTGGTGTGATGTATTTTAGTATAATGAATGAGATATCTACTCATAACACTTGAGTGTAGTTATTAACTAAATTAAGTACTTCACATATTTCTATTAATAATTCTTGTTCCGTACTGTATTGAATTAAATAATAAAAATTACCACCTTATTATCAGCACTTACAAATCATCTAAATATAGTCATAAAACGTTCTTTTTGCATTACCCACGCTGAAAACCCTTGTCTTTTTTTAGAACTTTTTTCCTAGGTTTGCTATTTGTTTCAGTGGTGAAAATATGTATGCTCTCTTTCTGTGTGTTTGGTTGTTTGTTTGTAATGGCCTTCATTATTATTCTGGACGAATTCTAACTTTCTCCATAAAATTCGTTTTCTCTCAATGTAGCAGCATTTGATCTGTAAACTGTGTGAAAGTTGCTTTCTTTCAAACATATTTCGATATTTTATTTTATATAGCTTTTGCCAGTACTTAAACAAGAAATCGCAAATAAGATTCAGTAAAACCTTATCGCGATTATGGGAAAATTTCTCCTCTAGAAGAAAGAAATAATTTTACTAAACAGTTACGAAATTTAGTACTTAGACGTGCAATTATCACAGAATATAATCAATACAATATCATGTAACATTAAGATATTGTTATTAATTACTCTACATAAGTCAGAAAATGTTGCTCTGAATTTCTAATCAGAAAAAAAAAAATTAACCAGTTTTACTGATATACTGCTACTTTAATATTCCCCCTAGGCTAGAAAACTACATATACACCATAAAGTCACAGAGTCCGAAAATTTTGTTGTAGATAATTTTACCAAAATTATATACTAACTAGGTAAATATATATAGTGAACTTTGGTTTTTAAGATTTAGTGAGAATTCATTTCCGATTTTTTTTATATATATTTTTTAATTATTAGTACGATGTCAAAATTTGTAAAACGGTCCATAGCTCCATTGGTTGTGGCGCTTTGGAATTTGATATTAACAGCTTCTTCATTTGGTGTAATAAAAATTTTATGTACCTAAATATTGACAAGTGTAAAGCCATTAGCAGAGCCGGATTTACTCTTGCGGGGGCCCAAGGCTAAAAATATTATGGGGCCCTATTATAATTTTTTTTGAAAAAAGAAGTTTAAATAGCTTTCTGCTATTATAATAGTTAAATTTCGAAAATAATATTACATTTATTCATATATAAAAAATAAAACAAAGTAGAATTCATAATTAAAACAAAATAAATTTAGGAGCATTTTCTCCTAGATTTTTTCTCTGCAAAATCTTCAACAATGGTATCAAAATCCATTTCGCGGAGAAGGTCGGATTCTATAGCCATTAATGATAAGGCATTTAGTCGGTCTTGTCCAGTGCAGCTTCTTAAATGATTTTTAACACGAGATAATGTTGAAAATGATCTTTCACCTTCGCAGTTGGTCGCTGGGATAGTAAAATATATTCTTAAAACGATTCTAACGTTCGGATATGTTCCCAACATAACGTACTTATCCAGGTGGGTCATTAAATCTACAACTTTAATATCATTTTCGGTATTTATCGTAGAAGAAAACTGCAAAAATTCGTCCACGAATTCCATTTCTAAATCACCAGGATACGCCTCAACTAAACGTATACATTGGTGTCTCAATTCTATTAAACTTAATTTCTTGAAATCTGTTAAAAATCCGAACAGTTCTTTTAATTTCAAATAGGCAAGTTGTCGTTTACGTAGTTCAGCAGCCAAAGAATCAATAATTACATAAAATATTTGAATTCTAAATTTATCACGAGCCCTCAGTTCAATATTCATTGTGTTTTCTTCATCAAACATACGTTTTCGTACTCTATCTCGTGTTTTTTCACTAACATAGTCATGTATTGATACAAGTTTCTTCGCTTGCTCTTCCATTTCATCAAAATTATCACGCGTTGCAAGAACAAAATTTAAAAGAGATTCATACAGTTTCACAACACTGAGAATATCAATATTAACGTGTTGAAGGGACTGATTTGTTGCGTTGAGTCTGCTTATTAATGTGTACCATATAACTGTTAGTATCGCTGTATCGAACTCGTTCATTTTGTTATCCAAATTTTGGGCCTCCTGTCGCGTAGTTCTATTCTCAATATTATCATTACAAAGTTCACTTAGAGCAGCTCTAATTTCTGCATAACCCTTAAAAATAGCTTTAATTGCATCTGCTCTAGCGCACCATCGAGTTTGAGAAAGCGATTTAACAACGAGGCCACCTTTCGGCAAACAGTTTTTTAATTTTTTCCATCTATATGTCGAAGCAGAAAAGAAATTGTATAATGTTTGAATAAAGCCAAAAAAGTTGACAGCGCCTAAGCAACAGTCAGCAGCACAAGCACCTACGAGATTTGCTGAATGTGCCGCACACGGTACGAAATGGGCAAGTGGATTTACATCTTTTATTCGTGCTTGTACGCCTGTGTAAATGCCAGCCATGTTTGCAGCATTATCATAGCTTTGAGCTCTACAATTATTAATATCAAGACCAACATTTTCTATAAATTTTAAAATTTGGTTAGAAATATCTTCAGCACCGTGGCTGTGGAGCTCAAGAAATCTGACAAATCTCACGACTGGTTTTCCATTCGATAGTACATATCGTATAGTAAATGTAAGTTGGACGACATGGGAGATGTCCGGAGTAGAATCTACACTGATGGCAAAGTATTTAGCACTTTCAACTTCTGCGATAATTTTTGACTGTAACTTTTGACCCATAACTTGAATTAGTTCCTCACAAACTGTTTTGGATAGATATGTTGTACTTCCGGAGCCGTTTCCGCCATATCTTTCAATATGGCTAGCCAGAAATGGATCAAACTTGGCAATGGTTTCAAGAATGCCTAAGAAATTGCCATTAGATGGAGATCCAAGTGTTTCATCGTCGCCACGAAAGGCAAGCCCTCGTTCTGAGAGAAATTTTATGGTCTCAATGACGCGCTTAAGAACGTTACGCCAATAACTTTTTTCCATTTGTCGTTGTTTGACAATTTCACAGTCAATTCTGCCAGAATGACTAGACATTGTACACCAATCATTAACGTTTTCTTTATGATTTTTGCTGTTTTCATGCGATGTAATTAGATTCTGGCAGTTTTTCCAATCTCCAAACCCACTTCTAAACGCAGACTCTTGTTTGCCAAACAGTTTACAAGGTACACAAAATACGTTTCCGGTAGAAGGGGAATATACCAACCATTTTCTCGTAACCTGTTCGCCATTGCACATTTTTCTTTCAAATATACTCAATGGCAAAAATCTAGATTGAGTGTTTTCTTTTCTTAGGGATTTTGAATAATTACCGTTCAAATTTTGATTTATGGGCCTTCTGATGACTTGTTCACGTAATTCTTTAGTTATATTTAACCATGTGGCCGGATCATCTGTTGTCACCAACGTATTTTCGAATCTTTCCATCGAAATTGAAGGTAAATTGATTTGTGCGGTACCAATGCTGACATCTTCAGTTAAGGATGATGATGATATATCAATGCTAAGACATTCAGATCGCACCACGGTATCTGCAGATTCTTGATCAGGAAGCAATGTTGCTGATATTTCTTTTTCACCGCAATTTTTGTTTCTCTTGGTTGTTTCAATAGGGCTAAAATACTCACTTAATTTCGGAAGCGAAGCTTCATATTTTTCCAGTTCAGCTTTTCGTTTTCTTTTTTCCGCACCACTAGCATATATTCTTTTGGAAGACATTATAAAAGCTAGGGATGTTCAATATTATGTCTCTGTTATAGAAAACCAAAGTCTAAATTTAAAAAAGAAACACAGGAGAAAGTGAAGTACTTACGCTTATGTATATAAAATTCTCACTTCACTATTAAATTATTCAATAAACTTCAACTAATAACTTTTTGTAGTTAACTAAGAAACCTATATTTCGTCTGAAGCACAATCAATAATCTGAAGCAATGATTTCAATTTATTGTTGTGTTTGTAAACGCTTGAAGGAAATTCCAAAGCCAACCTTATTTTGAAAAAAAAAACTGCAAAAACTTTTTTTATAAATTTTGACTATAAAAAAAATTTCAATTTTAATATTTAAAAATTGAAATTTGGGGCCCCAGCCGGACGGCGGGGCCCTAGGCTTCAGCCTTGTCAGCCTAAGGGTAAATCCAGGTCTGGCCATTAGCTTTACCCGTAAATATTGTCCACTTCTGACTAAATACCATATCAATGGTATCGCTCTTGAGAAAACGAATGAAGTCAAAGACCTTGGTGTACTTTTAGAAACCAAACTCTGCTTTTTACCACATATTTACAAGACAATTAATAAGGCTAATGCCGCATTAGGCCTTGTAAGAAGACGGACGCCTGATTTTAATGATCCTTTTTCTTTAAGGACCTTGTATCTAGCTTTTGTGCGACCTCTTATTGATTATGCTATCCTATCCCTGTTTGGTGTCCTTTTTATGATACTTATCCAAGGCGCTTGGAATCTACACAGAGGAGATTTATTCGCTTCGCACATAGATGTCTCCCATGGGATAATCCTCTCACGCTTCCTCCTTATGAGCAGAGATTAAATATTCTTAAACTACCTACGCTCATCATAAGAACTAAGGTAACTAAGGTAGTGCTCTTGTTTCAAATAATTACTGGTGCAGTAGATGCTCCTGAGCTCTTATCTAAAATTAACTTTAATATTCGTCCACAAACTTTAAGGAATGACTCGTATGCCCTGTTACATATACCTCATAATCGTACCAACTACGGTTATAATGTGCCTATATGCTCTATGTTGAGAGCCTTCAATGACCACTCAGTGTTCAGTCCACCGACGTAGTTAAGTCCCCCGATTTTTTATACATTTATTTTTTAATTTTTTAAATTACTCAGTTCAAAGCTCTTCCATACTAAAAAAATATAAAAAATCGGGGGAATTAACTACGTCGGTGGACTGAACATCCTTTCGCCTCAAAAAAGGAAAATTATAGAGTTTTAGAAATAAACTTACGTTTTTTTGATGAATGATGTGTAGAGAGTTTTGCTATGAAAATTCATAGCGAAATAAGTCAATTGAAATTGACTCAGTTTGCTGCTAAGTCTGCAGCTCGAGAATTGAGTGGAAAAAACTCTTTATGCAAACGAAAATTTTTTTGAAAAAAGAAATTTCATTGCAAAAAGAGGGCATTTCATATAGGATTGTACGGTTCCTGCTTATATGAAATGCCCTCTTTTTGCAATGAAATTTCTTTTTTCAAAAAAATTTTTCGTTTGCGTAAAGAGTTTTTCCACTGAATGATGTATAGTTTGTCCCTTTTTCTCTTCATTTAGAGTGTCACTCCTCCAGGAAGATCCCACTTGAAAAAAAATTTTGCTTGTCTGATTTTACACCAAGGAGTGCCTTGTCCAATAGCTTAGTTATGATAGGAGTAGTCACTATATTTCCTACTAGGTCTGCAGGAATCCCATGATGAGGTTTTCTTGGTTCATCACTGAGTGGGGAGCCTTGAACTTGTCTTGGGGGATTAGTTGGTAGATCAGCAAATTGGTGGATCGATCACGAGATCCATTAATTAGATTGATGGTGGCATGTTTGTCTCCTGATGGTGTTGTGTTGATTACCGTCTTTGGACCTTAGGTGCTTTCGTGAATGTTGGAATCATATTTGTGGCAGCTATTCCTATTTCTTCGATAGACATAATTCTGTTCAAGTCCTCAGGCAGATTTCGTAATTCAGATTCTCCTTTCGTCCTCTGTGACGTTATTGGGACATGAGCTCCTAAGCTGCGTTCCCTTGGCCTTGGTTTTGCTCTTGGCGTCTTGTCGGTTTCTGTATGCAATTCTGGCATATTCAAAGGTATAGTACGTGTTGCTGTAGGCAGCCTTGGCCGCGTTTGTACCCGAACTTCTGGGCGGTATTCTCTAGGCCACGGTTTAAAGTTGAACCTATCAAGTTTTTCCGGTTCCTTTAATAATAATTTCTTGATTTTAGGCGATGCCAGCCTTGTCTCAAATGGCCTTACCTTTCGCTTGATAGGCGATGAATGAACGGTGGTAGTAGGTGGTAGTGGACTAATAGGCCTGATTGGATTCGAAGGTGCCAAGAGCTCCGGAGGTGTTGGCGTGAAGCCTATATCCACTGAGTCTAAGGACTTCGAGTTCAAAATTTCCAATAGTTCTTCCAAGGTAAAGGAAAATAAAAAAAAAATAAAAAAATAATAAACAATAAAAATGAAACCGAAAACCACTGTGCGCACTTGTCACTGTTCAAAACTGAAGTGATTTTTGGCAGGTTTTGGAATCGTTTATATTCAAATGTAACGGGTGTTTTGGAATTTGATAATGCCAGAGAGTAGTAAATTTTGGTGGGGATAATAAATGGTCAGGAGATGTTTATGAACAGATTTTATACCATATATATAACGGGTGAGAATATTTTTTGTTGCATCCTCTGGCAGAGGAATAAGAGGTTGACATAATTTGTTCCAGTTCATATTACTGGGGAAATATGTAGCATGAAGCACTCTGTGTAGCAGTTTCTACCATACGCCGTATGTGCAAACTGACATTTATAGCTTGAAGCTTGCAGCGTGTAGCTCTAGATGTAGATTGGCCTTAATACCCACTATAACTGCTCATAAGAAGACAAACAAATGTCCAGCCGTTGCCGCAGATTGGATTTGTTGACGCAGCAGCGCTAAAGTTAAAAATTGCGAAAAGTACGCTCCAGCACAAGCATTAAACGCCGGCGTTAGCTACACATTCTACCCGTACAATACGAAAATCGTCCTGTTAAACTTTTACATCTTGCTCTATAGTCCAGCACCACATTGTGTTTTCCAATTCAATTCACAGCGTAGGTGAGGTGGCGCTATGGGGTGGGGGGGGGGGGTTATGACCCTCCGTGCACCGATTACACGCGCAGCTTTCGACGAATTGGAGGCGAGTCGCAAGATTTTCGCCCTTCCAGTTGTTGAGATTTTCACACCGCCCTTGTAATTTTTACCGTAGTTATCAGGATTTCTTAGAAATCGGCACATTGCATTGTGATTGCAACCGGTTTTTCTCCCAATTGCCCGAGCAGAATACCCTTCTGGCTTTAAGGCTTTAATCTTGCTCTCTTCCTCAGAACTTAATTTTTTCATGCGACCCAATTTAACAGTTCTTTCTGTACTAATTAAAAACTTTCTTAGTTTTTTCACTTTTGAAACTATTGGAACACAACGAAACCCGAAAAACTTCTGGTGTCAGTAATCAATTGCTCGCCTTTAAATATACAAATGTTCATAATAAACGATTTGAAGTATGCAAAATATTAGAGAAGATAGTAGCGACCACCTGCTTGTACGCCTTCACGCAGTATAACGCCTTAATAATTGGTCCATTAACATCTACGTCAGACTTAATTATATTATAAAATCGTATTATTTCGTTGTTTTTTATTCAGAAAATTCTGTGTCAATATGCATGGTAGATAACAATGTGACCACCTTCTTTTTATTTGGCACGTGCATATGAGCAAATTGTTACATATGTGAAATCCAAATAGATTATATCACGTGAATTCTCTTTTATTTTTGCTTAAGGGTCCAAGATAATAAATATTTGTCTAATGGTAGCTATTAATGGATATGTTTCATGCGGAACCTTCATAAGGAGCAGAGCAGCCAGATCTTTGATAATACATATACGTTCTCCTTCATTGGTTTCTGGGGCAGCTGAAGTTTTTCCACGTCAATTTGAAATAGAAATTCTCAGAATCACATATTCACCATTCCTTTATTCCATATTTAGCTAGCTTAGACGGAATGTATTTATTGTGTAAGTTTGGTTAGTCTCCGGAAATGAAAGCAACAGCTGCTCATCAACTGTCAGATATAGCGTTGGATTTATTTACTTGCCAAATTTGAATTTAACATGATTCAAATATCACGGTTGGGTGTTGCTTTGTCATTTTCTTGCCGTAGCGTAACGCCCGGATATTTTGGTCATCAAATCGAATAAATCGTAGAATGCTCCAAAATCGATTGATTCCCATATCATACAGGTTTTAAAGGTATCTGCCATATATAGGTACTCGTACATGATATCACTTGCGGAAATGTTATTTTCTCTGGTTTTTCATATAAAATACGTAGAGGCTAGAGGTACACATGTACATACCTGGTTATTGGGCAAGCATGAACATTTTGGTTACCTACAGAAGGGTTAAAGTAATTCCTTAGCTTTAAGATAAATTTTGTATAAATGCAGTACAAAATGAATACAGAACATCACGAATAATTCAGTCAAGGAATAAGTAGCTCAATTAATTTAGAATTCCCTCCACTAGCGGAGAGGATTCTAAGTTGAGCTATTAACTTTGGTTCTTCGAGTCTACTTGATCTAAGAAATTGGATTAAGCGAACTGCATCTATAATCCCAAACGTCTATATGGAAGTCATCCCATGGATCTGCAGAGGCATCTACCCGGTCATACATAGAGCTAACTAATTTTTAAAAGCTGCCAATCCAGGTAGCTGCATTACTAGTTAACCAGGTTTACACAGAGCTGACACCGATTGTCTACAAGCTGCACATCCAGCTGCTAATTAAGGTATATAGCTGCATTACTGTATATCCGGCCATCCATCAAGCTGACTGACGAATTGTTCCGAAGAGTTGTTTACTAGAGCGGTCATCTTGGATTGGACTAACAGTCTACAGAGCTATAGTCCATGCTCATTATGCATTAATTTTTAAAATTACTTCTTTACAGATCTATTTTTTTTTACATAACTATCGGCTAGAAGGCATAGCAAACAAACTGCATAATAACTGGTAAAATTATCAATCCAAGAGACTGGTTCATGGTAAACGGTTAGGCATTATACAGCAATCCCATCTATCAACGCCAGAATGACGACTTGAGAAAAGTACCTAAATATGGGCTCACTGGCAATAAAAAGGAATTTCCATAAAGACTCGGACAACAGGAAAATAAAAACATACATTGAAACAAGATTCGACTGGCTAGAATCGTTCTGAAACGAGTTTCTAAAGAGAAATATTAAAATTGAGAAAGTTAAAGGTGCAGATGCTCGATAGGCATACTTCGTAAAAAATTACTTACGGAAGTCGAAAATTATTATGAAGACCTTAAGGATTCTTTACAAAACAAGATGGAGGACATAAAAGGTAAAGACGTAGCACCGGGAGAATCTAATGAGGAGTCGTATCCACTAGAAGAAGATGACTATTCAGTGAATATAACTTGAGCCCAAAATGAAACTATGAGGCTATTAGAGAGAAGTACACATAGAGAAGTCATAAGATATTCTATTATTTTTGAATATCGCCCCATTTTAATTCCTTCTTTCCTGTCTAAAGCTTTCGAAAGTACTGGGTGGCGCAAAAGTACTGGCACTATAAAAATTACTTATATTTTTTTTATATGACATCTCCTGTCATTCTGATATTGAAACTTGTGTAGTAAACAAATGTAAAATTACTAAAAATAAACATGGACCTTTATACTACCCAAGAACGTGGAATAATCGTGTCAATGGTTTTACGGAATAAATCATCAGTGATAAAAACACAATGTGAATTTCGTCGACGATTTGCCCGCCGGTCAGTCGCACAATGCGACGCTTTGCCACACGCCTCGAAGATAGATCTAAGTCTGTCAGACCAAGAACAGGCCGTTCAGCCGAAAATATCGATGCTGTCCGCGAAGATGTGGAAGAGTGTCCAGAAACATCAACGAGGCGACGTGGCACGCAATTGGGCATTTCTAGGCTGTCTCTGCAGCGTATTTTGGTCAAAGACTTGAAGATGTTTGCGTATAAAACTCAGATCACTCATCAGTTGCTGCCTACTGACCACCGAGCTCGACTAGAGTACAGCCGACGCGCTGGCTGTAAACCTCAACCTTGAAGAGGATGATTTTTTTTCAAAATTGGTTACCTATATAAAAAACTAATTCTTGTTTTCTAATTTAGAAAAGAAGTAGTAGTTGAACCAAATAAGGTCATTAGTTTTGCATATCACACACTTTTAATAATATCTACGCTACAATAATTAATTAAACAATATTGAATACTTTTTGTGCTGTCTATCGCACCGAACGTCGACATGGATTGCGACATCCTACTCGAGACTGCTGCAAAGCAATTTTAAATCTCGAATTTCATCCAGGGCAGAATGGGAATCACATTCTGTACTTCAGACATTGACAAACCCTATTATTATCTACACTACTGATGGCTCCAAATCCGAAGAAAACATCGGAGCAGGCATTTTCTGCGAGTAGCCTCACATGGAAGTTGCCATACATCTTGAAAGCCAAGGCATGGTTTTTCAGCCAGAAGCTAAGGCATCCTTGAAGCGGGAAGGTATTTCCTTAACTCAAACACTGAGAACAAGGAGATTGCCATCTACTCAGACAGCCAGCTTCTGTCAAGACTTTATCTAAATCCTTTACAACCTCCAAACTAGTACTGGAGTGTAAAACCATCCTGAAATCCTTCTCTTGGAATAACAGGGTATGCATTCTGTGGGCGCCAGGGCACAGAAATATGAGCGGAAACGAAAAGTTGGACCAGCTTGCTTGGCTAGGTGCAGTCTCGGAGGGATCTTCCTCCAAAATCGGAATTGCACCAATTTTCCATTTTCCTAGGGGTACACCTATCAAAATTTCGCGATTTTTACTTTCACCCCTACCCCGGCATATGGGTACTTTTTGGAAAGGTCTCGGTGAGTACTATTGTATGGTATAGTTTTGAGCTGACCGCCAACACAGTCGCCTTTGGTTAGATGACCTTTCGGGTAGAACTACATAGGAACTGTGGAGTAAACCTAATCCAAACCTAACGAATAAGCTCTTCGGACTGAACAAGCCAACCCTGAGAAATCTAGTGTTAATTCTCACTGGGTACTCTTTTCTCAGTGTTCACCTTCACAGGAAGAGATTTTTTGATGATCCTATATGCAGTTGTTGCGGAGAGGAGTTACTATCAGGCTCTCTCAGGAGAGCGTTACAAATTTCTTGGATCACACCACTTAGATGAACTGTATGAAGACGGAAAGGTGGGCTGGGGCTAATACTTAGCTTTGTAAGAGCATCCGGTTGGGATATATGAGCAATTGCTCATAAGTGTGGGGGGTGTGAATAATGGGCTTGATACTACTGATTTTCCGTGTCGGGCCAATTATCGTTCAGCCTTAACTAAAAAAAAAAAAACAAAAAAAAGATTGAAAATTTGATTGAAATAACTTTCCGAATGATTTCTTTTAAGTATTAACAAAATCCTACGAAGTAGGTAGTTGTGCAAAGTACACAAACCTTAATATATCATCTTGAAACTCAGAAAAAATTGTCCATAAATCCAGCAAATGTTTGTATGTGTGAGTAACCTAATAGAATGATTTTGCGTTTTTTTTTATATACCTCACTTAAGCCCAAACAATTACCATAAGGACAAGAACTCATTTGTTTTAGCTGACTGATGCCTTTTGTTTTTTGTATCAAGGACTACAGGTAGTTAGCTGTTTTTATGTTGTACTTACATATTTCAATCTTCCTCCCGATTCTGACTGCCTTCCAAGAAATTCATTTCGTCTTCAGTTACCTCACTTTCTCTGGATTTCGCCTTAAGGAAAGAAAATTTTCCATCGATTTTCTTCGTAATTTGATAGTTCCTTCACGTGTTCAATCCTTTCCGTCTTTCGGAAATCAATCGGTGAACGGATGTTAAGAGATTTTTTTCTTCTTCCTCAAAGTAAGTAAATTTGATAGCCGGATTGACGACGACAACGACAATGATGACGACGATGATGACGATGAAGACGAGAAGGAGGAAGAGATACTTTCGATATTTTCCTCCCCAGAGTCTATTGAGGCAAGTGGAAACTTGGTATATAATTGGAACAATGCATGTGTATTCATCAGCATTTATTTCAATACTATAGAACATTACTTATATGGCCGCTAGAATTCATTTAAATGGCGAAAATGGCTTCCTTTAATAGATTCTGAAAAAGGATAAGTGGACTGTGTTGACCATGAATTAGGGCAATCTGATTGATTAGGGTCTAAAGAAATGTTTGCATTTTGAATTACGTACGTCCTTAAATCTCCGTTTTCCGATTCTAACTTATTCACGAGGTGTTAAAGAGCAAAATGGCCAGCATTACATAGCTACGTAGATACATAAATCACATTGAATCAGGGTAAATATAATTTCGATGTTTCCTCTCATTTTTTATCTTTACACATGTTTCTAATCTATATATTTTTACTGAAATCTTGAAAACTCAACCGTACCACTTCACTTACATATTCCTCTGAAGAGGAAACCCTATCCTTACGGTAATAAGTATCGGAAGTGAAACTTGAACTTTCAATGGAGCAGAAAACTAAGCTTTAAATTGCTTTTGTTTGGTCCATGGGGAATTTACATTTTATGCCCATCAGTGTGTTGCTTCGGTGATGATTGAGGACAATTTCTGACACTCATACTGATGACATAGGAATTACACAACACATTCAGTAATGGAAAACGTTGGCATGCAAAAATGATTCTTAGCATATGTATGTAGGGTGGTGTGTGAATGGTTTTATCGGCACGTTTCAAAATGGATAAGATTGAAATAGCTTTCAACCTAACTGTCAAGGCGTTTATGGAGTTGCTAAGTCGGATGGGATGCTGAAAACATGGTAGGAAAAATTTATATTAGGTATGTGGTCAGTTGTAGATTGATGTGCAAAGTTTGAATTTTTGCGGTAAACAATGAATTCTATAAAATAAGATGTACCGGATCCTGGGAAGACTTCTGATTGAGAAATTTTCTTTGATTTTATCATAAGTTTATTTAGCTCTCTGAGAAAAGCAAAAATTGAAGAAAAACTGAAACAGCTGACTCAATATGGAAAATAAAATAAAAATAGGTCTTTGTTCGAACTATTGGTCGTAATATAGTATTTAGTGCTAGAAACGCTCTTACTTTAGTTTATACCATTTTAGTGCTGGAATTATTTTAGTAATAGGGAGTATGTGTGTGATACTGTGAGGATATCAGACAATTTCTAGCTCAACTGTCCTCTCCTAAATATTCGATTTTTTCCTTCAAAAAGAATTGGTTAGAATGCCCTTTGTAGTAATTTTTCCATCCATAATCTTGTAGAGATATGGTAAACAATTTTCTGAAATTGTCTTTTCATGTAGAGGTCAAGTAAATAATACCTAACTACTTAAATATATACGAAAATATTTCAAAGCATAAGAGGAAGCCTCCAGTAAGTGTGTACTGATTGTCCTTAAAGTAGAATATTTCACAAAAATTGCTCAAATATAATAAATTTGTAAAAAGAGTGAGATAGAATAGATGCTTTTTTTCGGAGCACTTCTCTAATTTTTCCGCTTCGGTATCTTCTTTTCCTACAGTCGCTCCTGGATTTGATAGATTGATTTATTTGATTTATTTAGTTATCTTACTATTTTTTATAATATCATAGTATTATTATTATTCTAGAAAACATTTTTAATTGATAACCAATGTACACTAAACTATTTTTTGTTCAATCGAAGGTCATTTGTATTTCTTAAAAAGTATGGCTGTATATCTCTAACATAGTTAATAAAGCATGTTATATAGTTAGGCATACCATCCTCTTCTAATTTTGTCAACAAACTATAAAACATTCATAGTTACACGCTGTTTTACAGTACTTAACCAACAAAATGCACTTAACATATCTGATATTCTTGTGTAGCTACTATACTTCAGTATTGCTCTCATAGCTTTGTTTTGCAACCGTTAAAGTTCCATGAACGCACTTTCATCACACATATACAACACAGTTGAACAATATGCAAAATGGGGCTTTATAATTATATTGCAAACATACATTGCTTGTAGTGAATCTCATCTATTCCTTATTCTTTTAAAAAAAGTAGCCATATTTTTTCGATATTTTCTCTGTAACATAATTCACATGAAGATTAAATTTAAATCTATAATTCAAAATACACCTAGATATTTAATTTGTTCCATTTGCTCAATATGTTCGCTGTTTATAACCACTTAGATTTATTTATATTAAGCTTTAATTTATTATACTGGAACCATTTACTCAATTTAACCAGATCTCGTTGAACTTTTTCTACGCACGCATCAATGTCATTACCAGATCGATATAACAGGCAAAGAGGACTACCATGTTCAAGAACTTTGTTAATATCATTTATATATATAATAAATAATAATGGTCCCAATATAGAGCCATGCGGAACGCCCAGAGTCGAAGTCTTGCTCTCTGACATGCTTCCATTGATAGCAGTCCTATGTGACCTTAGATTAGAGGTATGACTTAAACTACTTCTATTAATAGTTTCAAGTGCCCTTTTAGCCGACGAATACAGCAACAACATTATTTCCTAAAGATATTTCCTCCTTCCAATAAATGATTACTTGATTCATTGCACTTTCACTTGAGTGTTGACTCCTAAAGCCTGAAAGGCTTTCAATGAAAAGATTACTCTCATTGCAGTATTCTTCAAGCTGCAGCTGAACGATTTTTTTTTCCAATATTTTTTCGTACGTTGGTAGAGCAATAATTAGGCGGAAGTCTTCACAGTTATCTGCTCTAGTAACCTTCATTATTTATGTCACTACAGAAAACTTACATTCACACTCATACCATTAAATTTTGTTTTTCTAACAATTTTTTCACTATCTTTACCCAATACATATATCTTTTTAAATTCCTCCACATACTTTTTGATCTTTGGATCCCAGCAACTTATTTCTAATATACTATTCATTTGTCCCCTGGATCTATTCTCTCAAGACTTTAAGTCGAAACAAGTCTAGAGCTGCCACACAAAACTCCAGGTGCTGTCTAGGGAAAGAAAAGTAACCTCCTGTTAGGTCCCTGAACATGAGATTTAAGGCCATGACACATTAAGAGCAGAAGCACCGACAGCAACAGAAGCAGAAATCCGACATTTCTGATTTCTCAACCACATTGAAAGCAGAAGCAGAAAACAGTGACTTGTCAATTACACATGTCAGGTGTTATAATTTTCACGAATTTGATGTTAACTGTGAATTAATATGTTATAATTAACAAAATTAATTATTTTTTCCTCCATAGACATTCTGTTTTTCTCGCATCAACCTCTTTGACAGTTTTAAAAGAAAGGACGCCAACAATGAAATAAAAATTTTAGCTCTTTTTATATTGGCAGTACTGAGCAGAAGCAGAATTTTTGAGTTTTGATCAACTTTCAAGTTCTGCTTCTGCTTCTGTCGCTTCTTTCTGCTTTTAATGTGTTATGGCCTACAGATGAGACAGAGTATAGACGGAAAAGAAAAATCGGGCGATATGGCTAAAACCGAAGTCGACAGTTACTAGACCCCTGCCAGCCCAAAATTAGCTATACTAAAAAGTCAGTTTAGAGGGGAACCACAAAAATTTGAAGACAAGCAGTCGGATCTTCTCTACGGTTGCGCGCCCCCTTTGAGGCAAGCGAAGGAGCTCTTCAACCCAATTTCTCACCAGAGGCGCAATATAATTGGCCGTAGCAGACATTCTCTCAGGTTGTTTACTAAAGCAATCACTGGACATGACCCGTTTCGTTATTTTCTGATGAAGATAGACGAATCCAACATGGAACTTTGTTGATTGTGAGAAAAGGAAGATAGAACCTTCTCGGGCTTGTAGCTTTAAGGCTGCAAATTACAAGAGAAATGGTAACCTATCTATGTGCAAGGGTGAATGTTGAAGTAGTTTTTCCCATATATTTCTAGAACGGTTCGTCAGACAACAAAAATTATTATCATAAATTTCATAGGATTTGATATTCTGAAGAACTTTTCAGAACAAAAAAAACGTGTAGGACTGATGGTTTTCACAGTAAACGTAAAAACAAAATTTTTTATACAGCAGGAAGGGATTGCATGATTTAGTCCATTTACAATTGCTCTGAAAACACCATGTACAAAATTTCAGCTCTCTACGTTGACGTGTTCTCAGGCTATTACTATTACTTTATTTTACGTGTTTTTTTTACAAGTTCATGCGAGCAGCTAGCGCATAATCCACCTTCCGGGATGCAGCTGACAATGTTTTTTCAACTCACTATAATGTCAACTGTTTATAAAAAAAGTTTCAGCCGGCATACTATTACTTAAATAAAAAAAATTTTAACCACTTTCGTAGCCTCCCATACCCACATCCACCGCTGGTGCGTCAGCTGACACTTGGTCGAGTTATTAGTCATGCCAGAAATTTAAGATAAGATAAGATGATATTTATGAGCGTGATAACTATTAAGATAACATCTGATTCAGAACATTCAAAATTGTTTTATACTTAATTAAAATACATACTATACATATATTATTAAATATTTAGCTTGCAATATATAATCACTAATATTTAAAATTTTTTTATACGTCTTTCTACCGTAATTTCATTGGGAAGACTATTAAACATCTGTAGGCCTTTATGCATCAGCTGATTTTGGGTCCTCATCCTGCGCGCGTAGGGTAGTCTGAAGTTGCCAGCATTCCTTAGGTTGTATGGTTGCTCGTCACTAACATATCTCAAATTATTTGCTAAATAGTTTGGCATAAGCTTGCACTCGATTTTAAACACAGTAATCAAAACAATATATGATATTCTCTGTCTAACATTCATCCATTTCAAAGACTCAAGCATACTATTTATCGGCGTTCTTCTATCACAATTCAAAATTATCCTCATTGCTTTATTTAGTAGCTTTTGTAATCTGTCAATCATTGCATAATAATGCACAATAATCAAAATGTGGTAGTATTATCGTGTTATATATCGTTTTCAAACATTCCTTCTTCTAATTCTGCTCATAAACTCCATTTTCTGCGCGATCTTTTTACAAACCATAGATATATGGCTTTAAAATTCATTTTACTGACAATAATTTCACCTAGATATTTCACTTCATTAACACACTCAATAATTTCATTAGCATTAATCGTCACATTCGTGTTGCTGTTTCATATCATACATTTTGACTTATTTATATTAAGCTTCAACTTGTTAACGTCCAACCACTCTATCAAGCGTTTAAGTTCCACGTTCATTATCCTTTCGCATTCACTAACATTATCTTCTTTAATAAATACTAATGTGTCGTCAGCAAACAACATTAACTTAACACTATTAAGAACTGAGTTCATGTCATTAATATAAATTATAAATAGTAATGCACCTAGTATAGATCCTTGTGGAACTCCTACAACAACATCTTCAGGTTCTGAGTATGATTTGTCAAATTTCGTACGCTGTTTTCTATCTCTCAAATAGTTAATGAACCATTTCAGCTCTACGTTCTTAATTCCAAAATTATTTAATTTTACTACTAATATGTCCCTGTCGATTGTTTAAAAGGCTCTCCTAAAATCAAGAAATACCGCTAATATTATCGATCCTTCATCGATAAATTTTTTCCACTCTGAAATCATCCAGATTAACGCCGTTTCGAATGAGTGCTTACTCCTGAAACCTGACTGTTGCTCTACTAGTACTTCATTTTTTTCAATAGTTGTTTGTACACTACTTTTTCCAACAATTTTTCCATTACTGGAAGCGTATTAATTGGTCTAAATTCTTCACATACTTTAGTTTCTTTAATTTTTTCAACAGGTATTACAACTGAGCTCTTCCATTTTTTAGGAAATTCTCCACTAGTTAGTGACTGGTTTATTATCTTTATCAAAACTGGGCTTACTAATTCGTAGTTGTCTAGTATCATCTTTATATTCATAGTTTTATCATCTCTTTTTTTTATTCAATTCTTCACAAAGGACTTTCAGTGCTTGCACATCAACATGTTTAAATTTTAATCGAGTTTCTACTGGTTGAAGTAAGCTCCTATCGAAATTTTTCACTGCAATACTATTATTTATATCTTGAACACTTTTAATAAAGTATTTGTTAAATTTCCTTGCGATTATAAGATCTTCCTTATAGTCTCGCAATTTATCGTAAACTAGTAAATAATAATTTCCTTTGAAGTGTCATTCCGGTGTTATTTATTGTGATGTTCAGAAAGTGTTGCGGTTTATGGAAATAAGTGGTTGGACCATTTAGTGGTCTCAAATTTCGGTGACCAAACTCTCGTATCATTAGATTTCTCATGTAGGAGAAAGCTCAATGTCGCATTTAATACTTGTGCTCGGTATATATATTTGTGATTTGAATAGTTATCTAAATCAAAGGATATGCATAATGATATATAAAATTTTAAATAATATGGCTCCGGACTACCTCAAGGATTACGTTGAACTTCTGTCATCTCGGTTTCATACACTGTTTAGGACTCGCGCATTTTTTATGCGTGGCGTAAGAATTTGGAATACTCTTCCTTTGGGTGTGCGCACCACACGGAGCTTGAGGGATTTCAGGATGTGGGCTGCACTTATTTTTATAATATCTGTAGATGCATAATTTGTTCTTTTTTTTATCTCTTTTTTTTCTTGTTTTTCTTTTCTCTTTTTCGATTAATGTTTCATATTTTTATTGTTTAGTACTAGATAAATATACACTCTCTTCTATTTGATAGCTTACTTTTGCTTTGCCATAATACTTTTATTTATCATGTAATTTCCTTCTTTTTTGAAGAGATGTTAATTTAAAAACAAAAAACCGCCCCAAAAACATATATATTTTTTTAAAATTTAGAGACTCTTACTTTTTCAACGGCTCCACTGCAGTGGAGAGGTAGCTAGCTATGCGCTTGTTGGAAAGTACCATCATGGCTTTCCTTTGGATTACTATCTAATAAGGCTTAAACTAGTTTATAGGATGCCTAGCTAACAAATTTTACATAAAAACATAGCAAATAATTTTAAAATCAGATTATCACCAAAAGTATAAGTCAGATCCAAAAATGCTTGCTAAATTTTTGTAAGCATATCTGAGGAGTAACCTTGTGGTGTAAAGCAAATGCCTCTTAGCTGGAACACCTTTTATATTTAAAGCTTTAATTGTCATTTTTTACAGACATATAGCATTTTTTTTGTATACATATATTATATATATGTATAACATTAAGTTAAAGAAAACTTTATTCAGTAATTCGGTATAATCTTAGAGAGCTCTTGGTTACTTAATTGGTTCATTATACACAATTTCAGTTCAAATAAGTTAGCAAAAGCTATCCAATAGTAAAAACATTTATATTTTCTGATGAAATCCATCAATCCACACACCCTACCTATTTTGAATATATTTACTAGATCCTGCATCAATGACTAACTATTTAATTCAACCAATTTCAAATATTTAATTCATTCAATCCAAATAAAATCTTTCGAAAATTTATACTATCTCAATATCGAAAATATTGTAATAAATACTTAAAAATAAATTTTAAGTATCCACACCACCACCAAAAGAGTTTTAAAGTGAAAGTTATATTTTACTTAACTATATATAATTAAATATCATTCTATGTGAAAATCTATGCAGTCTGAAGAATTTATTTCTTTACTTTAATAAATTCGCAACATTCAATCCGATTGGATACACACTTGTAGACCTTCACCACCCTGAATTGATTCAGAGGAACCTTTCATAGTCCCTTGCCTGTAGGGATGTTTTCTATCATCAAATAAATCTAAAGATAAGGTTACCCAAAAGTTCCTCATTACATCGACTCTTTAGCTAGAGAAAATATACCAATATATATGCGATCCCAAACCCTATTTTACCTCAATAATTTTGTTTTCTATTTGACTTAACTACCTATATATATGTATATTGAATATGTAGCTAAGTAGTACCTACCTACGTATAATTCTTTTTTTCAATTTATAAGTCCAGTTAATAAAATCAGCACCTGCACGATGCTATATGCATCGATCCCAAATGAAAATAGATTAGTCTTATTGAATCGTCTGTGTTGGTCACTTTCTTTGAATAGACTTTTACTTTTTTTTTTTTAAAAAAATGTCATTTTCGGTGTTTATTTTCACTAGTCAAAGTCAAAAGCAATGACATAAATAAGTACCTAGTATTTTCTTAGAAATTTCAAAAGAATCTCAAGTATTTCACTGCCAACAATAAGAATTGTGTTTACCACACATCAACAACTAACATAACTTTTGAAATTCTATTTCTAAGATGAAATTATTTTGTTTATTCAATTCCACAAGGTTTATAAGGGATTTAACAGATGGGGGATTTTCGTGATATGTATTCCTTTGAAAACCCCAAAGTTTCTCTGCACAAAACAGGATTATGATATACACATGGCTATGGGAAAATAAAGAGAAAAATTTCCCAGACGGATACCGATGTATGTAACATAAGACGAAGAGAATAAATCAACTTGAGGTAAATAGCATAGTCACATAAATTCATATCTTTAGGGAACACAATTTCAGTATATATATATATATATATAAATACATATAGGTATGTGTATATGTTTATTTATATATGAACTAAATTGAAATTACCACCGCAAAAGTCCACAATAAAACTTGGATAGTCCATCATAAAAAAAATTGCAGAGGAATTCTTATAAGATTGAACAAACGGAAATAGATGAGATTAACAATGTCGGGTATATCCTATCTTACTAATAAATTGCAGGTATATTACTCGAAATTAAAAAAAAAACTTTCAATATGACACAGGATAGGATGGATTTAATATATTCACTTAATTTAAAACAAAGTAACTGGCATTGCTATTGACTAACTAGTACATTTTCCAATTAGGAAATATACACATAAAACAAGAGCTAGGGGTTGAAATCTTATAAAATTAAAGATTCCGTGAAATTTTTTTTCAAATCATAAATACCATCTTGGAATTATTCATACAAATAATTGCTAAGGTAGGAATTATATGTGATGTAGCTATGCACAAAATGACAAACAAAAAGCAAATCAATTAAAAACGCAAGAATGCACATTCAGCATAAATTGATCCGAACCAGTTTCTCAATTAATCGATCATAATAAATGTGACACAATAATATTAATGCATTTTAAGCAAAACATGTATTCACTTTAGATCATATAACAAAAAGGATAGGCTATGGGGAAGAAAAAACTTAAGCATTTTTCTGCATGTAGTCGAACCGCATCGATGAATTCGATTTAGTCATGGAAGTAGTAAACTACGATATTTTCACACCGGTCGACAAATTTAGTGCTTGAAACTTTATTAAGTATTGAAGAAATTCAATAGAAGAGATTCCATTATATCACAAGATTTTTAAATTAATTTTTAAGATTATAATTTTATAATATTTTTATAACTTTTTACATTTTAACGAATTTTCTTAGTGCCCCATTTATTTTCTGATAATATTTTGTGGCGTTGCCCTTGTATGGCTGTTGTAACTTAAGTCGACAATAACAATTCAATTTTAAACAAACAAACCGGCATTGGAAAATGTTAAATTTTTCTACCACGGCTGTTTATTTTTATAAATATTTCACTCTTATTTTATTTAGAACAATATAATTTATTATTGAAAGAATTAAACTTGCCTGAAAAATGATTTCCTAAGAGAATATCTCCGGTTGTTTCTGCAGCATAGCACAGCGCACTTCATTCCGATAATTGAAGACTCCGGAGTCTCGTTTCTATGAAATCCCGTTCACAAAACAATATTTGAGTATAATATCACACTTCTATTAAGTATATAATCACTTATAATCACTTTTATATCACAAATTCACTAAATGAAACACGAACTATCCTTTGGTAAAATCTGAAATATCAGAAATAAATCAGAATTGTCAAACTGAGGAATAACCTTAGAGTAACAAGGCGATAGCCTACTAGTCATTTCGCCTCCGTGTCTAAAAAAAAATGCTTATCACACATACAGAAATTTTACACAGCAAAGCCTATCCTTTTCGGTATATGATCTAAGATATTCACCCAAATCCATGTCACACTTAAGTATTACGACAACCGTAAGAAGTGACTGCATTTGTTACACGTTTTGCGACGTGCTTAAGTGGAGTCAGTACTCAGAAAAATTTCAATTTAGATATCAGCGAACCTGTAGACAATAAAATTTATTATACGTAGGTTTGTGTCTTGAAAGTGAGAAAATTCATATAAAATTAGTCTAGATCTAGACCACAGACCACATTAGAGACATCTAGCGTAAAAAACAGAAACTCAACATGCGACAAAATTATACAAATTTAAGACGAAAAATGAATATTTTCAGTTTAAATAAATTGAAAATTTTTAACCATAATTAACTCTAATAAATTTTTATTGCACATAATTGTTAAATATACTATTTTGCTTGGTATTTCAACAACTTTCAACGAAATATTGCAATTTATCGTCGGTGAAATATCGTGGGAAAAAACAAGTACTATTAGAGTCAAATAATTAAAAAAAAGCGAAACTAAAAATGAAAAAAAACTCGACGTTATTTGCTAGATCTAGGCTTTATCTCTCTAAAATAGTCACAATCTAAAGAAATGAGAATACCTACTAACAGGAATTTGATTTGAAAAACTTCAATTTTTACCATTTTTTACAAGTTTCCGAGGTAATATATCCAATTTAATGCAACTTTTTAAATTTTTTCTGACGTTATTTACTAGCTCTCTTCGTTGTCTTTAATTTAAGATATAAATCATTATTCTGCTACAAATAGTTTGCCAGAAATTTGCATTGAAAAATGTATGAAACTTGCAAAACTTGGTACTAATTACCTGTTAAAGCAGGCCAAACTAGTTGCATCACCACAAAACAAAGTTAAGCACATACATAACTACGAATAAGCAATTTAATTTAACATGCCCTAAATTATTGTTATACCATATGTACACACAATAATTAGTATTATTCTAGCTTAATATCTTTTATATAAATAAGCTAGGAATACTTTAATAAATGTTGATAGTTACAACGGAGGAGGTAGTACTTGGCGTCTGCTAACAATACTTGGGCTTATCCAATTTTGGTGTCTGCTAATATTAGCTGCACCGAATACCCAGTGTAGGAGTTCTGCTTTTTATAAAGCTACTTCCTAAGGAGATTTTCCTCCACTCTTCATCATAACACACAACGAGGCAAATAAGTAGAAAAGAATACTATGTACATACATAACCACTAATGCGGAAACCTTCCTAGTACTGCAGTACTGCGGTGGGTAAACTAAAGCGACTTACGACGTTAATTTTGCTCATTTCGCTAATTTCAATGCTAGATTCGCGCCTGTATCATATGAGTCGTGTATATTTCGTCATTATTGCTGCTAGTATCCTCCAGCTTCATCACTGTCATATCTGTAGACAAAATTACCGTTTATGTTCTTTTTAGGAAGAAAGATATCAGGCTCCCAGTTCACCATTGTAGAACAAGTTTTAGCTATTATCTCGCAGCCACCTTACTGTTATATGTCTATTTCTGAACGGGGGCAAACTCGAGATTTCCTCTTTTAGGAAAACCAACAAATTAATAGTGCATACTTGAACTGCTGTAGATTGATCTGTGTTATTTAAAACTTAGCCTTCCAGTGGTTTTTTTGCGACATCCACGATCGAAATATTTTTCAAAAATACATTTGTCTCGTCGAGAAGATCTGCATTGGAATTTGTGCTGGATGACTTGAAAATCTTATCTGATGCTCAATCGAAGTTTACAGGTTTCCTTCCTCCGTGTTTCCAAGCTTAAATAACTGTCCAGTTCTACTTCGGGTTGTGCAGCATGAGATATTTGAGAAGGTTCCTCTTATCTAGATGCATGGTCGGGGCGGGAGATAAATGCGAGCCTTTGTTCTTCTAGGAATATCCCTCGCCAGGATGATACTACGATTAATACAATTCCACGTTTCACTAATCTAATCGACACTGCTTGAAAGAAATTCCTTGGAGAATTGATCCTTGATGACCCTGTATACTTTGATAATGTTCGAGTGGCTATTAAGAATATCTTCTATGGGCCAACCCACACGTAGCAGCATGAAGAACGCACTTGCGCCCTGATGAGTCATCACAATAATTTAGCTATGCTGCAGTTCATTATATGATTACCAAGTTTAATTGTGTGCGTATGTAATTAAGTTACAGTTATTGATATAAATAATAAAAACAAAGCCCTATCATCGAACTTCTAACCATACTGATGAGACCTCTCTGATCGGTGGGTCGAAAAGTTCGATTTTTCCTGCATTCTCAATGCATTTTTAGAAATTCATGGAAATTATTTTCAAGAATTTCAGTCTGTTGTAGACGAAATTCACAGCAGTATCACAAATTCACAGCACGTAATGAGAATTAAATTATTTTATTATCACCTAAATCACACAGTCAGATCAGAAATTTCACAATTTCAAAATGGCTGGAACTATTGATATGCTGGCCATGCTCCTGTTCGAAACTTGGCATTTCGGAATTTTTCCTCCCCCAAATGTCTCTCATCCACGAAAAGCGGTGCATTCTGCAGCGTGTGGGCTGTCACCAAATTGGAAAGCCTTGCCTTAATTTCACCGTTTGTTTTCAAATGCACTCGAGGTTTTGTCTGGGCAAAAATTATACTCCAAGAACAATTGCTGACCCTCCATTGAATTTTAGTCATCTTTACAATCTGGGATTGCGTATTCATGTCGAAACATTTCAGGTTTTCATTGATTCTGGAAATAATAAATTTCTCAATCAATTATGCGTGGGTGTTCAATTCACTTTGTTCTACAAGAATTTTTTTCCATGCGTCACAAACGGAATGACAGACTGAGTAGACAGACCCTATAGATTTTATCGGACAATGACAATAATAATGGTCATAACAAAAGAACTTTTCAAGTATGAAGTTAATACTTATTTTCGGCTGTAAAATTTAAATACAATTTACAAAACTGAGTTTGCTCATGTGCATATTACTTTGCCTTTATGTCTCACAAGTATTTCTATGAATAATTGTAAGTAGAATCGCCATAAATTGAATCACATCACTTTCAAGTAGGAAAATACCACATTATTGAATAAGACGAAATGTTGGCTAAGATAATTAGCAAAAGCTAAATTAATATACTTAATATAATATAATGAATGAATGAATGAATGAATATAATTCAGTTTCAGTTTGAATTTTAATTAAATCAGATTCTCCTTTTGCTAGTTAAAACATGATTTAAGTCCGTAGAACTGAAATGATGAGTCTAATCAAGTAGTCAGTGCACTCAAGATTTGAGTCCGCTCAAGCCGCTCAAGCAGTGAGTCCGCTCAAAATTTAGACCGCTCAACCAGTGAGTCCACTCAAGTTTTGAGCAATAAACCACCGTTCAAGTGTTGCGCGGACTCAAGTCCTGAGTTGAGCGATGAGTATATATGACAAATGAGTCCGCTCATTTACAACCCTGAAAATGACCATCGATCAATTGTGGCAAGAAAAATTGAATGGCTTTGCCAATAATATCCATAGAATCTGAAATTGCTAAATCTAACCTTGATGTGGTGCGAAAAGATTTCGCTAAAATCAAAGCCAGATGAGTCCCTTTTAGTAGAAGTAGTAGTGCATAAAGGATTAAGTTCGAAAGCAATATTTTTTGTTACGTTTTACTGTCATGTTTTTCTCATTAATTTTGTTTTCGTTTTTATTTTGTTTTGAATTTGGATTATTTAATTTTTGTTTAGTTATTTTTACTGATTAAGAAATAAATAAGCCTTAATTAAAGCTTTTGTAATTTGTTTAAATTTTTGTCATAAATTAATCTAATTTGCCTTAAAATTTTAATCACGATATTATAGTTAATAGGCTATAAACCTAATTTTTAAATTGATTGAAGATTATAAACTATAACCCTCGAAATATATTGACAATGTGAAATGGAAAATTTTCGAAGACGCCAAGCAATTTTCGAAGACGCACACACAAAGGAAAAACCATGAGCCGGGCCTGCATATACATATGTAATAAAACAAAATTCGGTCAAAAGGCGAGTCAGGATTGCATAAGCAGGGTACCGAACTTACAGTCGATCAACCGAATTTAATTATATTTAAATATACTCCAAATTTACCTGTGATAACTGAATAATTAGTGAATTGTACCACATTGAACTGGAACCAGTAGCGCACACAGGATTTGGCTGTGGAGGGGGGGGGCATATGTGTACCAAGTTCAAAAGGGGTCGGAAAAATTTGGCTCCTGATCCCATCTGACACTTAAGGACTCCTTTTCTGATGATATTGAATGTTTTTTTGTTAAAATGTCAACATGGGCCAAAAAGCCACTGTTTTCTTTATTTTCAATAGATTAATCATAATTTGATAAACAATTAAACACATTTATTTATTTATTACAATCAATCCAAGTAATTTGTTCCGTTTTTGCAAAATTTTAAAAAGAAACCTAAGGACCGACGTACACATCCGTGTTCTGGACGTGAGGTACGGCTGCTGTGACAAAGCGGCACGCGAAATTTCAATACATCCAAATATATTTGAAAATATTCTATTTCTATTCTATATACATATTCCCATTGTGTCTGTAGTACTCTGGGACCGATGCGGTGGCGTAGCAATCTACGACAGGAAGTAAAAGCAATATGGACGTCATTGCAACCAATATGGCCGTGCGGTGTCGCAACTTCGCCGGAAGTATACATGGGTCATTCCATATTAAATAGGCGACATGTGTGACATGACCATCAGCAATTATTTTGAAATTTTATATACTTGGAGGATTTGTGAAAACAAAAATAACATTACGTGTTTCGCAAGTTATAGCATTTTAAAATTCCGAAAAAATGCTATCCTGGTCTTCTTTAAAAATTTACATATATTCATGCTAGAATACAGAAATATGGTTCATTTGAAAGTTGGGATTTCAAGCCAAGCTATCTAAGAAAAATATTATATCCATTATCCTTGAATATTCTAGAAGACGTATACTTTTAATTTTATTAATTTTATGTTTATTTTCTATTGTCATTCCTATTGTGAATAAAATTTTGGTATTCACCTCTTTTCTTCTTGTCAGCACGTGCAATAAGTAAAAAGCAAAGTGAAAGGGAAAAGTCTTTTTCATAATATGCGCCAATGTCATAGAAACTTCCTCCCCAAGAGTCACTGCTTTCTGGTTTCTACATGTTCCAGATCGGCCTTGGTAAATATTGAACTGGCAACAGGTGTGTATTTCAATCGACTATGTGCAATCCAAGGTTTGTAATCAAATCGCATCAGTTTGCTCTTTAGAAACTTTTTACAAGAATTTCGTACTTTGTTGATGGATTCATTTCCACCGAAACGTATTTGTCTTAAAAAAGTTTTGTTTCGATTAGATATATCGAAAATCGGTTCCCTAAGACAAGGTTAACCTTTTCATGGCATAAAAACTAGATATCGCATGCAATACCAGAACAGAAACAACATTTTATATGGCTGGTGGGAAATTCCGGAATATACCACAATATTTGATATTCTGAATATGTCGAGTGATTCATATTTTCCTTTATCTGCCGTGTTGAAGTGGTCGATCAAATGTATACAAAATTTGCTCTTGGGACGCTCTGAAACATGTTCTGGTCCATTCCGAAAAGCACAATCACAATCTATGGAGTATATGGTATACCATGCGATATATGTATGTAATATAGTTCTTGTGCCATCTATGATTTCATTCATGATACGCAGGTTTGTGAAAATTGCATTGAAATTGTTGCACATCCATTACGAGAATATTAAATTGGGAAAATCGTTTGGCCTGAAAATATTGCATTGTTACTGGAACTTCGCGTATAGGTATGTCAAGATTCAAGAAAATCGGTTCGGTGGAATTGGGTTAAAAATTCGGTTGAAGATTTTTCTGAGGGACTGAAAATTTTATATGTATTGTCATCGGAACTACAGATGCATTGCATATGTATGTAGCGGGTATGCAGCGGTCCGGCACAAAGCTAGTTAAGTTTCAAGGAAATCGGCCCTATAGAAGTGGATCGAAATATGTTTAAAATTTTTAAGGGGCTCTCATCTAACTCATGCGTCATGTCCGCCACTCTTTTTTAACCTTAACATTTTATATTGTTATCACAGGTATACGCATCGATGTCGAGTTTTATCAAAATCGCCTCGGTTGCGGTGGGTCAAGAAATTTATGGACAAATGTGAGGTTATGAGTTTTCACAGGATGCAGAATCCTATTGTACTTATGACTATAAATTCTCAGATTCGACGATTTATTCTGTGGGTTCTTTTTACCGCTTGGGTATCAAATGATACTATAAATTCGATTTTATTTTTTATCTACCATAGAAATTACGTGGTTAAAAGAATAGTTTAATGATAGATTTAAAAACAAATATGGGCAATTAGGAATTTTATTCTCAGATTAATATGTCAGATATGCAAATGAATCTGATCGAAAAGTGACAGATTGTCCAATAATTTGAAAATCCAAGAAATTTGTCAAATTTATTTATGTGAAAAGTTACCATAACAACTTTGGTAGATTAAAAGATTTAAAAAGAAAAAAAAAGTTGCATTGCAATTTAACAGAAAACCAGTCACTAGTTATATTTATATGAAACATGTTATTGTCATCGGTATTTTAAAATTGTTAATGCGATATTGCCAAGTTGCAATATTCTCCTGGTAGTCAAACTCTCCAAACAATGCAATCTTTACCCAAATAACAAAACTTACAACAATTATAACAAAGCAAAGCTTGCAGGCTGTTCTCAGGTGAACACCTAAAATATTATCTCGTTGCATAATACATACATAAAAATCTCAATCCTGCCCTCAAATGTCTACCTTTTTGTTTTTTAATAGCACTTGTGTAATTAATTGCGTGCGAATACTTTACGCCCTGGACAAGCCCCCCATTTTTGGTGTCACAAGTGGGATGTTCTTATCATATATTACTGAAACACATTTACAATTTAAGCACTGCATTTACAAAAAACACAACTCCATAAAATCATATTCAGCAAGGATAAAAAGTTGTTGCTGATTGTACAAATTCATACCTTGTTCAGCATTTTTAGTTTATTTATTTTTAAACAGCTAGCAGCAATAAAATACGGAAAATATTCCACTTATCTTTCTTTGAGTGGCACACCTTATAGTCACTGCTGCATTTTCCCGTCCTTTTGTTTTTCAGACAAAAATTAACTACTACTGGATTTCATTATTGTTGCACCTGCAATATACCTTCTTGTAGTAGATAAAGCATTCCCGTTGGGTTTTTCACCAACATTAAAGATTCTTGGAAATTTTACAATGGATGCCACTGAAAATGTTTTTGTCCTCGTTTTGCTATAGTTCAACAGCGTCCTCATGAAATCTAAATAAGTGTTATTGCCGTAGCAACCACAAATCTCAAATAACCCTCACTTATGAGAATCGTGGAAATAAACATTAATCACCGATTACGATTCGAGCCGTAATACTTCTGTGGTCTACACCGTATTCTCTGATTTTTTTTTACATTTTTAATGATTCTTCCGCTATTATAGGAAGCTAAAGGATAAAGCTCAAAATTAGTTATGTTGCCTATAAATGATAGCTTATGTATATTTGTGCGAGTCACAATTTATCATTAGTCACTTTCCCATATAAGACCAGCAGCTCCACTTACATACATACAACAGGAAATAGGACAACTTTGGGCTATGCTTTATTATGGAAAAATTCTGTTTCATCGTTTGGAACTTCCAAATTGGGAGGTATTGCCCGCCGGCGTAAATACAACCAACCCATGTACACAATTAATGGTCTGCTAGTAAGCTGTCATCTCGACGATCAAGTCAAGTAGACTCGATCGTATCAAATATTTGGGGAATTAATTATGTATTTACTTTAGACGCAACTTCTGTGTGCCTATAACTAACTATGTTTCTTTGATTGAAGTTAGGAAAAATAATTATGAAATCCTTGAGAAAGTTCTTTATTGCCCAGTGAACGGAGTGTGGTACATACTACGAAGTCTAGTTGCCACATCAATGTACATTATATAAACAGTCCTAAAGTTGGTCCACTCTGGAAAGGGTAAACCGCAATTTGTGTGTGTTCATTAAAATTTCAAAAGCTCAGCCTCATTAAATCTGGAAGAGTTATCTGGTTTAGACATGTTTGCAGAATGAACAGCCACAGGATATCTAAAATTGTTTTTGAGGTGGTAGGCTGGTGGGCGATTATTAAAAGGATTTCAGAGCTTTTAGGGCGCTAATTGACGAGGATAAGGTATTTTCATTAAAAGAAAATTTAAAACTTCCTCTATAAAGCATCGTGGCGTAGCTATGGGTGGTTTTAAATTTAGTTGTTTAGAGACTCTCACCAATGCGAACTAAGACTAATATTAATACAATAATAAAAATATGTTAAGCAAAGAAATTAATTAAATTCATTTATACTCAAACAAACCCGTCTAAATGTATTCATTCTTAATTTATGTAGATAATGTATGCGAAAATAATGATTCAAGCTTGTGTAAAGTAAATTTTCCTTATTTATTAATTTTTTTTTATATAACAATGGTTAAGCTTTGCGAAAACATCTTGGATTGGTTGGGTACCTTTCATCTTGTTTTTGATATTTATTCAATGAGAGATCTTAAGGTTCTTTACTTATAAAGAAAGTAGTCCCTCGGGCATAAGGAATGAAAAATAAATACTTAATCTCCTATTAAATATTAAGAGTGGCTTTCGTTATGACGAAGCAATACCATAGACTCTGAAAATAAGATGGAAATTCTGCTCCTCTGTTATGTTATTGCTCGTTGATTCTTCAGGATCCTTTGTCTTTTGGAATATCTGAGGGATAAAATTCATTGATTGAAGCCCATTTCCATTTATTTATTTGTAGAAGGGCATGTTTGTCGTATTTATTCGTAATGTAAGCACCATTGTACTCGCGAAATATACGTAAATCATTGGCTAATTTTTTTGTCAAAGCTAAGATGTAATGCTTTTTATACAATAAAAATTGGTTGTCGGTGACATTTAAAAGTTTTTAGCTTTGACTTTTCACATAAGCTGTTGTAGTATATTTACGTAAATGGGTTGGTATAATTGTATAAAGGGTCAATAACTAGAATAATCGCTATTGTGTTATGCTTGAGCCACCATTACATCCCCGTGAAGTGATAGTTAGTGGGGTGCAATATTTATTTTGTCGTCTCACGCAAAATATAGATGTAATAGGACTGACCATAACCATAATAATGTTACTAACCAATATCATAGATTTTTATATTTCAAAGAACTCATCAGTATATTAAAAACATTGGATTGAATATATTCCCAGTATATATGTAGATATGTGAAGAATCTTATACAGTCGAGTGGGGAATTGCAACGAGTACTCAGGAGAATGCTCAAAGTTGTAAGTTGTATAATCACACGACACGTTTGGTAAAAATAAGAACACCGTTAATGCTCTTATTGGAATTTATTTTTTTTATTCCTCCTATTATTTTTCAGTATTTGCCCTACTCTAATGCTTATTAATTATTCAAAGTTGGAATTCAACTATGCTATTTGTCCTACATAGATTAAATTTTATTCGATGAATTTCATATTATGCTAGGCAATGGGATGTATACTACAGACCACGCAAGTAGTTATGCTATGCGGATTCTGGCCCACAGTTTTTATTTAGAACTCTCACCCACAGATGGCGCCACAGTCGTCAGTTGGGTCTGCGTTCATGCTAAATGAGAGCGTGGGGTTGTGGAATGTGGTATGTGAGTTTTCGTCTTGAATAGATTGTGGTGCGCCTAAATGTAGGCTCTTTTTATTATGATTTTGTTGTTTTCAAGCGTTGCGCCTAAATATAGGCTTTGGTTTTGAATTAATATTAGTAATAATTAAAGTTAACACTAGGAAATCTTTGTGGATTACAGCTGGTGGGAAGGTGGGAATGCTGGCTACATACCGTATCACAAGCTGTATACTATAGTAGAACCACTGATTCGAAACAAAACCATATATGTAAAGAGAGCTGAAAAAGTTCATTGGATGCAGAAGATATTTGGAGAGCGTGAAATCATTATCGACGTCGAAGATGAATACAACTGTGGAAAACTAATACAGATTAACACGAATGCGCTATCTTGCCAAGTTCATATTGGACAATATGCGATAAGAAATACTTTTGTGATAAGAAATTTTATTGGAAATAAAAACAAATGTTTATAAAACATAAGACTTTTCAATACACATACCCTAGACTCAATAATAATTTGCTAAGAAAACATCAAACCAAGGTGATATCATGTTGTGAAATTCGAATGATGCTGATATCTACAACTTTCCTGTTAAGAAAACTTATTTACGTGCAGCACTTGAAAACAGCAAAACCAAGATGACGTTATGCTGATATCTAGACCTTCCCCGTTAATAAAAGAAAACAGCAAAACCAAGGCATGCTGGTAGTTCCGGCTAATGTCGCTAGGTAGCTTTACTCAAGGAATGGCGAGCCCGTCTAGGATTTCTGATGAAAATTTCGTTTCCACTAGAAATAAAACCCCCACCCCGGACCACCTAGAATCCATTGGCATCAACAAAAATATCCTAGGGTTAACTTTAATTATTACTAATATTAATTCAAAACCAAATCGCTAATATCTCGGAAAATAAAGTCCGTAGAAGATTTCTGATGAAAATTTCGTCCTTCTCTATCCCATATTGGAATAACACCCACCACCTCCCCACCATCTAGAATCCATTGGCATAAACAAAAATATCCTAGTGTTAACTTTAATTACTAATATTAATTCAAAACCAAAGCCTAAATTTAGGTGCAACACTTGAAACAGCAAAACAATAATCAAAAAGCCTAAATATAGGCGCACCACAGTCAAGCAAGAAAACAGCAAAACCAAGGCATGCTTGTAGTACCGGCTAATGCCACTAGGGTGCAGTCAAGATCAAATGACACATACAAAACCTAAGCCAGTCAAAATTTAATGGTACATCCAAGGCATAAACCAGTATAGTCAAGACACAAGCGTATATTTGGTATGGGCTCAAACCTCCTAGCGACGGTGGCGCCATCTGTGGTTGAGAGTTCTAAAAACTGTGGGCTAGAATCCGCAGTGTAACTACTCACGCAAGAAGCGAGAATACTTCTTTTCACTAGCACACGAAGCAATGTACATAGTCAAGTTGCTGGGAGATAAGTCCAAATCTCCATACCAAAGATAACCTAATATTAAGTCACCTAACCTAACCTGATATTAGTCATTAAGTTAACTTTGTTCCATACAATCTACTTCCCATCCTTCCTATCTTCCTCCGCTGCCGAACAACTAACTCCAAAAAGAGTAGGACAATCAGTACGGTCGATATGGCTCATCAGCCGGAAAGAAAAAGATGATGGCAAAACGAAAAGACAAAAGGACAACTATTATCAAGAGGACAAAAGATGCTATGTAATCGAACTGAGGGCTAAGGATGAGCCCCAAGGAACAAAGAGGACAATAAAGCGAACATCCAGGGAAACTAAAAGTAACTGTAATAGGAAAATGGCGTAAACTTTTAATTTCGACACTGTTTGAGAAGGCGTTGAGCTGAAATTTTGCACGTGACGTTTTCGTAATAATTGTAGATCTTGATTCGAAACTGGGTGAAATCGGCCAGTTCCTCCGTAGTATTGTCATACTTGTATTTCCAAATTTGCAAATTGTAACGAAGTTACATAGCCGTCCGCACTAATCACACTCAGAGCAAAGTATACATTTTTATGAAGATGTTGCCAAATTTCACGCATTTATGAACTTGATCTTCCTTTTACTTTTAATTAAATTTCAGCTTGCTAGGTAAACACGTTCCGAAGTTATCGTGCAGACAAAATCACGGACAGATGGACTGGCAGAGAGGCAAACAGACAGATAGATCGATGACTCGACGGATAGTCATTGCAATTTTCCATGATTCTATGCTTGCTATATAATTTGTTTTTATGCAATTATGTTTTTTATGCAGTACAAACATATGAGCATACTTAGTATACCCCTATGATTTCATAAAGGGGATAAAAATTGAAAGACCCTCCCCGCATTCATTGATATCGGTAATCTACAGATAGTAAAGTGAGCAATGGCATTATAACCCAGACGCAGCTTTAGTTTTTTTTAAAATGGCATTCTTTACTAGTCTTTGGACCTTTCTTTACCGATGATGGTGGACTTCGGTCGTCAGGTGAAGTAGGCCGAGGGCTTAAGGACTGCGGTTCTTCTTCTGCTTTCCCCGACTATTAGATCGTTGGTACTGTAAATAAGCATTGTTGCAAACTCTTTTAATAATAACTTATACTTCGCAATTTATTTGATAGTTTAAATAAGATGTTTCCTTCAAATTCCACTGCACTGGAGCGCACTTTATCTTGCATATGAATTATAATATGACATGCGGCTTGTGCTCTGACAAAATTTTTTCCTTCAGATAAGAAATGCATCGATGCAAAATGCAAATTAAAATTAACTTAGGCTGTGTAATTAGATTGAGTAAGCATTTTCTGGGTGTATAAATTATATATAAGTTAAAACGGCTTTCTTGAATAAATGACATTCAATTTAACTAAGTTAAATTGTCACTTTTTGGACGTAAGATAACTAGAACAGCCTCATTCATCTCACTACAATTCAGAATACTGCCACAATAGCAAAAGCCAAGAAATCCCATAACAAGGACAAGGTACAAGAAACTTGATCCCCCAATTGGGAGTCAAAAGAGCCATCTCCAACAAATATTATATTTGTATCCCTTTTGTGTCAATATATGTAAGGCTTCGGTTTACCTGAGCCCTTCAGTTATTATAATTATGTACTGCGGATGAGTTGAGTCCTAATTGACGACATTTATAACCCATAGGTCCTGAGTAAAAATTATATTAACGTCGGGAAAAGAAAACAATTTTGCGGAAGCTAGTTAAGTACGATGATACATATAAACCTGTTGATTCCCGAACGTCGATTTTGTTACCTTCCTTGCTCTTCCACCTCCTTCTGAAACCGCGAAGAGCTCAGAGTAAAAAAATTAGCTTCTTCTATTAAGTAAATGAACTAATCCATCAATTGATTGATGTGACTCATCCCAAATGGTTCCAGTTCTTACATCTAAGGGATCTTCTAATCCTTGCAGGGAATTTTGTGGTATTGAGTGCTAAGAATCAAAAGAGGAATATAAATAGCTGGACTCATTCTGGCTACCGTCAGACTTTTCAGAAATTTTACACGTAAAATTATTTGAAAGTTTGCGTTATACCGCCATATATATATACCATTTTACCCATACTGTCCAATATGATAAAAACAACGACACAGTCTTTGTTTTGCCAAGTCTAAATGTGTTTTTCCTTATTCCTTCTTCCTATCAACATTCCTGCCATCATAGGATGGAAAAAAATGTTCAACATAAATTTATGATAAAAAACCGACAATTTATAAACGTGGAATGTTGCATAGCATACAAGCGCTCTTCGAATTAAATTCTCTAATTTTTCAAAGGAAATATACTAAGCTAAAGTTTGACCCAGATTACCGACAGTGCACGACCCAAGTAAAATTACAAAGTACAAAAACTCATCTAAAATTCATACGAAAATGGTCTTTCCTTAAAATTTCACAATGAGTCGCCTCATCTTCTACTTAAATCCTAACAGCTGCGTCGACAGAAGAGCTAAGTATTCCATAATAAAGCCTTCACACAGTTTCAGCGTAATTTTATTTACGTTAAAGATCTCTGAGTTAGCTTTTCCAGGATGATGAAAATACACGCTTGAATGAAAACTTTCTTTACAGAAAGCTTTTCCTCTATAAAATTTTACCTTTGTCTTTGTTAATATCCTTTAAATTTTTCAGAATCATCCTGACCATGTAAAACTGAATTTGAAAAGATTTTTGTAAATATTTTGAAAAGATGTACAGGTAATTATAACACCTCTATACATACACACGTCTTCGTAAAAGTTCAGCTTTAATTCTTTGTGTAAATATTTCCAAGCGAGGGGTAATGGTTATTTAATGTTCTAAAATTGGTAAAAAATTACATTACAAACTATAAATGTTATTTTTGTACCATCTGGTCCGTTAATCAGGCAACCCCATCATATGGCTGCCAACTACCAACAACGGTTTTCACTATATTTGAACAGGATTGAGAGCGTGTTGATTTAGGGAGCTGAAATTTTGTGTACGACGTTTTTATAAAAACTGCATAATTAAGCTATTGAAAATCAATAGAATCTGATAACGTTATCGTAGGGTTGCCATAGGAATACTCAGAGTTTTTACTTATTATTTTAATACTAGCTGAGAATTGGCTGCAATATTTATTTCACTTAAAATCGTGCAAGACACGACAAGCCGACATGATCAGTAAACTTTTTGACAATCAATCGTCGATCAGTGAGCAAGAAATTCTTTACTTGTTCTGTTAAATTCTACAATTCGCAAAATCGCTGCCATGGTGGGGAGTGCGCGGAGCGCAGAGATTTTTGTGAATTGTAGAATTTGATTGAATCTGATTGAAAAATGTTTCCTATAAAAGTTGCAGAAAATTTTATCCTTTATAATTTTTGTAATAGCTTAAGGTCACAAGCTTGGAATATTAATAAGGACACTGAGCTGTAAAAATCTACGAAAGGGGAATGCCCATTTTAGGCCCGACATGAAAAGATATAAGAAATGTCTTAATCGAGGCATTATGATACTCGAACGTATTTTATTCACAATGTTTATTTCAATTAAGCCGGAGAAGGTTTCGAGGGGAGGGGGGTCTCTGTCAAAGTTTGATCTAGTACATTTTCAAAAATCTACTACAGAATCGAATTCCTTACGTCCTGACAAAAAGTTTGAGTAGACTAAGTAGACGCACTCCTATACCCGGAGGCTTAAATAGCGATCTCCATACTCACGTTTATACTATTTTCCTCTTTTTCTTTTTGGAACTGCGGTAAATACGAGATTTTTCGTACTTTAGATCGGGTCTAACTTGGTTGAGTTATGTCCGATCGGAAAACGGGTTTTACTGTTCGTCCCATCTCATTAGCAGTTATAATTCGTAGAAGAAAAATTTTCTCTGCATATTTTTAGCGTTGGGTACTATCCTCGGTGGGGTGGAGGGAGGGCTCGGTTCCAATACGGCATGTTGCATATCAAATTGAAGGTCTCGTCGAGTACTATCGGGTGGTATACTTTTTTCTTGGGATGTTTTTGCCCGCCGGAATCCCATTTTCATGCACTTGTCATTTCATGCTACATACACCCCAGTTACTACATTTCGCATATATTTTTGCAGTTCTTTCCTCCAGAGCCATAAGTGCTCTGTTGTTTTTTCTACCGCACGCACCAATTCAGCACAATCACAAGAAGTAGAATAGTCCAGTTTTTCACCCAGGAAAGTAGCTCAAGTTACTCTTCGATCTCCAAAGATTTCCCCACCTAATAATTGAAATAAACATTGTTGATAAAATATGTTCAGAGTATCATAATATATCGTTTAAAATTTTTGTCATGTCTGTTCATACCGGGCCTAAAGTTGTATGAAAAGTGGGCATTCTCCTTTCAGTTCTCCTTGACATTTTGTACCGAAAGCCCTCTTTTATATCTTCAATGCATTGACTATTAGGGCAATGACAGTTGTACACCAATTAAAGGCGTATGTTTTTTTATTCTGTTCTTTAAAATGAGAAAGTTCCTAAAATTTTTTGAATACAGAATAAATCATTTGTAGGCTTAACATCTTCTAAACATTATGTAAAATGGGTACGGTTGAGTATTAGCATCTACATTCATTTCATGGAATGAGAGAAACTATACGATATGCAATTTGGGGGATGCGTTTATGGTCTGAGCACACTTTGATGCGGCATGTGGAAATTTTATAGTGAAATCTATCTTTTGGTCTATAAAGCCCCATGGTCCCAGAGTCTCTGTTCCCCAGTCTATAGATATGAAAATGACAACTATGCAAATTGCAAAGGACATAAATCTTTTTTTATTAATAAAAATTACAGATATTTATACACTGAAGAAATGAAAGGCTTTAAATGAGTGTTACTTTTCCCAGTTCGTACTGCACAATTTATCATGATAGTTACATAATAGGCTAACATTTATAGTGTTTTTTAATTGGATGGTAATATTTTTATTAATTTTTGATCTTGTCCAATGGTAGACTCGTACTTGAATTGTTTTTTTTAATCGGTCAGATGGATTAGAAGAATTTTTAGAAAAACTTTTAATTTTTACGATTCAAATCAAATTATTAAATAGTTACACGAGAGAAAATATATTAAAAACACTGTTAAAATAAATAACTTTTGTAAATAAAATACACTAAAAAGTAAAAAATAATTTGTTTCACAAAAAACGTTTCATTGCAAAATAAGAAATGCTACAACTCAGATTAAATCTTAAAAGTTTGGGCATCCTTAACTAATAATCAGAATTGTGTAACTGCAACTCATTCCCAAACTTTTAGGATTTAATCTGACTTGTAGCATTTCTTATTTTGTAATGAAACTTTTTTTATGTATATCACTGAGAAAGAAAGAAATTATTTTTTACTTTTTTGCGCCAACCATTGAATCTTATACTGCAACACGAACAAGAGTAAATTTATATTACCACATTTAATATAAACTGGGAATTTCATCATCACGATAAAATGTAGGAATGCAGCAATGAAGTGTCATGTTGTTGTTGTTTGTGCATTTAAACATTTTACGTGTAATTGTTTTTTTAAAATCGTAATGGCTGTAAGTCACGTCACGGTCGTGTAATATACCTTGTCTCTGTGTTCTGTATACCTTTGAACTTGAAACTACATTTGCACATAGTTTTGTTATTTCGTGATTTTTTGAGGCTATCTAAAACCCGATTATTTTTTTGTAGGTCTGTATAGACTGTGAGAAAGGAGATCAATAATCAAGTAAAAATTACAATTTCGGGTAGAGCATAAAAAACTAAAAGTAATTTTTATAAAGTTTTCATTTTAAAATTATTTCAATTTCAGTAACTAGAAATTCGCTCTTAAATAGACAACAAAATTCAGTTGGCAACCTACACTTTAAGAAAAGAACGTGTGTGTACATATGTATATGTATCTTTATGGAAAATCGAGCTACATTTTGCTTAATATAATTACTCCTAGTCCTTATTGAAACCTAAACACGTCGGTGGATACGTGAGAATGTCCCTTTTAATAAAATTGGATACACCTTTCAGACCTAATACAGCAATAGTCTCTCTTGTTGGCAACAACAGCTAGAAATGGAAAGGTTTGTGACTTGATAATTTCGTAAGAGGGTGATGGAAGGAATTTTTCGAATAGAGAAAGAAGAACAAAACCCCTAATAAAAAGTAAATTGGCACCTATAAGATTTTACGATTTAAATAAATTTCTCTTTCTTTTATATCGCTTCAACAATTTCGAAAGAGATCGAAAAAAAAAAAATTCAGCAGTGGGTATATACCGAAAAGCTTTTAAAAGAAATAATTCTTTGACCTGCTGTGCCTCTAGCATTTCGCAGTATATTTTTGGGTTTACAAAAGAATCAAAAAGGAAAGGAGGAGCTCTAAAGTGTACCTGTACATGTGCTTTATATTTTAAGATTAAAGCAACTGAAGCATCTGCCTTGGAGATATATTTTATAAGAAATCGTTACTTTATCGAATTTGCAAATAAAGTGAATTGTTACGATTTAAAAAGTACCTAGCGTTTTTTGTTGGTAAATTCAATGCAGTTGCTACGAAATTATGATCCTAATATTGCGTTTGCTCGGCATTATAATGGCACACTAAATAAAAATCACTGTCACATTTAGGTCAACTGTTAAGGACATACAAGAATGTCTTTAGGATACATTTGAAAAGATGTCTGTAGTTTGAACAAGGGGTTTCTACCATATGCCCATATGCCTACTTTTAATTTAGAATGAGCCCTTTGACTTTCGGCAGTGTGACTGATGAAAACTGTAGGCTGTGGCAGGAAGAGGATGAAATTACATATCTTACGTTATTTAGCTCGGATCCAATCATGGAATAGTCACAAGACTTCAGTGTACTGAGAGATATCCGTTCTTAGACCTATATTTGTTTGAAGGAATAAAATCGCTTTACTTTCCTGAATCATGAGAATAATAGTGGAAGTTGTCCTAAAATGATATATGGTAAACTAAAATACATTTATATTTTGGAACTATAACAAAATTAAAAATTTTCTTAACAAAAACTAATAATAATATGTAATACATAATAATGATTAGAAATGCATGTGAAATAAGGTCGACAGGGTTGCTCGACGTACGATAATTTTCGTAGATGTGAGCGAAGAATTTTGGAATTTCGGTGTCAAAAATTTTCCAAACAGAATTTTCACAATGTGGCAACAGCAGTAAAAGATAATAAAAAAAAATAAGCAGAATACATCTTGGTCGCATCAATGAGGTCGGAGAGTAGGTAACTTATTCTGCTCAATGTGTCCAAGTACAATCAAAAGATTGCTGCTTTGGGGTTTCAAACTTACCACCCAAATGATAAGTCACATCGCGTCGGCAGTGCGACCTGATTATCAAATAAGAAGATAATCAATCCTAGATCTACATTCTATATCAAAATATATTTTGTTGTAGGAACAGTAATGCTGGAGCTGTATCCACACATAACAAACATTTCCCAAATGTTTCACAAACATTTGTCAAAAATTTGTTGAATGTTTGATAAGTGTGGATGCAAATTTTACAGTTTTTGATTCTCAAAAAAGTTTTAATTTAATCCAAATTAAATGGAAAATGTTAAAGTTTGTACTTTCAATCAGTTTTAAACAGCTGTGACAGTTCATTTTAGAATTTCGGAATTTTTTAATAATAAGTTTTGTTCAAGAAAGAATTTTTTGGGATTCTCCGGTATATAGCAAAAGCTAAAAAATGTTCTAATTTGTTATTTCATCACTCAACTCATTAATTTTCGGTGACCGGTTTCAAGTCTTGGTTTGACTCATCAACAGGTCCCAAATAGCGAAATTGGGTGATTTGAAAAACAAATGAAAAAATGAAAAAAGAAGAAGACTTGAAACTTGTCACCGAAAATCAATGAGTTGAGTGATGAAATAACAAATTAGAATATTTTTTAGCTTTTGCTATATACCGGAGAATCCCAAAAAATTCTTTCTTGAACAAAATTAATTTTAACCCGGTAAAAAGTCCAAAAGAGTAATCTTTTTATTTAATAATAAGGTAATAATGAGTGAGAAATGGGAGAAAGTAAATATTATTAAATTAATAGAATTGTATTCTATACACCAAAATTTACATTTAACGGCCAGTAAAAATAATTTTTTTCTATGCTACTCATTACCGACATATACCATATATGTATGTATTGCAATACAACTATTAATGTTTTAGCTAGTTCAGGAACAATTTTTGAAATCAACTGTTTTTAGAATTTAAATAAGTACATTAAAGAATAATAAGGATCACCCGTTGCAAAACACCTTAGAGCAATGGCCAGCCGTTCATTTACATTTACCCTATTTCGTTAGTTTGTATTTCATCTTATTATTTTTGGCCCGATTCTATTAACTAGAATTTCGAAGTCACTTGAATCGAAAACCTAAAAGAACGTAAATTTTTAAATTATTTAATAAATAGCGACCACTGTACTAAGCTTCTGTCTAACAATTTTCTGTTCCATCATCTTCTTTTTTGCAAACTTTCCTCAAACATTGAGGCAAGTACGACGAAAGATTCTGCAATTCAGATTACTGCACTTGAATAATACATGATTAAAACTGAACATTTGGAAAACATTTAGTACCCAACTATCCTATCAGATGTTTGACAACTGTTTGACAAACATTTGACAAACATATGGCAAACATTTGTAAATTGCCTCTAAATTGCTTGTCAAATGTTTGAAACATTTTTTTTGTCAATGTTTGTTGTGTGTGGATACATTTTTAGACAAGACTATATAAATTTTCAATACAAAAAATTATATTAACAATTATTTCAAATATAACTTTCTGAAAAATGTCCATAATTTTTGTTATAAAAAAGTAAAGCTAAATCTTACTATATTCTCTCCAGTTTTAATTTAGCCACCTTTTCTCATTAATTTCGCGATAAACCTAGCGTACGAGATTTTTTTATGGCGTACGACATTTTTGTAAAGATGGTACGAGAATTTATTTGTTACCGTGCAGCAATTCTGAGGTAGTTTTAAAGTATTACTGTGAATTATATGAAAACCTTAGATATGTCATTTTATCCGAGTTGAATATATATTATGTGCCCATTTAGAGGATAGAATGCACTGTATCCAGCGTTCCTCTGATTTAGACCTACTATAAAGATCATTACAGTAAAGGCAGGACTCATAGAAGTCATCCTCGTTTGGGTCGAATTCCTCACTGGGTCATCAGTCGTCAATCTTAGCTTTACCTTTGCATGAACAAATGGCATTTCGCTTGATAGTTAAATGAAAAAATATCTCTGGCTGAATATAAAAATATTTGTTAGGTCTGTACTCAGTGGCGTGCTCCAAAAAATTGCACTTGATTCGAAATAGGAAATAACGTCACTGTGTCATTTTATACTTGTATGTTATTTTAGGAGTAGTTCCACTGACTTATAACAATGGACTGAGCGTATTGCCATTTTCCAATAGGAAAGCATGGCATAAGTTTTATAGTTCTCTTTTTCGCCCTATAGCAGAGTTGGAGCTACCAACACAAAATATTGCATTCTGGAACATTTGCTTATGCCATTTGATGTTTTTATGTTGGTTACAGATGCAATCACCGCAGAAGGAATAAGGTGAAGATAGTGTTTACCATGATCCGTCTCTCTTGCCCATAAGCAGGATTCAGTTAAGAATAACTTTTGAAAATTAAAGTCGTAATGAGTGTAATTCCTTATAAGCGATTAAAATATCACTTGGGCACAAGAAAATATAATTTTTTAATTAAATTCGATTTACGGGTGTAAAATTTCATCTGATTGATTGAGTTTTACATGTTTTTTATGTAATCGTTTTAAAGGGTGCTCTAACGGTGATATCCAGAAACACGATATGTTTTGTGCCACATGAAATAGCAAATCGCTCAGTCCATTGTTATAAGTCAGTGGAGTAGTTCCCCTACATATATCTATCTATCATTTTGTTCTTCCAAGCCAAACGTCTCTGAGCTAACTTAACGTTGCTAACTTATCTACTATCGAGTTTTTCTACACATGCATTTTGTTGCTGAGCATTTCCTTGTTTTTACATGTTCAACCCTAGAATCTACAACAAACCATTAATGGCAGAAACATATCCAGGCCTCGAGGCTTCCTCGATGTGTTGTCAAAATTTTCAACACGGGTTTTAAATGATGCAACACAAAACCAAGCCAGCAGCTAGACTCAAGGCCTAGCCGTAAAGCGCGCTTTGCTCAATGTTGAAAATTTTTCTCTCTCAGGCCTACTTCTGTCAACAGATGTACTAACAAAATTACCTGGTGGTATCATTTTGTTTTCATTTCTCTGAGGCAAGCCTTGAGTCGAGCTGCGAGGAAGCCTGAGAGAGTCCAGGCCTGAGGTTTGCTTGGATGTGTTTCTGCCTTTAGTCGCAGCATCATCCAGGAAAACAATGCCAAACCAAAGAAGAAAAACGCAACCAGAGCTTTGACTATTCGATGGCTTATTTGTTGTTCCTGAAGTTGGAATATGTTGCCGCATCTCAGTTTTTTCACAAGCAATCATGCACTAAACTGCTTCATGTGTTACCTGTTTATTTCATCGGTAATTAGAGATGTAATTGATTTTGATCTTCCAACTCCTACATTCAACATTCGGCGTATTTTGACTTTGTGATATTTGATTTTGAACTTATCCTTTAAATTGTCTAAATTATGATTTTAGCCAAAGATGGAATGCCCAAGAAATTGTAAAGTAGAGCAAAATGTGAACGGCGAGGTTTTCTTTTGCAGGTGTAATTGGTGAGTGAGCATACATTCCATAACATCTACTCCAACCCTGAAGATGTTTTTATTAATGCGATCTATGATGACTTGTAATATTATATCGTAATCACTATAACCACTTTCTTCCGTTTAGGCATTTATAAAATCATCAAAACGATTCTGTTGTTTTTTCTTTGCAAATTTCATACTTTTAACTGGCCGATTGTCATTTAATAAGCAATTATGATGGAAGGAATACATCTTGCTTGTTTTGTCCTATGATGCTAATATAAGCGAATTAGATATGATCAAGACTAGCCTTCAATATAATATAATTCAGATGTTGTGAATGGTAGCAGATTTTTCTCGTTCTCATGTTTTGACTACTCATTTCGAGTAGTTGTCCAAAATCTACGAAACGATTGTTTTTCTCATTATCTGCATCGCTATAGTACTCCATAAATCTATTGTGTACCTATACATTATTGTAACTGAACAGGATTTCGTTCATTATATTCTTCGACTACCAGTTCAATCTTTCGATTAGATTCTCAAATAATAATACTTATGGCCTCTCCGAATCCAAGTGTTCGTCTTCGTCTTGTTATAACAGCTAGTGACGTAATACCGAGTCAAGCTCTATGTGAATCCATGTCTATACTACCGAGCTTTGCTACCTTGTATAACAGTTTAGGCATCTAGTTAGCTTGATCGCCGAATTTTGAATCGAGTTGATTTATTCAAATAGACAATTTATTGTGAGGTTATGTTTGTTTGCTAAGCACACAAATTTGGAGAGGTTAGCTTCGTCTACATCCAATTCTTATAATAGCTGAGCTTGTTGCATGACGGCACCTGCTGTTATAATAAGACGAAGATTCGGACAGGCCCTTAATATTGATCATATTAAACGCAAAGAACTTTGTAAATTGGTCCAATGTTGGTGGGGACTAGATGATAAGTTTAAAAAGGTTCTCCAGTAGGTACCCCTTGCGATACAGTTATGTCAACTTTGAATTGCTTATGCCACTTGTATAATTAATGTGGAGCCATCTCAAGCAATCATAATTATAGTGTGTATTAGAAAAGCTATCTTCTGCCTCCAAACTTTTCCTGTTCTGAGCTGCTGGTTGCTAAAAATCTTCAAAAAGTTCTTCATCATAGTCACACATCGCCTGCTTCTATAAAAATGTCTCGTACAAATCAGAAGCTTCGTCTTAGTTAGGATGTTATTCATCATGTACTTAGGAATTAACGAATTCTTTAAATTCTTCTAAATAAGTAAAGTCTCATAGCTGCCATATTACAATGGATCTTCAAAGCTGGCAGGTTTTTTGATCTGCAGCCGCTACTTTAACCTAATCTAACCTAGTTTACAAACATGGGAAATGATGAGAACAAATGTTTAGCCATTTTTACACTAGAAAAACATAATCTGATATCAAGTCAGACTTCGGTTGGTCAATTTTTCTTAATCTTCCGTGGAACATAAAGATAAATGGAGCAAATTAAATTTGTTTATTGACACCCCTTTAATCTTGGGTGTGCTCTAAAGCACCAAGTAAAATATCAAATGTCGATATGTGTAAAATTTTGTCAGAATAATTCTTTGAATATTTGTGGACACTGTGCGAACCATAAACTCATAGAAACATGAACTCGTGAAATTCAATTACATCACTGACGATGTCCTGTCAGTCCTTAATTCCTTGTTTATTATATTAGTCCGATCAGCTTTTCCATAAATCACTCTTCCACTCTCATTTGGTTATTTACCTATTTTTACGTAGATATGCTAAGTACCAGCCTAACTATAGTTGAGTTTCTCTCATTTCAACCCACTGATAGATGAATCCCTCCAGGGTAAATTACTTTGAGCTTGATAGATTATTTATTCCCAATTATGGAAACTAGATCGATTGAATTCAATAGGGAAAAAGTCATAATTAATTTCTTTGTTCTTGCTTGAATGGTAAATAAACGCAAATTGCTTCCTCTTCGCTGTAGAACTTCCCAACCATATATGTACCTATCCCTGTACCACATCCACGCATGTTGTGGGTATAGAGTGATTTATTAACTCATGAAAGGATATTTTAATGGTTCACTACAGTTCGGGGATAAATTCCAAATAAACACACAATCATGGCATGGTAGTAAAATGTCGAGTTGACTATCGGTGGGAGTCATTATCGGCATTACAATTTGTTAATTAGCGACGTTTGAGACGATTATAAATTCATTAGGAATAGGCTTTAATGGTTTCTAGAGTTTTTTTTTATTTATAATTGTTTTTTCTTCTCTTATACAATATAAAAAAAATATTTAATATTTATGTTGGGATAAAAAGGACTGAAGAGGAGCAGATATACAATCTATATTAAAATTAGTTTAAGATTAGGTTAGGTAAGAGGGGTGCTGCTGGAGCAAACTAGTCTGCTTCACTTAGACACAAAAGATGGCTCACCTAGAATGTGTCTATAATTGACAACCAAGCATATTTTTCCAAACAGTTTTGAAAAGATAAAAGTGAAATATGCTACTCAGATTTTCAGTAATATAGTTGTTTCAGCTATACAAACCTTAGTAAAAACAGGTAAATTGCTTCAAAGAATGTAATGAAATTGCTATTGCGACTGCTTAATTTCTTAAAAAAATGTATGACTTGTTTGAACAGTTTTAATTGTGGCCTTATCAAATATAGACACATTCAAAATTATCTAGAAGAAATGAGAATATATTTTCAAAATATTAAAGTATGTTCAAAAAAACATGTTTATTGTATAGATGGCATTGTACTTTCAATTATATACATCTATTTTGAATTTAGCTGAAGGCATCTGGAATGACAAATAGGAATAATTTACTTAGTTCTGAGTCGTTTTAATCAAGACCCTTTAGAGAAGATATTCTATCTCATCAGATCTAGAGGTGCAATGAATGATAATCCTACTATATTTGAGTTTAATTAAATTGTAGCATAAATTTTATCAATGAAAATAGTAAATATCAGAATCAACACCGCAAATTGGGATTCTGATGACGATAAGGCTCTCGAAAAAGAAAAAAAAACTCATTAACGTTTTCTACTTATTAGTTAGAAATGGCATGCCAAAAGTCATTTTAATTTTGAAGACAACCAATTTTCCTTAAAATGATTCACATATAGATTTTTAACTAAATCTATACCTATATATCCACCAGCAATCTATTAACTTCTGAGTTCACTGTAGTGTAGACAGCAGACAGTTTCAGGGTTTCATTGCTGTCCTGATGAGAACACCCTGATCGAAACACATTACATACAGTATGTACGTATATACTCTCAGAAAATTTCTTTGTGGAATTTTTTGATCTTAGGCTTATTAATTTGTTAACTTTCATTTTCCAACCTTCTTAAAATTCATAATTATTATTTATTGTGTGGTTGGTGGAGAGAGTTATTATTTTGAATAGATCTTCATACCAAGGATTTTATTATGTTGTATTTCTAACTGCAGGTTTTTTCTGTTTAACCATAGTTAAAATATAAATAAACATATACGAGGAGCTCCCTCCCTCCCAGGACCACCCCCGAGTCACTATGTGAGGTAGCTCGTCGTGATGATATTGACCGCACTGTATTGCGATGGATCGACCAGATGTTAAGACAATGATATTTAACTGTTGAGGTGATCGGCCGAACCTTTATCAGTGTGCTAGTGGAAAGAGGCTGCGCGCTCGGTGGCGTGCTCTCCCCGGTTCGCTAGTGTATGTTGGTTAACTCACTCATCGCGGTGCTTAAAAACTTGGGATTCCCATGTGAAGTATTGGTGGATGACATCCCTCTGCTTATCTCTAGGCACAGCATGGCTGCTACCTGTACTTTCATGCAACGAGGCCTCAATATTGTTGAGGACTGGTGCACCCGTTATGATATAACAGTAAACCCAACAAAGACCAGCTTGGTGCTCTTCTCCAGAGACGTAAGCGTGAGTGCTCTTCCAAAGCTCTTTGGACACACTCTGCAACTCTCCCCCCATGTCAAGCAATTTTGAGTATATTTGACTCGAAGCTGATGTGGGGATTGTACGTAGAGGAAAAAGCTAATGCGACTATGAGGGTCTTCACTCAATGCAGGACAACCTTTGGTTGCACATGGGATATAAGATCGAGGGTTGTCCACTGGATATACACCTCGATCGTTAGATCCATGCTCCTGTATCCACAACACGGTGTCACTTCAGTGAGTTTCTGGGCACATGGAGATCATGGGGAATGAGAGGGCTGACCTTTTAGTTAGGGCTGGCTCTGATGCTCCGTTCCTCTGACTGGAACCTGCGGTAGACATTGCCTAGTCGAGAATCGGGTCGGGACGGACCTGAGTACTTGCAGGGGCACAAAACTTTTACTTGATGGGCCCGATAGGAATATATCTGATTTTCTCATGTGGCTCGGAAGGAAACAATGTAGAACTGTGGTTGGCATCATCAGCTCGCTTCAGTCTCATTTAACAAGGATGGGAGTTGTTGACAGCCAGAGCGTCTGGCCTCCCTAGAAGGAGAGCCTGAGACAACCGAACACTTTCTTTGTGTTTGTCCGGCCTTAGCCCGAAGCAGGCTGGATACTCTAGGGTCTGCCTTCTAATCTATAGATGAACTGAAAAATCTTACTCACCAAGACCTGATGTGCTTTATTAAGACGACAGGAAGGTTTTGGTGATGGGGTTTCTAGCCTTCGTGCCTCCGTTCTTAGGATCTCTCGTCCTCCTGCCTTAAAAAAATACAAAATAAAAAAAAAAAGCTCCCTTAGAAATTTGGGAGGAGCTCTCTTAGAAAATTGTAATATCTTATTCACATCTTTCGCAATAACAATAATTATATTGATGTCAATATATGATTATACGTTTATATATTTAAAATCTACGTATACGGCAATGGAGAATAATTATGCACATACATTTTAAAAGAAAAACTTTCAAGTCAATTTCCGGGAAAAGATGCACGCTCTTTGCGCTCATAAATATATTGAGTGGCCTAGCCGGCCAGGCGCAGTTATATTACAGAGCGTTGTCGCGAGTAATCAAACATCAGACAACCTGCCACTTATTTAAGTCTAATGACCAACAACGAGACAAACGATAAAGTCCAAATTAACATTCATTTGAATCATAACTAGTTGTAATCACTATAGCCCCCTAAGTAAATAATTACCAATTAAATATGATAATTAGATTTAGAAGACAAAATTTATAATAAGAATACGATCAGATAATAAGTTGGTCTCATACAAGATAAGCAAATATATAAGAACTCCTTTCTTTTGTAATGAGAGTTCAGATCTTATTTTTATAATCCGTAAACATTTTTCCAGTAAAATAACAACGTCTAGGACTGATCGTGTTCACAGTATACGTAAAAAACCCCAATTCTTGTATGGAAACACCAAAAAGGGGTGTCCGATTTACTCTATTTTTGAAATTTCATATAATATTTTTATAAAAACGTTGTCTACAAAATTTCAGTTTTCTACGTCGACACGTTCTCACTCAGTGTTCAAATGTATAGTGACGGAGAACGAAATTTTTGTATGGCAACCCTACGAAGGATTGATTATCGCATTTTCGAACTTAAATTTACGTTTTTTTTTAAAAAGCCCTTGTGCAAAATTTCATCTCTTTGTTCTATCAACGAAAATCGTTCTTAGCGGAAATCTAATGAAATTATAAGATAAAATTAGAGTGTAGCAAAAATTTTTAGAGACATAGCACTATTCCGTTTATAAATAACACCGTGCTTTGCAGCTATAATAGTGAGACGTATCTTTCTCCAATTATCAGATATCCTTAGAACCTCTCTATTTCAGCACCTTGATTGAATTCTTCATTCCATTCTGTGGAAATTATGTTAGTTTCCAATCCGCCTTAAAATATTGCATTCATGTGTGGTCAAATTTCAATAATTTTGTGAAAATTCTTTTAGTGACTGGCGCTATTCGGTTTAATATTGGAAAATATTTTTGTTCCGATGAGCTGTTGTTATTAATTAATAATGAAAGTATCTAAGAAATATTGTAGCAAGTGTTATACCATTTTAGAATCCTTATTAAATGCGTCAACTTTTAAAGTTACTTGCCAAACTGGCGTAGTACATTTTTTTCATTACAGTCAGTTAAAGCTGGGTGAAATATTAATTTTCTATTCTTCGTTCGACAAAATCTGCAATTTTTTTCCAAGCTGGAACAGTTGGCTTAGAATTTAAAGCAACTGGTTACATAAGCACTATTCGAGATTACATAAGAAAAATAATATTGAAAAAAGGAAAGATTTGTAACAACAGGAGCTAAAAAACCATCACAGGGTGTACATTTTCTCGAAAACAAAAGAAATGTCTATAATTTGAAAAATAGATGACTTAGATATTTTTTTATATTTTTCTGGTAACTGTTATGATTTGGTCTATCACTCGATTCCGGCTTGAGGTCGACTTGCGGGACACCCTGTATATTATCAAGTTACTTTTAAATATAATATTTTTTCATTTTCAAATTGTTAAATTGAAAAAGAATATAAATGAAAATTAAGCTTATCGCGTCGATTCGATTCATTTCGCTTCTACACTGTCATAAATATATCAAAACCAATTTGACGGGAAAACTTAATTAAGGAAATGGCTGTGCTTCTGCTTTTGCCTAATGAATCATTAGGATCTAATAAGTAATTAGTTAACTATCTATTAGGAGCGCTGTATGCCTAAGATATTAGCCCTTAGGACTGTTTCCTTTGGCACTAAGTATATGCATTCATATTCGCTTGCGACACAACTTTGTGAACTTCAATGAGACTATTGTTTCACAGAATCGGGATATTGTCATGTAAGTAGTTATAGCAGATGTAATTATAGGTGTAATATGACATCTGAGGACAATATCAAATTCAGTCAGTACTGTTTTGATTGTTATACCGTGATTGCAGTCAATTTCTACGAGTCCTTCTGATTCGGTGAGAATTATCTATTATGGTCAGCGTAGTTTAGAATGAATATCTGTGAATATATTTTACATTTCAAATAAATCCAAAAGAATATATTCTTGAATAGAATTGAATCGCGTAAAAACAAAAGCAGATGTTAGGATGAATTTTAAAATTTGAAATTTATCTCTGTCAGACAGGACTCTAAAATTGAATTTATTGAACTTCTCATTTTTCACATTTTTCAAACATCAATTTGTCTGATTGCTCGCTTTCCGATTGTTTGTGATTGATGTAAATCTTTCTATGCTTTCTGTATATGTAATGAAATTTAGCAAGCTGCAAAAATCTGTCTGATCGAAAATCACTCTTAAATTACTTTACTTGAACCATCCCATGATGTTATATTTTTCGAATAGTAAGGGTATTCGAAATTTTCATCTCTACCGCTTCTTTTATATATATTTATTGCTATTTCTTCAATGCATATACTGTAATGAGAAGCGTCGGTAACAGCTACTTGATACTAATCCATTTCCTTTTTAGTTTTAAATTAGTTCTAGCTTGTCCTTGCCATCGAAGCCAGTTTCTATAAGAACTGAACTAATTAATTACTTCGAATTAACTCCCCCACAAAATGTGAGGCTAATAATATTGGCAAATAGTAATATCTTATCCAGAACTGTTCGGATCCAACTGATCCAATCATTTCCATTGATTTCCTATTATATCCTAAAACGGGTAGAATAAAATCACTTTCATTATGAGTTAATTTCTTAAAAAATTCCATAAAAACATTTTGAATAATCGAGGTATATTCTGTGATTGAAACAAAATAAAAGTTGTCGTGACTTGTATACATTTATAAAGGAATAAATGATTGCATGAACACGAAGGAGATAGAAATTTATGTTGAGTTTTAGTTGAAGGGAAAATTGAATTTTCCCATGAAATTGTATGCAACACATTCACCCCTTTCTGTGAATTTATGAAACACTCTTGACTTGTCAAAGTTGTCTAACTTTCATGTAGGTGGAAGGAAAATTTATTTTATATTCGTCCATCCATCACTTTACATCTGCTCAAATGTTGAATGTTATTTTTTGATGTTATTTTACGGTTTTGAAATGGAATTCATTGAAATTTTACTTCTTTTACTTGACATCCTTTTAGTCCTTTTATTGATTTTTTTCGTAAAGTTTTAAGTAATTTACCCTTTTACATGTTTTATATTCGAGTTTTATGTATGCTTTAAAAATTTTGAGATATTTTTATTGCATTTTATTTTTATTTCAAAATAATTCTAAAAAATTGTTATTTCTCTTTTCAGATTTCATCAATTCCTAAACCGTTAAAAAAAATTTACTAAAATTCTAAAATAAGGGAGAAAAAAAAGAATTATATTTTGATATTACAAAAACCTAAAACTACCTAGTGCCTATCCAATAAAAAAAAATGTAAAAAAATATATTTTTATTACAATCAAGTTAATTAAAAATAATAAAAATAGAAGAGAATAGAAGAGTAAGTTTGTCGGCAGTATTTTCGAAAATAATCGATGGTATGCCGGCAGCAACAATGTTTTCAAAATTCAAAAGTGGTGCGACCGGTCCACAGAATCCCATCGACACCAATCCTATTACGCAATATTTTGAAATTGGAAAACAAACAGCCTGTGCTGGACCGGAGTTAGTTTGGAAAATTCATGATGCCTATAAAAAGAGTGATGGAAAGGTAATTTTTTTTGGTTGTTTATTCAAGTTATTTTTAATAAAAATAAGTAGATAATAACTATATTTTCTAAGTGGATCATATTATAATCTATAGTTAGATGTAACTGACTAATCTAATGAATCTATGTAAAGATTCAGTAGGGCTCAGTAGTGAGTATTTTTAAGGACTGAATTTAAATATTTCATTCCAACTACAGGTTGTCCTCAAAATATGTCCAATATTTAAATTCTTAATAATTTCTGAAAGAAAAAAATTGTTGTGTTTTTAATATATAATTCAAAAATTATTTATATTATACCAACTATTGTAATACTCACTATGTGAAAATTTGAACTGTCTAACTAGTACGGTTTATGAAATACAGCCCGCTGACAGACAGGCGGATGGACGGACAACGGAGGCTTAATATGGCTAATAGGGTCCCGTTGGCACCATAAAAATGAAACAAACATATTTCAAATTTCAGACGAATCATCACTTGCATCACCTTTGTACCTCATGGTATTGGGGTACCTGTCCATTTCTTTATTCATATTAATAAACTTAAAAAAGATGCGTGGGTCATTAAATAATTTCGAACGCATGCTTTGAATATATTCATCAACATGAGACGAAAATAAATTGAAAAGAATTATGCTCATAATGCTTTTTTTCAAAACAAAGAATACAAATTGTAATCAATAACTTCGAAACAATATACTTGGCAAGAGTTTACTGAAGATGGGTAGAGCCTAGACCTTCGAGAAATACTGCCAAGGCTATAAAACTAAATACATGGAAGCTCTAACTTAGTCCTAACATTGTAAAATATTTGCAGTGTTCTTATGCACAACTGAGAATAGTTTGATTTGTATAGGCTCTGGTCCTAAGCTAGTATTCATACTGAAAATTTGTCTTCCGACAATCTTTATTTATTTCTGTATTATTTTTCCAATCGTAATAACATTTTTATAATTTTCCTAACAAAATTATTTAAAAAAAAAATTATCTGAACCAATTGACTTAGATTCTCCAAACAAAAACGCTAAGCTAAGTAATAATTGTATAAATGTAAACGTGCCATGGTCCGACTAATGCTGATGAATCTGCAGATGAATGAAAATGTAACTATATTACTTAGCTAAAAGGAATTAAGCGTGAAATGGTAAGGTTCCTTTTTAATCAAAACTTTTTTATAATTTTGATAAGTATAAGAAAGTAGATAGTGTAATCTTATGGAAGTTAAGGTGCGAAGTTTAAAATTACTCGAAGACTAATTTCCCGTATGGATAGCGCATATATGAAATCAATGTCTAGCCACATTTCCATATATATTTATATAGAATATTTTAGAAAATCGGACTAGCACGCACACGTATAGATTTCTGTTTCATGGCTTGAGAAGTATCTCGTTACGACGACACGTACACCATCAAATATCGATGCTACGAAAGAAAGCCTTAGTCGAAATCCAAAGACCGCAAGAAATAAATTTTTCCCGAACCAAGATATGTATCGATTGTTTTTTTTAGAAAATACTTGCATTTTCATCCATATAAAATTCAAATAACTTAGTAGCTTCAAGGGATTGATCATAAACTTAATAGTGTAAACCCAAGTTTCTTTTTTGCAAACCTAATCATAACTGATTAAGCTTCTTTTGGGTATTAAATGGCTCCTTAAACAATAGAATACGAGGAACAGAAAATCAAAGAATAATTTATAACCTTCCTAAAGTGATCGGCTTGGTGCACAATTGTAGCAGGAAGTATCATTGGATCGATTTTCTTCAAGCCTTTTTTTACCAAAATCTATTGAACAAAGCAGTGGTCGTTGGCGGGTCCTAAGCAATTAATTTTTTGTATAATTTACAATGATGTTTTACTATAAAAACATGCACAAGCTACCTATGTACCACAATCCTGGCCAGGACTTGAAATATCGCTCTGCAAATAGTGTGATACACTGAGGAAAAATCTTTAAAAAAACGTATTTTGCTCCAATTGGAGAGCCAGCAATTTTGCTATGAGAGGATAAAACTCTGGAGTGGAACTATGAGGAAACCTAAGTCAGAAATTTCGTGAAATTTCAATAAATTAGTTTAAAGCTTTACTTATATATCGGACATAACTTCTTGCGCCACTTATTGTCCACTAGATCTGCTTAAGTCCGTATTTTAATTGGCTTTGTAAAGTGCTATATTATTTGAGAACAAAAAATTTAGCTCCAAAGGGAGCTTATAATTTTCCGCGTCATTTTAAAACTACCAAGCGAAATAATGCTTTAGTTCGGAGCATGTAAATTCTTCAAATCAGATGGAATTTTGCTCAACAAGGAGTTATAGTACAATTACATATTTCATACATTTACAGATTTCGTTTGTCGTTCGATATAGGGAGTAAGTTTAAATGAAAAATCCGAGTGTATAGTGTTGGGAAAAACTTTAATTATTAACTATACTCAATGGACTGCAGTGAATTTATTTTTAATTATATTGTCTTTAATTTAAATCTCTATAGTATGAATTTTCTGGGCCCCAAGTACTTGAGTTACTTTATCATATATTGGCCACACTGATAGAGGTGCACTATTACACTCTTTTCTTTCCTTAAATGGAACAATTTGTTTACATTTTGATTTGATAGTGTTAATTTATTTCTTATATTTATTTGTCATATTTTGGAGCCTTACTTTTATTTTTTCAGCCATTTCAGCATCCATTTCCTTATACACATGATTTTTCTTTCTCCGCCGTGCGTAGCTTTTCTATTTTTTGCTCCCACAGTTCAGTTGCCATTTCTTCATGATTAGCACTCCAATACTTTCTTCTTTTATGTTTGTTGCCCTTGTATTTATCCATGTTCAAGATCAAGTTGTCACAATGTTACAATGAAATATTACCAGCAATCTAATGACACAATAATTTGTTCATAGCTTCAGACACTGGAAATTGAGCACAGTGATTTTGGAACATGGGTGCTTTCGGGCAAAAATTCGTGATTTCGTTGAAATCTTAATGAAATATGTGGATTTGGTCATAAATATATGTAGGCGAAGTCGCGTGATTGCAATGTGGATTTCGTCGTAATCTTGAAAAGACAAGATTTCGTGGCAACGTAAATGTACTACCTATTAATCAATAACACCGGAAGAAGCTTTATTTTCAGAGAAACACGTCGGAGTAGCAGCAGCGAATTTTAAAACCCTAATCCTGGCAAATTTATCTTCCATTCAACCATCTAATCCATTCATAGCGTGCACTCCCAGCCACAATCACAAGAACTCAATTTAACATAATCCCTTTGCTCAATTAAAGAGAAACGTACGTAACACATCATAATGACAGTAACGGTTATCAAAACATGCACATCCAAGATGCAACACATATACACTACAAACCTGGCAACCATTATGATTCTTTATCTTTCATCCAATTCTACCATCATCCCCATATCGTGGGAATTTCTGACCTGAAAACTTTAAGAAGGAAGAAGAATTTTGTCTCTCCGTATAGAATTGTGGGAGAATCATACATACAAAGTTTTCTTAAAATTGTACACAAAACAATTAATTTTCCTGAACAAGTATATTAAATTTAATTGCGCATGATCGTGAAACTCAAGCATTTTTCATATAGAAAAAACTTTGAGAACTTTGATACGAATAAGAAAATAGCACAATTGCACAAATTTGCATATGTGATTAGGGATGATAGTTTGTATTTAATAGCTGAAGTAGTACGAGTACCACTGCTCGCTTTACTCAATTTTCGAATGTACTTTTGTAGAAGTGTCCCCTTTTGATGTATTTCTTATACTTATTCTTACCTAAGAAAAAAATGTGGGAATTTGCAAAATAATGTGTGGGAAAAGTTTCAAATAATTCTTATATTTGTCTGGAAAAAGCTCCCAACACTCTAATGCATACCATTGCATATTCCATCCATCCCACCAAAACCCTTGAGAATACTTCCCAAGCCATCCCAGCGGGAAATTTGTCAAGCGCTTGTAGAGGGAAGCGGTTCCACACCATAGCCAGAAAATATCTTTACCGAAGCGCTGTTTTACCATAGTCAATGGAATCTTTGCGAAAGCAGATCTCTTCTCTGAGTTTCGGCTTATTCGTTTTTTGTTCTGAAAAGATGACTCATCTGCAGTAGTCAGTTGAAGTATGCGGTTAATTGAAATTTAATTTAATTTAAAATAAAACGGAGCTCATTCAGAATAAAACTGAAATTATTAATAAAGCACTTATATTGATTCCCTCTGTATTCCCTAAAAGTGCTACGGCTACCCTACAAGCGTTCCCAGAATTCTACCCTGCAAGCCCTACAAGCGGTCCAAGAGCGCTTCTCAAGAATCTAGAACTGAAGGCTTCCGTCTGCGGACACTCTTACGTTAAAACGATATAAACAAGGATACAGTGGGGAAGCATTGTAAGCTTCGAAAGAAGCGCTCTTGCATTCGGCTTTGAGCGCTTCATTTCCCCCGAAATAGAAATCTATATTTGTGCGTTGGGAGTCCGTTATCTAAAATGTTCTATATTGATATAGCATTCTCAGATTTATTATTAACCGTTAACAAATTAGTTCAAACTTTAAGCAAATAAATTTAAACCTTGAACAAATGATTTTAAACCCTTAATAAATAAATTTAAACCTTGAACAAATGATTTTAAACCCTTAACAAATATATCTAACCCCTTAACGAATGAGTTTCAACTGTTAACAAAAAGACTTAAACCTTTAGCAAGTATATTTAAGCTCTTAAGAAATTTATATTTAAAATATTTTATTTCAACTTAAGTAAGCATTTCATACAATTATTTTTCTCAAATTTTGGGTGCATATATAATCTGCAATAATTCTGACTTTTCAGTGCAACGGTTGACCATCCACTTCCTCAGGAAAAAATAAAACCAAATCCATTATATAGTTCGAACAATCGTTTAGTGTGATTTGTTGCAGGCTATCTTCGATCACTGAAAGAAGATTATGTTCTCGACTCATGTCACCTAAAACTAAACGATTTTTCGATAGTGTTTCACACAGGCGAGTGAAATAAAAAGGCAAAAAGTTTAGTGTTAGATTCATGGTTTTAATCTTCATCTTAGAAGATCTCAAGCCCGCTCAAAAAGGGGCACCCGTACTCGACTTATAATTCCAGCAGAACGTGGCAGTGCCATGACTTTAATTCTTACTAAACGTTAAACCTGCCAAATTTTGACCTGAAGTTTATCAAGTTCTGTTTTGACAGTTTGCAAGGATTCAAGTCATGGCAATTTGATCATTTTCTCTATACTTTCGAAATCTTTGTATTTCTATGCATCCTACAAACCAATTCAATTCGCAATCTCCTGTGTTCTGTAGCGCACTGTACGGAACCAAACGAACACAGCTTATATATGCACACAAAATTTGAGAAAAGTATGAAATGCTTACTTAAGTTGGAATAAAATATTTTAAATATAAATTTGTTAAGAGTTTAAATATATTTACTAAAGTTTAATTCTTTTTGTTCACAGTTCAAACTAATTCGTTAAGGGTTTAAAATAATTTTTTCAAGGTTTAAATTTATTTGTCAAGGGTTTAAAATCATTTGTTCAAGGTTTAAATTTATTTGCTTAAAGTTTGAACTCATTTGTTAATGGTTTAAATAAATCTCAGAAGGCTATACTTATGGAAAAGTGCCAAACATTGAATTTATATATGCTATGGAGCCTAAACTACTATCCATACAAGAAAATAGTCTTCTAGTAATTTATAGCTTGGTTCCTTACCTTTTGATTTAAAGTAACCTTACCATTTTACACTCAATACTCTCAGCTGAGTAATAATTCCATATGTGTGTCTATGCAGCCGGGGTCCGAATCTGTAGGCACTACATTCGATATCATCAGGCCACGGAGAGTTTTTGTTCGAGGAATCGTAGTCATTTCGTTCAGATAAATTATTTTAAATAATTTTGTTAGGAAAGGCACACAATTTTTATTTCGGTTCGGAAGCTGAGGGAGTCTGTTTCATGGCTTGTAAAGTATTCTCGATGGTGTTGATCCCACTCATCCGCCAGAATGCAACAACAAAAACATGATTCTCTTTTTACAATTAAAGAGAAATGTAGACCGATGACCCGAATTCATTATGAAAACGCTACATTTTGTTCAGCGTCCCATAGCAGTATACATGTTGCAAAGATGCTGCCAAAATTTGGGCATCTCTGCGGTGTACTGTGCCACAGTCAGTTTGAGATGAAGACGAATCCATAAATACCATTCAATTATGGTGTATGTAGTTTGCTAGGCCATCCGAATCGGAAGTTGGATATGGTGTTAGGTAGGTGGTATAGGCGCGGCAAATATTTCAGCGTCTCTCCCGTGTGACTGTGTTATAGTAGGTTCGAGTTGAAAGCAAATCCATTCAACCATTCGATTACAGTTTGCTGGGGTTAGATGTTATGTTGGGTGGTATGATGGTATTTGGGGAAAGCTCTATGTTTTATATAGCGTTCCATAGGAATGTACATATTTACATATGTACATATATATTTTTGGTTTCTAGGAGATAATTGGGCCTTTCATATGAAAAGTTTCTGCCAGGGAAAGACAAAATTTCGCCTTGTAATACAAATATTCTGAAAATGCTTTAATGCAAATTGATTTGTCTTTTACATATGTTTGGAGTCTTAAATTTTGTCGAGGGAAGCAGTGCTTCCTTCGATTTTAAACATTGTCTATATAACTCGCGCTACAGTGAAAATTTTACCTGAAGCATTTCTAGAGCGATTAATGTAATAAAAATGTTGGACATCGATTGGCCAACTCGTTCTCCAGATTTACCGAAACTAGAAATTTTTCTTTGGGAGCTACTTAAATACTTATTCAAAAATAAAACAAAAATTAATAAATATTTCATAATTAGCTTAAAAAAATTAATTTAATATTTCATAAATCAAAACACCATAAAGGGTTAATTAAAATCGTGTTCTCATAATCAATTATGCAACAAGTTGAGGCTATTGCATATAACCTGAAACTCTTTCTTCATAATAATGAGATAGAAAAAGCATAATTCATGTGAATGTACATAGTAAAAACATAAACAATGCATAAATTTTTTCCTTAAACATGATTCTAACGAGAAGAGAAAACAAAGTACGCGAGCTTAATTTATTGTTATTTATATAGAAAAAAACAAAAACCATGCCTAAATATACTCGTAAATTAATTAACCAATTATTTATGTATGTACATAGGTGGGTATGCAGGAGGTTTCGAAAATCCATGAAACTTTTCTTGTTTACAGGAAAATAATGAGACGATTTTGTACAATAAATCAAATCCAATAGCCCCGATAGAACTTTTGTGTGAACTTCTGAAAAGTTAGTTCGCTTTGAGCAATTTTATTAACGAAAATGTCTTCGTAAAGTTATGAAACTCAACCAGAGTATTAATTAGTGCTCACCGTAAGCAATTCTGTTTTGCGAAATAATCCTTAAGAAATTAGCATAAAAGACGAAATTTGTAGAAAACGGAAAATGAATGGGTTAGTTTAGTTCAGTGGAGTGTGGGAGGGGAGGGGGTGGCGGTTAATAATCTAAGGCTACCAACCAATTGGAAGAAAGCAGGTAGAGTGGTGGGTATAACTTTCATTTGGGTATCCAAGAATTCCAGAATTAGAGATAATTTCGTTACTTGTAATGAGATAACTTCTATGCCCTTGCTGAGTCATGACATCATTAATTACAAAACAAAATTAGATTTTGGGCTTAACTTTTCTATCATCTTTCAAGAAGAAATTGAGTAGAGAAGTCTTTTATTGATGTTGTTTAGGAGGGAAAAGGGTATTGCACAAACTACACACATACATTCAAATATGCATATGTATATGGCAATAATCAAACAGCGGTTCTTATCTCTTTAAATATTTTATTAAGGATAAGCTTTTCTATCTAATTGAATTTCGGTTTCATTTGCACCGCATCCAATTCCCTTATGAAGTGTGTACTACATACAAACACACGCCCTTGCATATATATATATATCCACCAATAAGTGAGTTCATACGAGTAGGTATGTACGAGCATATTCCGTTTAGGCATTACCTGTAATCAATAATTGCGCTATATGTCAGGCACATTGTTTCTTATGTTTATGCTATATAGCTACATGTTTATATATTTATTTATGTAGTAATATTTACTTGCCACAGAATTCTACTTATGTACACACACATATACACCAAAATTTCACTAAGCCCAAAAATATTTTGTCTTTTTGGAAATAAGGAGCTAAGCACCAGTTGCGCATTATTCTAGGCAGGTGACAGGACATTTAATGATTGCCCAAACCATCGTCGACGAGTTTTACCTATACCTAGTGAAAAGCACTAATCAAATAGCATGAACCATGAAGTAGTAAATAAATTATGTGGAGACCGAGCATACAAGAGTTTCGATATAGGTTCGTTTAGAAAAAGGTGTTGCTTTTTCTACTAACTATACACACAGAGTAATTACGATCGAAATGTGTAGGTTTTACGAGGTCCATATAATTTAGCTGTATAGCAATCAAGAAATTATAAATCAGATGGGTGAGCTGCAATATAATCAGAGAATTATGTTTTCTTATAGTAGGTACGTAACAAAATTCACAGTCCATCTTTTATGTAATAGGCATCATCATCAAGATCTTCGTGGTAACACCTATACTGGTGGAGATAATTTTTTTTTATGAGGTAGAAGTGCCACAGCTTCTCTCCGGTGCGAAATTTATTTATTTTTCTTGACTAATTGCATAAAGGTAATGTAACCCCGTCATTTGTCTTCCTTAATTAATATTAAGTAGTAGCTGTCGATTTCGGAGTTTCTATTACGATTCGAAATTGCAATGGATATTTTATTTTATTCTGGATGAACATATTTGAAGCTTATTATTTGGTCAGAAATAAAGAGATAATAAGATTTATTAAAAAAAAAAAGAAATCATTATACATAATTAGCAAATTGTAGAAGAAAAATTCTGAGGTTTGCATATCTTTCAAGAAAGTTTTATCTGTCATTTTTGTGGGACAATCTTCAAGGTTTTTAAGAATTAACAAACTCTTTCCATTTTTTGTCGTTTTTTTTTGTGTTTCGACAACTTCCGGTAAAATTGCCGTGGATACTAGTCAACCATTTAATAATGATCTTACGAGGAATAGAACCTGTCATGTTATACCGCTGATACTACTGAAATTGCTTACTGTTCACACTTGAACTACAAAATTCGTATTTTCGGTATTTTCAAAGTCATTTATCGATGTAGAGGGCGTTACAAGAACACTAGTTGCTAGTTAACTAAAAAAAACTTATATAAGGTATATATCGGCGGTGATACTGCATAACCGTCAGATCACTAATGTCACTACCATGTAAGTTACTGTCAAAATAAAATTTTCAGCAGACACTAAACTTCGTTTTTCCCCATTATAATAATGACAAAATTATTTCTACTGAACTTTAGGATAGGACGAGAAATATCATATTTTTGGATTTTAGACATAAAATTGATAAAACAACGCGAAGTTTCGTATCTGATACTACTGAAATTGCTTACTGTTCACACTTGAGCTACAAAATTCGTATTTTCGGTATTTTCAAAGTCATTTATCGATGTAGAGGGCGTTACAAGAACACTAGTTGCTAGTTAACTAAAAAAAACTTATATAAGGTATATATCGGCGGTGATACTGCATAACCGTCAGATCACTAATGTCACTACCATGTAAGTTAATGTCAAAATAAAATTTTCAGCAGACACTAAACTTCGTTTTTCCCCATTATAATAATGACAAAATTATTTCTACTGAACTTTAGGATAGGACGAGAAATATCATATTTTTGGATTTTAGACATAAAATTGATAAAACAACGCGAAGTTTCGTATCTACGCAAACTAACTTCGAAATTCAGATTTTGCTACTCTATATAAAGGTTTTTCCAATAAGAGGTGTTATTTTAATTAGCCCGCTATTTTGGTAGAAGACACTTTTGGAGCTGTCATTTTTTGACATTTGACAAGTAGAAACTACGCCATTAATAAAAATGGAACGATACATGATTCAACACCGCATTGAAATTATTAAAATTCACTATAAAAATGGTGAAAATGTGGCAGAGACGGTTCGTAAAACTCGAACATTTTTGGGTCGTCGTGAAGCACCTTGTCGGACCGCAATACAGAAATTGGTAGAAAAATTCGAGCTGTCGGGACAAGTTAGTGATGTGAAGAATAAACGTGCACGTCACCCAAGAACAGCCGAGAATATTGCTGCTGTAGCCGAAAGTGTTGAAGAAAACCCAGGTTTGTCCATTCCTCGTCGTTCTTTGGAATTAGGCATTCCACAAACGTCACTACACCGTATTTTGCATAAAGATTTGGGTCTTAAGGCTTATAAAGTTCAGTTAACAGACATCACATACAGGAGCGCACACGTGAAAGAAACATATTTTACCTTCATCAAGGAAACAGAAGCGCTCATCTGAACGAAACCCAGTCGTGAAACGGAAGCCGAATAGTGAAGCCAGGAGAAAATAGTGAAAAAAGTGCGAATAAAATAGTAAACGGAACCATACACACAAAAATAAAAATAAAAAGTGAGGAAGTTTTGGAAAGAATTAGAATAATAGAGGAGGATACCATCGAAGTGAAGAGTGAAAATATAGAAAAAAAAGGGGGTTAGTGATAGTTTAAGTGTAGGAAATATATATATAAAATAAGGAGAAGGGCGAGGAAAATTCGATGAGATCCAAGAAAACACACTGGAACACAAAATAAGGTGGTAGATAGATTCGAAGCACAAGAGTACGAACAAATAAACAATCGAGATAGAGTGAGGACACCGAAGACTTATTCCTAATAAACAATTACCAATAGAAATAGCATTGCATAAATGTGGATGAAAAACCCACACAGAACATAAACTGAACGTTTATAGAAATAGGTAAAGCTTCTGATGAGTCCCGTGGCTGGGACGAAACATGTAAAGCGTGGCCAAATAGGAGCCTACACGGCATTCCCTTAGAAATATAAAAACCCTGGAAAATTTTGTTGCTTGACCATAACAAAATGCGAAGCACGCATTTGGAAATGGATCATGTTATAGCACAGTAGCAAGGCAAAACATGGAATGCCAAATTATATATATACATTTTGACTGAGTTGCAAAAATGATTTTGCTGAGCTATATACTTTTATAGGTTGAGTTATACATAAGAATTTTGTACATCATTTAAACTATGCAGGATACATTTATGCTGAATTACGTTTATATTTTTTTACTAGATTATATAGATGCCTTTACAGAAGTACATATAAATTTTTTTTACTAAGGTATATAACACACACGGAACACAACAGTTAACACACCAACAAGGAGACAAAACAAACACACACACACAACATAGCATCTACACCGCTTAATGAGGAAACCCTTCTAGTACCTCACGTAGGTACCACGGTGGCTAAACTAAACCACCTACGGCGGTGGACAACTGGTGCCCCACCTGCCGTACAACGCTTCGTCATGCTGCTTTAAGGAATTCATATCCTTAAACACAGATGACATAAAAGCAGCACCGGCAGTTTTTTTGCTAATTCATATATTTTTTTTTGCTAATTCATAAAGTATATATAAATTTTTTTTACTAAGGTATATAACACACACGGAACACAACAGTTAACACACCAACAAGGAGACAAAACAGACACACACACACACAACATAGCATCCACACCGCTTAATGAGGAAACCCTTCTAGTACCTCACGTAGGTACCACGGTGGCTAAACTAAACCACCTACGGCGGTGGACAACTGGTGCCCCACCTGCAGAACAACGCTTCGTCATGCTGCTTTAAGGAATTCATATCCTTAAACACAGATGACATAGTACCAGCACCGGCAGTTTTTTTGCTAATTCACATGGTGCGTGCCGTTCCACTGACAGCTCGGACGGGTAGAGGTCGGGGTGATATAACACGAGCAGCCTGCCATGTTTACACCTGGCATTTCCCTGCTGCCTCCGTGCCCACATGCGACCATAACAGTAGGGAATTGCGTCACAGATGATTAATGATTTTTTATGGCCGGAATTGGATGGTATTGATCTGCACAACGTTTACTTTCAACAAGACGGCGCTACGTGCCATGCAAGCAACGAAACCATTGATCTTTTACGGGAAAAGTTTCCGGACCGTGTTATCTCGCGAAGAGGTGATCACAATTGGCCACCGAGATCTTGTGACTTAACACCTTGCGACTTCTTCCTTTGGGGCCACGTGAAAGAGATGGTCTACGTCAACAGCCCAGCGTCGATTCAAGACCTCAAAGATGGAATTCGTGAGGCTATCGAGGACATAGGGCAGCCACTTTGCGATTTGGTTATGGAAAATTTCATGAAAAGGATATGGTCCTGTAGGCGTGGTCGTGGTGGTCATTTGGCTTATGTTATTTTTCATTATTAATGGCATACCTTCCTCTTTATAATGAAATAAAGATCCGATCAGTTATCTCAAAAAATGGAATTTTTCTTTGAATATCAAAATAACACCTCTTATTGGAAAACCCTTTAGTTACGCGATTATGATATTGCTAGTCTCGCGGTTATTCAAATCACCGACGCGACGATATGCAGAGCAATAAAAGTAACTAGTTGCATTTCAACTAAAAACCCAAAAGACCAAAGCGTTTTCTTTTGAATTACTAAAGATTCAATTTAAGGTTGAATGATTTATACGGTCCTTCGAGCCGGATTATTGCAAGTAATTCAATAATCAAAATACCTGAATGGTACTCAAGTGATGATCACACCGGGATCAGTAAAGATTATTATGATGAGCTACATGCTTAAAGCGATTTATAATCATGGGCATTTGATAAACTTCATCACTCTCTGTATGACATCAACTTCATGATGTGCAGAACATATTCCAAAGGCTTGGATCTAATCCCTTAATATGTATTACCAACACCTAAAAATCGAATTAGCATGAGATTATTGTTCTATGGGTATTCTCGTTTTGGTTCAAATACTTTATTCCGCTGAACTTAAAATAATAAGATCGGTACAAAATTCACGATAATTCAGTGGGCTTTCTAAATGAACATATTGTAAGCGTGGGTCAAGATATGTTTCGGAAAAGCCCCTCCGAATTACAATTGATATAAAACTGCCAGACACTGGAAGATGGTGTGGTATTCCGCTATCGCAGCTGAGGGTGGCTAGAGACGTCAGTAATAGAGTAGATGTAATAAATAGTTATTTTAATATTAGAGTAGTAGTAGTAGTAGCATGGCAGGAGTAGAAAAGTGGCGTTTTGTGAAGAGTTTGAAGTAGTCGGGTGTGAAGTGGATGTGGTGATTTTTTTAGTGAAATGGCTGACCCTAACCTTGCAAAGGGATGCGATGGCGGTATCATTTTGTTTAAATATGAAAAAGATCTTATAATAAAAAATAGAAGTAGGTGACAGTACAATGTTTGTAATCCCTTCTCTGTATCCCACACGTAGTTTTAGGGTTGGTTAAATAAAAATTGCTTAATATTGTTTCCTTACAAATCGAGTTTAAGAAATATTTGATGTTATATGAGATAATCTTCCAATAAGAGTAATAATTTCGAATATATTTGGAATTTTTTGAACTTGTAATATGAATAGTAAAGTCGAAATGGGACTTGAAATTAAGATAATTATCACACCCCTGCCAACAAAATTGATTGCATATGATATATATATATATATTGGCTCGTTACATATATTTGTACACGATGTTCACGAGGCTCTAAAAAAGATTGGAAAATCTTAATCTATTGATCCGGATAGCAATCTGCTGTTTTCTCTTTTACTATCGGTGGGCCTTATCTCAACCCCCATCTTATATCTTTAATCTGTCTCTTTCCTCAGTATTTATCTTGATCAATGGGAGCTTTTCGTTCTATTCATCTGATACCAAAAACCATGTCACAAGCTATCGTCCCCAATCTGTAAGTAATTTTAGCAAAGCCATATTCGTTAGGTGCTTATTAAGCTGAGTGTGTTCAGCTTCTATTCTTTTTTATTTAGATGAGCTTTTCCTATCTTACTGATCGGAGGAAAATTATTGTGATCAATGATGTAATATCTCGAACTATTCATGCTGCCTTTTATATAAATGTAAACATATTACTGTCACCAGAGAGGTTGTTTCAGTATTTTTAAAATTATTTATTGATGTATCCATCCTGTTGTAAAATGTGATTTTTCATCTGATCTTGGTGTTATTGTTGATTCCGAGATGTCATTCACCAGCATATTGATTTCATTGTGGGTGAGGCAAATTCTCATCTGGGCTTCGTCAAGCGTTCTGCTGGAGAGTTTTCTGATCTAGTTAATCTCATAATTCTATGTACTTAATTTCTTAGTTAGATATATCCTTGATTATTGTTCTATTCTATGGGATCCTTGTTACTTAAGATTATATTTTTAACAGTCAATAATTATGCGCACCCAAATTTATTCAATATTTATCTCAATTAATTACAAAGTTTTTGCAATTGCCCGAACGTTTCATAAAGATATTTCGATTTTCAAAAGATATTGGCAAGGACATATTTAATCAGATCCAACCCCATCTGATCTAGCCTGAAAAAATCTGTTGCAGTGCTTCCTGTTATCAAAGTAGGTACCAAATATTTAATGTGTTTTTAATAGTGTTATTAGAAACCGTCATAGCACATTGCATAAGCTAAAATCGCGGTAATTTTTGAATTATTCGACAAGGTTTTCAGATGATTCTTTTGAAAACCGAGAAGAAGAAAATGCCGCCTTAAATATCATGAGAAGGCGAAGGAGTGCGTAAAAGGCAGAGCTGGGCATAAGACCGTTAATCGTTAATTAACGAAGTTAACCTTTCGAGTAAGGAATTAATTTTGAAGAATATTAACGGACTCTTTAACTTCCGTTAACTTTCCATAAGTCCGTTAACCGTTAATTGGGTCGTACATGTGTTTGGCTATGCGTGCGTTCCGTGCATAGAAGCCATCATGCATAGAAAATATCACGCTTCAAGCTCAAGCATATCTCGGATCACTCCTACCGACAATTGAAGCAACTGTATTTAAATTAAAGAATATCAATGCTAGGGGTCTTGTGAATTGCACAGCTTTGGCCAATGCCTTATTAAAGGGCATATATAAATGATTGGGATACCTTCTGGACGATGAAAAATGCCAACTTTCTGTGGCCTTTCACCAGTGATCTCCCGTTATTTTAATTTGATGCCGACATATTTATAATAACAATCTATATATTGTTTTCTTATTTATCTTCCATATCCCACCTAAACTTTCCCAACCAAAACATTTTTTTATAAGCAAGGGTATTATACCCTAGGCACATGACGCGCTAGAATGATCATTGATCCAATTACGTAATTAATTGAATGATCGTTGCTTGGTAAGGCTAGCACACGATATCTTGACGGTAATTCGACTTGACAGATGACAGTTCTCAATTTTGTGAATTAAAAACTGTGAATTGTAAAGTAATTTGTGAAAAATTGAATCGAGCCTTGTATTGGATATATAATGTGAGAAAGTTTTTCAATAATTCCAATAACTTGCAGTTCCTCACCGCTGAAAGAACACTTATCGACAAAACGAATGACAAGTAATGCATAATTGAAAACGAATGAGCTTGTGGAGGCCTAATTGGTGCAATGACGGAACGAATGATCATTGCGCCATTGATACAATAACACACGAGCTATGCAATGGTCATTGCTCCGCCAATGATCGTTGATACCTATGTTCTGTGTGTCTAGGGTATACGTTTAATATACTTGCTCATTTCACTATTCCAATAACATGGAGATTACAAAGACTATTAAGAGTTAACGATTAATGTTAACTTCCGTCAAATTTTCCGTAAAGTAACGTTTTAACGTTTAACGAAGTTAACTTTTTTAGTAACGGATTAAAGTTAATTTTTTTATTAACGGTGCCCAGCACTGGTAATAGGCTTATGTGGGATAGATTTTCCTGCAGTAAAAGTAAACGCGATACGGAAGATTTTCAGTACTTTTTCCATTTTATACGCTGTAACTTTCTTGAGAATCATCTCAGATGATCTAAGCTTTCCAATGAATTAACGAATTAATTAATGAATCACCTATCATGTGTATGCCTGGGCATATGAGCATCCTGGCCTCAATCTGCAAATGAATGAAATTATGAATCATAGAAACGGGAATATCCCACAAATAGTTGCATTTAGGTAGGTAGATGTGCATAGTCAAATTAAAGGTAACATTCTGGGGTTTCTTGTAAAAGAACTATAAAAGAACTATACCTATAGGTATGATGTATTTTAGCGGAAAAATCGTTAAAATTTGAAAAAATTAGGAATTTTTTTCTTTGACGTCCTATGACTTTTGACGAAAAAGGTGACAGAAAGGCTGATTCGGCATTCATTGCAAAGCTTAGACGGTTTGTTATCATCTGGAATTTTAGGGTGTATAGCAAGAAAGTTCCAGGGTGTAAGGTAGAAAAGTACTAAAAATCTCAAACCCCCCTACCGCCCCGAAGCCACGCGTCTTACCACTCACCCCTCCTTCACATATAATTTTTTGCTTGTCTCCACCTTAGCTATCAAACCCTTGAGTTATGCGGACCGATAGTGAAACACCCTATATAGCTTCAGATTTATTGCGCTTCGCAGTTAGAAACTTTTAATTTCTGGCAATCAAATCATCTGGCATCTCATTGGAAGGTATAATTACATTTGTAATCTGTTTGGTGGACCATCTCCACATGCAACAGTAGAGCTCCATTTTCTGTCTACCTGATTCTGATGTAAAAAATTATATACGAAAAGGATACTTAAGGTCCAAAACAATATACCATCATATAATTATGTTTGCGACGTTTTGACCTTCAGTCATCGAGTTAGTGATTAAGGTATTTCGGGGCTTTTGGACTTCAAATGCAGATTTGGAAGTTGTGATGGAGGAATTTTAGAATGTTCCCTTTTCTAGACAATCTTGCGAGATAAAAGTGTCCTAAAGAGACAAAATAAATTCAAGTCTAGGAAAGTATTAAGTGTGCACTGCAAGATTTGCGAACAGACATAAGAATCTGTCTTCAATGTTTGTGATGGGTTAAATTTTGTGTGCAGATTTGCCCCCCTCTAGTCTATCAAAACACACACAAACTGTACCTTTTCCATTGTTTTTTTGTCTTTGCTCGATAATTTCTGATGCTTTTCAACCAAATTGTCAGTTCTTGAACAATTTTCCTCTTTGAAGGACAATTTATGTATATGGGCTAAAAAGCAAAAACACCAAAACTCTGTATTGTCCAGACGATGTTCTCTCTATATTATATGCAAATAAAGAAATTCCAAAACAACTATAATGATGAAACATAAGAAAAATGGACAAAAATGTGTGTTTAATTTTAATATTTTTTATGATGGGAAAATGCGAACAAGCCTCACTAAAAAGTTGCACTGTTCATAAAACTTTATACAAAAAAATCCACAAAAAGAAATTAACTTTTTTTCTTAAGAATTTTTTGTGAATTATAACGGAACATACCCAAGGCCGTCGTTAGGCAAGTGGGGGCCTATGGCAAGTTGGCATATGGGAACCCACTAACAGAAACTATTTTCTAAACTATTTTGGGTTATAAACAAGAATAATAACGTAATATACAATCTCTAACACATCATGGGGAACACACCGATTGTGAAAGTTGACGTAAGGTGGCGCTAAGGGTACTCCACATCCGAATGTCGTATTTAGTTGTTTTGTAATCAAATGATTTAGGGGAATAACCAGGCAGAGCTGACAGTATTTTGTTGACATGAAAAGTAGTATAAAAATTGTTTCTTAATACCAAATAGAGTGTAGCTACTATAAGTAAACTATGAAAATAAAATAAAAAAATTCAGGAACTGTAAACCCTGACTGGTGTCAACAATGATTTTTTTATATATTTATATGTATATAGTATTTCGAACGAATCCCATGGTCTACTTTCAGTAGCAAAACTCTAATATCTAAACAAACTTGAAATAGGTTGCCCAGCGGGCTTATCCATAAAAATGGCACTGAACATACCATTTGTATTAGAAAACCAAATGCAATGACGCATAATAAAAACAAGGGAAAATACAAATGTCACAGATTCGCTTGCCATCTGTGCCGTGCATAAATTTAGCACCGCAACTCCGCTTGATGTATTTCGGAGCTATCTCATAATTTGTCGTGCCCTTTTACTAAAGGATGTGATGCTAACTTGACCTGAATTAGCCCCACATTCAGTTTCCTTTACAAAATAGCGCGCAAAAATTTTATGGTTTTCACGAAAAATTAACGACAAATTCCAAGATGTATAATTTTCCAATCCAATAAGATTTGGTTGAGTTGCAGTGAGTTGCAGTGCTAACTTGACGTCAACTTAGCACCATATCTGATTTTCTTTAGAAAAAAGGACACGCCAAATTTATGAAATAACTTCGAACTATATCAGGCGAAGTTGCGGTGCTAACTTTATGCACATACATCTCTGCGGGTCGTGCATTTCCGAAGTGCTGAAAGTAGAAAGGCGTAGGTTGGCGTTCCCTTTTGTTAAAATCTACAAACAATTTTTGTAAATAGTCTGGTCTCGACTTGTAAGCCTAAAAGACATGAGGCATGAATTATTATATTGGATTTATTTTCAGAAACCCATGCTTATATCAACCATTTTCAGCAGTATCGATCGACAAGATTGGTGTACGTGGCCTATATACGGTGCCAGTTCAAGGTTGGACTCGGACATTGATTTGATAAACATTTGGGAAACAGCATCTTTTCCTCAAAACTAACCATCCAGTCGGGCTGTCGTTGAGACATCCGACATCACTTCAAGATTGAGAAGGTTCGTTGCCTTGGTAATACTGGGAAATAGAAACCACTCCTCAATTCAGCTGATGCTAGTCATCCAGTCGGGTAATCGTACAGCCTAAATCTAAACTCGTTTTCAGAGTCTATGCATTTTTTTAGGCTCGACGTAAACAATCTGGCAACCTGGTGTTGCAGAAACGGATCCCACAGGCAGTATCAACGTAGTAGCTGCTCTTCTTATGGCCTTTTAGGGTCGATTTGGCACAGGACTCGGGTCTAATTCACGAATAGCATTCCTTTAGGCTATCACAGAGATAGTCTGGGCTGAAGAGATGCTCTCGTCCACATATCGTTAGCATCAAGTCGCCATTAAGAAGACTCAGGGCTTATCGAGCAATAGGTCGACTGGTAGCCAGGTATTCAATCGGGCAGTTTTCTGCTTCAAGCAGTATTCAAGTCATCCGTTTCCTTGGTCAAACAGGCACCACAGCAGCCACAGTTTCTGCTCCAACCACACCTGTTAGCCACTCAAAATAATATCACCTCATTGAAGATATAGCGATTGTGGATACATCTCCTCAGCAAGACTTGGCATTACCCAAAAAATCTCATACAATAAAAGATAGCAAGATGTTTATAAAAGTTTAAGTGTTTGAGATTTTCCGGATTTCATTCTTCCCAGCTAGCTTTTGTCGATAATAGCATCTTATTCTTCATGTTTCGAAAAAAAATCAAAATAATATTCTGCTTTCACATATGACTCATTTCTTCAGCTTGCTTCTTCAGGTTCCTTTTCATATTCAACGGATACGGCCCTAAGATCCTGCAGGCACAGTCAATAATAAATGCACATTTTTTCTTGATGAAAGGAAATTAAAAGATAATTAATTTTTGTCTTATCCACGCTATGTTTCGAGATCAAATCGAGGTGTCGTTTTTGTTTTCCACAGCTCTTACTTTTTATTCTTTCTTATTCCAGTACTGCCATGATGTCGTTTGTCTGAAAAGGAAAGACTTTAGTATTCAAGGTCGAAATATCTCACTGCAAAATACATAAATCCTTAAAGATTATTAGTCTGGGAGCTGGCAGACATTTTTTTCTGATTAATTGTTGGTAATTAATTTGTTGTTGATGATAAAAAAAAAATTGATGTCTGGCGGGCTTCCGTCGGTCGGTCTTTTTACCGAAAGTGCTCCAACAAAAAGTTTCTTTGAGGGACACTTGATTTTGTGTGTGATAATTTTATATTGCGACCGGAGGGTGGGTGGCGGCAGACGGCATTAATGTATATTACTGACATTCGTTTATTTTTGTTTTGCAATTTTTAGGATTAAGTCCCTCTGATTGAGAAAATATAAATGCCACAAGATTGAATGGAGATTGTAATATCTTATCAGATTCAATCAAAAAGAAGAATTGCCTTGAGTCGGGTGTCTAGTTTTAAGCTCTCTAATAAGATATTCACTTGTTGCGTTATTTTGGTTTTTCTTTTATCATATGTATGGATCTATGTTGTCCTTGATGATATCATTATTGGGTTGTCATCGTAAACTAGGCTTGCCAGATTGAATTTCCAAAAGGGGTGGCTCTCGTTCATAATAAAAGTGACAACACAACAACTATTGATGGCGATTTATTTGTGTTAATTTTCCATGACGTTTATTCAATATTTAAAATATAAATTTCCTTCATTGAATTTAAAAAGTAAGTCTAAGACCAATTCGTAAGATACCCTAGATGACTGCAGTATGTAATTTCGTAAGGTCACCCATCTGTACAAGTTTGTTTTTAAAAGTGGTTTTTCGCATATATTTCTAAAATGGTTCGTCGGCCAGTAAATGTGATTATGACCAATTTTATAGAATTTCATATTATGAAGAAGTCTTCAGTACAATAAAAACGTCTAGGACTGATCATTTTCACAGTATACATATAAATCCAAAATTTTTATATGGAAATATCAAGAAGGGGTTGCCCGATTTAGTCCATTTTCAAAATTAAATATAGTATTTCTATAAAAAGGCCACGTACAGAATTTCAGCTGACTACGTTGACGTGTTCTCAAGCAGTGCTTAAATATATACATAGTAAAAGACGAAAAATTTTGAATGTAAACTTAAATTTACTTTTTTACTTAAAAATCCCGTTTACGAAATTTCAACGCTTGAAGTGAAAACGTTCTCGAGTTATTGTGCGGACGGACGCACAGACGGGCAAACGAACAGACGGACATGAAAAAATAACTTTTAATATTATGCATGCGTGGGTGTCCAATCCATTTTGCTCTAACATCATTATTTCTATGCGTTACAAACGGAATGACAAACTGATTATACCCTGTTATTTCACCATCTGGGGTATATAAATGGAAAGAAATGGGAAAAATGGACAGGAAAAATTGAGAAAAATAAAAAGATTTTTGGAAAAAATTGAACAAAATCAGCTTAATTCGAAAGAACTAAGTCTGTGTAAGTTATGTGTGAGTTATAAAAAGAACAAAAATAAGCGTTTCGTATAGCAGAAACCACAATACTCCTCAGTACGGATTGGTTTCTTCTTGTCGTAAACGCTTGAAGAAAAAGATCAAATTTGAAAATTTACCGCCCTAAATCAAAAGTTGTGTTATGAAAAAAACGAATAAAATTTTTACTATTTCTGTTGTACCGGAGAGTCCCAAACTTGGACAGATACTAAACTCGTTAGTGGAGGGTTTTTGTGATTCTAACACAATAGCGAATTCTTTCTCTAAGGGTGCAAAACGAAAAGGAACGTTAATAAGCTAAAATAAGTGAAGCAAGAACAATAATTTGTGTTGAGCTTCAGTTGTGTTGCTAGCAGAATTCATGAAAGAGCAAGTCTAGTTATTCTAACAAGAGATCAAATGTGTTGACTTTTTACAGGCTGCCATTCATTTATCATCTATGGTCCCACTTCTTACTTGTTTTTTTTTAGCTTGCATCTTGTTTGTTCTGCAATTCCCGTCCTTCACTATCACTTTTCCCTTCGAGATATTTTTATGGTTTTTGGCTTCACTCATGTACATGAATTTGATGCAATACCAGCATTCCATTGTTGTACAGGGTGTTCCGGTGGTAAGTGATCATAGAGATAAAGGTGATAGTACTCACTTAGCAAAAAAAAAAGAAAATTGTTTTATGAAGGGGGGCGGGGGTGGGGGACAGACGCGTCATTTCAACTGTAGGAGGGGTTTAAGATTTTTAGTACTCCTTCCACTTTACACCCTATAATTCCAGATGATACCAAACCGTTTAAGCTTTCCAATGAATGCCTATGAATGACTATGTACATGTACCTACCTAAATGCAACCGTTTTTGATTTATTCCCGTTTCTATGATTCACGATTACATTAATTTTGCTAATTATGCGTGTATTGCATAAAATTAGGCGCGGTCCCTTCGTCAGTATCAAAATTAACAAAATTATGTATCATAGAAACAGGAATATCTCAAAAACGGTTGCATTTAGGTAGGTACCTGTGCACAGTCAAATTAACGGTAACATTCCGGAGTTTTTAAATCATGTAAAAAAAATGTATAGTTATGCTGCATTTTGGCGGAAAAATCGTTCAAATTTGAAAAAAATATGATTTTTTCCGCAATTTCTCTAATTTAAAGTACTACAACGTACAATGGAAGAGGACAGGAAGGCTGGTTGGACATTCATTGGAAAGGTTAGAAGGTTTGCTATCATCTGAAATCTCGCTTTGATAGGGTGTATATCAAGAAATTTACAGGGTGTAAATTGGCAATAGTACTAAACATGTTAAAGCCTCCCCATTCACGTACATTTTTTTGTTTGTCTAGGTGAGTAATCACCTACTTCTCTATTGATCACTTACACCGGAACACTCTGTATATTCTGCAGTGTGGAATTAAAGAAGTAGCAGAAGATAAATTTCAAATGCTCAAGGACTAACCAGGGATGAAAGATAAGACTCGTGCATTAGAGGTAACAGTACCTACTATCGTAGAAATAAAAAAGACAAGAAGCATTAAGTAGAACAGCAGAAGTGACACGTTTTCGCATTCAATTTAGCTTATATATGAAGTGTAAACTATTTTTCATACCCTTAGGCGTCGCTTAAAGCAAGAATTAGATAATCTAGAAAAAAAGACGTGACTCGTACTTAGCCAATTAGTGCGGTGAGATGTAATGTAAATTCATATGACAACCAAAAAATTAGCGCTGGTCTTTCAAAAAATTTTTAATTTTGAATATACAGACTAGAGAATAAGTCAGCGTAAAAGTAGCTCCATCTGCTCTTGACAGTAATTCACAATCATGCAGTGGATAAGGGTTACTTTAAGTGCAGATGTGTTTCCAAAAAATTTGAAAAAGTTGAAATTATAATTAATAAATAAGATGGACATTTTTTAAGAGAAACGGGCAGAAACGCAATCAATGCGACACGGTTGTAGTGGATCAGGTTAAATGGCTAGTAATTATAAAGTATTTTATTATTGCACTTAATAATATAATTTAAAAATTTAGAGATCTTTTGTGAAGGAATGAATTATTTTCTATTTCTTAGATGGATTTTGAAGCCTTTTTTTTTATACTTTTTCCTTTTTGTCTTTATTTTCAATCAATTTGAAGTTTTATCATTAAGAAATTATTTGTAGATACAAAAAAAAATTTACATTCAATCGTTCTCAAAGACTCATATAAATGTAGGAACACAAAGTGAGTTGAATCCAACTCTAATAAAAACGCAGCGGTTTTGAGAATAATAGATCATTTTAATTTGAAGGCGAAAATTAATCAATGTTTTTTGAAAAAAATATATAAATAATTAAACGAAAAAACTGAGTAAGATATTCTGGATTATCTCTCGCATCGGTGCAAAATTTATGTAAAGCACAATGTGTAATCACAAGAAGTTTTTGACTTTTAGGATGTAACGTTATTGATATAATTACAAACAAAAAATTCCTTTTTTTTGTTCAAACTTCAAATATAAAGTAGATGAACTTTTTAAAAAAAATTCCTCAACTTGAGGCGATATGAATAGATATGAATAGCTTTGAATAATAATATTCCTATGCGTCTTTTTCTACCTACTACTCAGTAGGGATTGCGATATCGATAATCGATAAACCGATAAATCGGACAAAAGTATCAATTTAAAATTATTGATAAATCCTCTAAATATTATCGATAATTCGATAAATAAACGAACACACATTTTTCAATTTCTGAAAAAGTTTTGTTTGGTTTATGTCGCTATTGTGGTTGTTGTAATTCGAAAATCTTTCTGGTTTTGTCTTTACACTTAAACTGTTAAATTTAATGGTTACTAGAATATTTTTAAAAAATTCAAATTGTTTGTTTGTAAAATTGTGAAATTTGAACTTGTCCCACATTTTGGTAAATTTTATAAAAGGTACCGAGTTTTTTTTTTTACTTTAATATATATTATACGCGTGGAATTATTGTAACCGCACTAAAGATCGAAATGCAGATATAAGCACAATTTAAAATTGCTCGAAAACCATAAAATCTGCAGGCGGAACGACTACTGGTTTACTTAGCCATCTTAGAACAAAGCATAAACATAAATTTATTCAAAGTAGATCAAAATTGTGGAACATCGAGCTCAAGCGAAATAAAAAATGTAAAAATATCAATCGAAGCGAATTTTTCTGGTAAAATTACAAAATTTTTAACCAAAATCATTGATGATTCTCTACCTGAAATAATATCTCGGATGACAAGCAAAGACGGCCTGCAATTTAAAACATTTTGTACGTCATATGATTGAGAGAGCTATTAAAAAGTAAAGGTCATCAGCAAATTCCCAAAATCATCCAACACAATTAGAAATACAGTTTTATCGTATTCCCTTAAAATACGTGATGAAATGAGAAGTGAATTATATTATAACATATGAATAACCAGTAGGGAGTGCGTTGAACTACTTGGTGAAAAATTGAGTAAATTTAAATTTTTACTTGATAATATTATTTCAGTAACAACGGACGGTGCTTCCGTGATGACGAAACTGGGAAAATTAGTAAATGACCATCAGCTTTGCCTAGCACATGGCATAAAATTAGCTGTGGAAAAAGTCCTTTATAAAAAGCATACCGTAAATGGGTATCCAAATAATGATGAAGATGATGAAAATTATCTAGATAATGATGAAGATGATGAAAATGAAGAAAATGACGGTTTTGAGGCAATTAATGTTACGCCCATAGAAGAAGTCTCAAATATAATATTGGACTCAAAAATATACTCGCTAGTTGAACAAATATAAAAGGTCGTAAAATTTTTTCGCAGATCACCTACAAAAAATGCTAGTGTTCTCCAAAAATATGTAAAGGAAGAATTTGGAAAAGTAAGGGAATTGAAATTGGATTCGAAAACACAATGGAATAGTTTACTAGATATGCTCGAATGATTTCAGCTAATTAAAAATTCGGTAAGAGAAGTCTAATTGACCTTAACATAGATATTAGGTTTTCAGATGAACAATTTGACTTATTATAAAGTATAAATCAGCGCTGATTCCCAATAAAGTGGCGGTGGAAACACTTTGTGGTCGAGACATAAATATATTTAGTGCTCAGATCACTTTAAAATTTATGCTGAATGAATTGTCTCAACAAAACAGCTGTTTAAGTAATCAATTTAAATCAGAATTAATTTTACGTATGAAGGAACGCAGAACAATATAATTTTAATATTTTAATAATAATATAATATATATATATATAATATAATATTTTAATAATCCGCACGGCTACTTTACATCAAACGAAGAAGATTACGATATATTCTATCAAACAAGTAAAAGTTCAATAACTAAAGCTATTGTAAAATTGGTGATGAGTCATTGTCACAAAAATGATGAAAACTTTGTTGAAAATACGGATGATATTATAGAAGAAGTCTTAGAGGTGTCGCACACTCCTGTTCCTGATCCTGATGTTATATTATCAATGAAAGAACAACTTCATCGAGCAATACAAGAAAAATCTAATTTAAATCTCGAAGGTCCACAAGCACCACAGCAAAGAACGTTAGGAGATATAAATAAAATTGTCAAACGAGAAATGATATACTTTGAAGATGTAAAAGTTCGTGGTAAATACTTAGAATTGGCCTATAACTACATTAGATCCGTGCAACCAACAAGCGTTGAATCAGAAAGGGGCTTTTTCGACTGCAGGGATTTTCTGCACAAAAATACGGTCACGATTAAATGATGAAAACCTAAATGCATTATGTTTTTTTAAGTTAAATTTAAAAAAAAAAACTTTAATAAAAAATTTGTATTGTGCGATTTTTATTGATAATTATCGATAAATTGATAAATGGTAAATTTTTTATCGAATTATCGATAATTAAATTTTTTGGAAAATTTGGAATCACTACTGCTCAGGTATATTTTTGTAGGAAGTTCATTTGTACCACACATCACCCATTAGCGTAAAAATTCTACTAGCTCACTTAAGGATTAACTTAAGTCTCACGTTATACATACTATAACCACAAATAAATAGTAAATAATAGAAAAGATAAAACTTATAACGATGTCATTCACGACCCTCTGTAAACACAAAAAGGAGCCTCCGATACCTATGTATAAATACTGAATTTTATCACCGTTTTTATATTTATGTTCACAACTCAGAAGTAAACAGGTTGAAAAAAAATCAATTTTTAATAACAGCGAATAACAGAAAAAATGTTTTGGTTATGTCAGCATAGTACTTCGGTTCTGTCCGTCATCATTTCAGATTATTTTGACAGCTTATCTTGTTGGGGCTTAACCCATTTCTACCATTGGGGCCCTCCAGCTCTAAGTATTACGTCTGATCTCCCACAATTCCTGTCAACATATTGTGATTGTCGAAGTTTTCTTTTAGCGCTATTAAATCATCGCATTCGGAGCTTTTCCTGTCATTAAGATTTCCCTCCAGCAGGATAATTTAAGTTATCCTCTAGCGAATGGTACAGGAACAATGACTTTGAAAAGTAGAAAAACTTTGAAATGAGTGTGAACCTATACATCGAAGGGACAAATTAATCCCTTTGGCAAACTACTGTTTAAGTTTAAGTTTTTTTTTTATTAAGGGAATACATCAAGGAATTTATATGTTGTAATTAATTCAAATTTTGGGAGATTTGTTTTGTGCAAATTGAGAGAGTGTTGACTGAGTGAAAAAATTATAGAAGCCTTAATATTTTACATAAATATAACCCTATCGAGTAATTAAATTGAAAATTTGTCTTAAAAAATTATTTTTCATAATTTATCTGCATAAAAGTTGTTCACAAATATTTCTGCGGGGTCGATATTTGTAAAGATTGTTTTTCTCTTTGATATAGCTGTACTACCGTTTAAGTAGAATAGAATTATTAATTACGTCATAACTTAATCGGTTCTATTTTTCATTTCTTTTTTTATGAAAAAAAAACTTTTAGCACCTCAGCTGCTATGGGACAGTGCAAGAGTCAAAGCATGGAATAGGCCAAAGTTGCAACTTGCAATTTTTTTATTACATAAATGAGCCCAAAAATGAAATTAACTTTCAAATCGCTATCGGCTATGGCTCACAATGATGGGTGAGTTCAGTCAAACAGAAATAATGATGCTACATTTACACTGCTACAGTTCTGAGAATTAAAGGTTAGGTTAGGTTAGGTAAGAGGGATGCCGCTAGATGTGCCTAGCCTGCTTCACTTATACCACCAGTGCGTCTATTGTACCCCTTGTCCTCATGGGATAACTTTTAAAGCCGACCTAAATACATCCTGGTTCCATTAAGAATCTTAGGATAAGTCTGAACTCTTTGCATTGCAGCTCCTCCAGACTTGAAAAAGTAACTATCTAATAGCCTACCTCTTTTGTTGATCAAATTACGACACTCCGAATCCTTACAGCTCCTGCAGAAATCGTTCGCCACTATACCCACACTTCTAGCATAGTCTTCTATGGCCCATTGACGCGTAATGACCCCTACTAAATTCTTGATATATCTTCTGCTGCCATTAAGCAGTTCTCTTTTCCTTTTCCTATTAGATGCAAGCCACAATTGCTTCGCGATACGGCAGGTTTCCCTATCGATCCACCGAAGGCTTGCCTTTTGGAAGACGCTCCTCATGATCTCCTCTTTTACAGCTCCGATCGGCATCTTCATATAAGTTATCGTATTTCAGAGCCCTTTTTGGGCAATATGTCAGACATCTTGTTGCTTGGAATATCCCTGTGGCCAAGTACCCAGCATGGGCTCATCTTGTGCCGCGTAGTCAATTCCTCAAGCCTGGTCTTGCATAATTGCAACAATTTTGATTCAATCAGCACAGCATCCAGCGCTTTAATGGTTGCCTGGATGTCAGTGTATATGCAGGTATGTCATGCGGACTCTCTGCACATATATGCCAGTAGTGCCGTCTCATAAATCGTTACGAGCTCTGCCTGAAAAACACTATATTTTTCCAGCAGTCTATAACACTCGTTCCGTTGGCAGTTTTTGGAGTACACTCCAGCCCCTGTGCCCTCACTCAACCTGGATCCATCCGTAAGGATAGAGATATCGGATTTTACTACCCTCTCCTTTCAAAAATTGTGTAGCGTAGTCAAAATACTATAGGTTGGTATCCCTATAACCAAACGGTGCCCGTTGATAACCATTGTAGACAAAGTGGTAACACTGGAACACACGTGCATGCAAAAATCAAAATAACTTTTAATATTATGCTTAAGTATTCAGGTTGCTCCACCATAATTAGTTCTATGCGTTACAATACAGTATAGTATACCCTATGGATTTCATCTAGGGTGTAATAACGGAAAGCCCAATATTCAGTGGGTGCATTAGTAAACAGCCTATTCGACTGTCTGCTAAGACCAATAAGTTAAAACATCTGGAGAGGAGACCAAAAGACCATTGTAAGGTAGGTACACTAAATTAATTTGAATTCCATATTATCGAAATTACATTCCATGCAAAGCCATTTCTCGGATCACGGTTTCCCAAACGAGAAAAGAACGAGCTTAAAAATATACGTAGCACCTTCCAACAAACTTCTTCCGGGAACCATAGTTGTTTAGATTTACTACTTCCATAAGCCTTCATGTGAAAGGCCGGATCATATTTTCCGCTGGGATGTGATACATACTTTAGGGAAGAGATACACTTAAAGATGTGTAAAATAACATACATGCAGGTATGCCTATACCTAAAACAAGAGAAAAGTGATAAAAACTGGTTTATTGTGTATACATATTTTTATCGAGTGAAATATCTTTTTTATGATCTCTTAACTATAAAAGTGCAGACTTTATGCATTTCTTATCAATTTCACATATAAGTCCTGTAAATCTGTCTTGAATAAGTTGTAAAAATCGTACCTAAAATATAAGTACCGTAATGAGTTGAAAAATTTGTTGTCCTGTTCCTGTACGAATTAATTTATTTCTCGGTGAGTTTCAGCACCACAGGAAACAGGTGAAAACCCGATTTAAAATTTCAATAAAGCTAGCTTGGCAGCTTCTTCACCTATTTTCTGTGATTATTAGATAGACGTAATTTTAGAAACCTCTCGTAGGTATGATAAGGACCTTTAAAGGGCAAGAAATAATTGTTTCTGAGTTCGCAAAAAATGTCGGTAGTTCCTAATTAATAGTTTTCTTCAATACGTTTATCAGGCTGGCACTAACTACGTCAATCATCAGATACAGGCGGACTCTACTAACTTTTGCTTTGAATTTACAATAAAATGGCGAAAACATTCTACAGGTGCGCGTAGGTAGTTTAATAGTAAAAAGTTATATTTGTCCGAAATTAATTAAAAACTTTGAAATTAGAAATTTCTATGATATCTGCTGAAAGTTGGCAAACTAATGTAATGAGTTTTATGTAGAAAAGACAACGCATATTAGCGAAAATATAAAGCTGGAGGCAACCTTAATTATTTTCACATTGAAATGAACTGTTAAAGTCTCTATATTTTCCAAGGTTGTAGCTACAACTAAGTTTTAATTAGATAGATTGAAATGTGGACAGAAAAGAGTTCCACTTATTTTCTAATATGTAGATAAGTCATGATTTTATATGAGGTGCAATCAAAATACAAAGCTCCTTTTAACAATATAAATCTAAAGCTTTTTTAATTAGAGAACCTATGAGCTATAGAATGAATAAAAGCTACTTTATGGGATCAAAGCAGCTTTCGTAGAAGTAGATTTTACTTTTTCTGATACCTTTTACCTATTTATGTATGTGATAATCTCCTGGCAGGGATGTCAGATTTTGAATTAACTTTCAACCCGTTCTTCAATTTTTGACAAAATTGTTATATTATATTACCTAGCTTTCATTGTAAATTTAGTTGGCATAGATAGATGCTGATGAGCTTGCTTGGATGGACAATAAACCAATTTGCTCGCGATTTGTAGATATTTTTTCACAGCTTTGAAGTTGATTTCGATATATTTTGAATACTATGGATCATAAGTTATCCCTTAGAATAATTGAATTTAAGAATTTCCGTCAATTTTTTTGTTTTATAGTTACTCTACAGCTCTACAAAATATGAAATAAAAAATTCGGAATGTTTTTATCCTGGACGAAGTGAGGTCTAACGGACTGCGTTACATATACATATAAGGGATGATATTTTTTCTTTAACTAAACAATGTTCGTCAATCACATCCTTAAGCTTTAGAATGCCTTGCCACATAAAATTAAATAACTAATAAGTCGAGATCTCTTTCGATGTCATTAAAAAGGATGTACATATTTAATTTTATAATTTTACGTAGTTTTACATAGAGAAGACGAGTTTTCCATGTAGATTCGCCAAAATAAATAAGAAGAATTTTAAAGAGAGGTCGAAGGAGAAAGATAAATTTAAAATGACATTAGAACGTTAATTTGGGTGAATGTCACTGTTATCATCATCAAAGAGTCCAGCGAGGGCGGCCTGTAGCATCGTATACTTCTATAAACTAAGTCATTATACCTCCAGCTGAAAATCTCTAACGGAGTGCTTGTACTTCCCACAGTGCATTGCTAATGCTGGGTCCTGTTATCACCAGTGATAGATAAGAACACCGTCCTCCACTGACAATACTGATTGCCAAATACAGTTGCATGTTTCTGGGTTCGTTGCAAGCCATTCAAAAACAAGATGTATGTTGCATTCACAATACAGAGTGGAGTAGAGAAGCGTAGAGTGGCAAATGGCATCCTATTTTTCGGACGCAGTATGGCTATCTCTGTTAGGCTCAAGATAGCATAGAATGTAGCTGCATGAAAACAGATTCTATTCTAATTTCATGCTGGCATTTCTGAAAGCTTAAAAACTGGAATTTCAAACTACTAGCATGTAGATGGCGTGGAAAAAGCTCCATACTTCTTTTTATCATAACTAACATGCTTTAATGTTAATTTCTGAATTAATGTTGTTTATGAATGTTAATAAAAAACAAGACGTATTTTTTGCAAAATTTATGGTTTAAAAACCGAAAAAATATATTAATTTTTAGCTAGTCGAAGCAATCTGATGGTGCAACAGGTGTCTCCTTTTTCGAATTTATTATTTTGACAACGACAGTTGTTTGCCCTGTTTGTTAATTTGGCGTTGCTATGGCGATTTCTTATGTTTGATTTTAAAGTTCGAATTTCACTCTGCTCTGCATTGTGAACAACAAGCGTCTCTACAATCTCACCCCGAAGTGCCAAACGTGCTTGTTCATGTGGTTGTGGCTTAGTGCTCTGAGTCTCATCTTCGGCTCTCATGTAATACAAATGAATGGTAAATTTGGCTAACGGTAGCATGAAGCTAATCAGATAATTCATCTGACTACAGATTCTTAGTTTCCATTGAAATTCGGGTGGATTAATTGACACATATCACGCACGAGTTCCGTTAGATTATACAAAACCGGGCATGTGGTGAACCTGTGATGACCGGGGGTGCCTTCACTAACACAAACTGTACAGATTCTCTGAACTCGCCGGTAAATACTGATTAGGATGTAAAGGGTCTTTCATTAAGAGTGATAGGATTTTAATTTTATATAAAACAACAATGGTTTGACATATCAATTTAATTTTTGCTTTATTTTATAGATTGGACAATGCAGTTATGTTTGAAACAAGATGTCGTTCAAATGCCCACCGCGGTTTTGTTTACACTGACGCACCCGATCGCTCCAATTTTTTATCACCCTGTCCAATATTTGCGGCTGTATGCCGGCGATTGCTTGACGAATATTTGTTTCCATATGATCCAAAGTCTGTGGATTGTCAGCATAGACTTGTGATTTGACGTATCCCCAAAGGAAATAATCAAGGGATGTCAAATCACATGACCGCGGCGGCCAATTCGCAAATCCTCGTCGTGAGATGATCCAATCGCCAAACTTATCTTACAGCAAGTCGAGCGTAGCATTAGCTGTATGGCACGTAGCGCCGTCTTGTTGGAACCACATCTCTTCAATATCGATGTTCTCAAGTTCTGGCCATTGAAATTCAAGTAACATGGCTCCATAGCGGTCGCCATTGACGGTTACGGTTGTTCCCTTCTCATTTCGGAAGAAATAAGGTCCGATGATGCCGCCATGCCATAAACCGCACCACAAAGTGAGTTTTTCGGAATGCAACGGCATTGCATGTAACACTTGTGGGTTGCTCTCGCACCCATAACGGCAATTCTGCTTATTTACGAATCCATTCATCCAAAAATGTGCCTCGTCTGAGAAGATGGTTTTTTGGCCAAAATTTGGATCATCTTCCAAATGCTCAAGGGCCCAATCAGCAAACTCTCGGCGCAATCCGTGATCATTTGGCTTCAGTTCTTGAGTCAATACGCCTTTGTAAGGATGTAGGCCCAAATCCTTATGCAAATTTCTCCAAGTTGACGCCTGAGAAAGCCCCAATTGTTGCGATCGTCGTGAAATCGACAATTTTGGCTCATCGGTAATACTGGTCGCTGCAGCTGCGATATTCTCCTCACTTCGCATATTTCTTTCTCTTGTTGATGGCTTCTTGTCTTGTAAAGAGAACTCACGCTCAAAATTTTCCACAGTGCGGCGTATAGCCTGCGCAGAGTAACGGTGATGGCGACCCAATTCTCTGGTGAACAAACGTTGAGCTCGAACTTTGGTAATATTTTTTAATAACTTCTAAACGTTCGGGAAGCGTCAAACGCTGCATGATAAAACTGCAAACTATAACGAATATTTTGACACATGGAAGTACAAAAAAAATATCTCAGCAACCGATAAATCTCTACTGAAATACTATCACCACTATTGAAAGACCCTTTATAAGAATGTGATGAAACAATTTGAATGCCATATAAGCATCTTTTTAACTAGATGAATAACTGTAGACTATTCTGTTATACCTTTCATTACGTCCACATTCACCCCGAGGTATGATTGCCATCTGTTGTGTATCTTGTAAACTTCGGAGAACTTATGGTTATAAGCATGTCACGGAACACACATGTTGTTAATGGACTGAAGGGTGCGTGAGGCTATCTGTTCAAAACGAAAGCATCTTCGAACTCAGTGTTAGGCTCACTGGTCCCAAATTGGTGAAATCTCTCTCGTACAGAAGCAATTAGGTCGTGTAGTTGGGAAGTATTTGTGTGTATTTGACAGTTTCCAAAGGTAATAATATCTTCAAGAACCATCAGTGGATGTGTTCAACGTCAAAACCTCGAGTATTATACTCACCACTGAATCTGTCAAATCAAGATTGAACCTGATTTAAATTGATGCAAATTGAGTGCACCATAGAGCAGTCCACTTAAGGTGAAATGCTGGCCTGATTCTGCCCCAGATCCTGTGGCTAGTCATGAGGATAATATGGTTGTACAGAGAGCAGGTAGTAACGCTCCCCTATGCAGACTCCTCCCAGTACATTTAACCATAGCTCAAAAATGAAGGTGTCTCTTTGACAAAACACTATTTAGAATGTACGTACTTGGAGACACCCTGATATCAGAAATAAGTTAGTGAGACCCAATCCACCTATCTTGACTGGCAGACGGAGCATGTTTTCAGCAGTCTATCATCTTCAGCATCAATAGGCGTCTATCGATTTTGCTTAAACGTTTCAGACTTTAGCAGATGAACGATGGACGTGGCAATTGTGATATGAATCAATGTACATATAAATTTTATAACACCAGGATCACAATTTATCGCAATAACACAAATCATGCACTTATTGATTTATCATTAAATTTATACAAATGATAATAAACTGCAATTACATAAACCCAAATTGAACAACAGAAAAATAACAATACAGTTGACACATTTACGCCGCGTCAATAATAAACAACCCAAAATCCAATGAAATAATTACCGACCTACATAAAACTGCAATTGCATATTTGGTCGGGCTCCACACGCTGCGTAATTGGTGTCATCATCATTTTTCATGTTACATTTTTATTGACGTTAATAAGCTTATGTTAGGTAAGTTCAATAGGTAATTATACATTGTAAGCACTAATTATCGATTATTGTTTATAAATAGGCTGAGGTAATTGAATAAACCATTGAATGTTCAGTTGGCAGTACAAGTTGTATCCAGCATTCAGTTTACCGTATAGTTATTTCGTGGAGTCGAGCTAAATCATGCTACTCCCAACTCATCTAGGAGTTGAGCTACTCCAACCTTAACCGAGGAGTTGAACAATACCATCAACTTACCTAGGAGTTAAGCTTCTTCAAGCTACTCCATATCATTGGTGATAACAATATCGTAATCTTATTACTGCAAGGCGATGACGAGATCAATCTTTTCAAGGCATGGCGACATAACCTAACGTTCTTATCCAATTAATGTTTATTATCTCTACAAATCAAATACTTTATCACCATTGACGTTCCCATTAAGAATAATGGAAATATTCGACTACTCCATGAGCTTACAGCTCTAGAGTTTCTCTAGAGAAATGCGGCTATTATTTGAATTTTTAAGAAAACAAAATTTGTTGTTTGAGGAGAAAATCTCTACTTTAACACCTTTAATTTTTCTTTATTTACAAAAATCCTTTTAATTAACAAGTCCGTACCTTCCTTTCCTCTGAATGTGTATACCCTATACAAACGTTGCTCACATGAATGCGGCAAAATAATATTACAGAACTCAAAATAATTTAAAATTTCACATCCGTCAAAAAATATTCAAGATTTTTTCCTGTAATGTAGGTACTCAACTTAATTAAATCATTCTTAATTTATACTAATGGATGGAAATATCAAAGAATCTCCGACGTTAGCTTGACGAGTGTAACCAATTTGCAAAAAAAAAGAAAGTGGTAAAAATTTCCATTGACATTTATTTGCAAGCCTTAGGTATTCAGCCGACAAAATCAATATATTTTCAGTTTTCCACCTTTCACAACTCCCCTCTGAACATACTAAGGCTAATCAAGATGTCAATTTCAGAACATAAAGTCAACATATGAATTGCTGTGCTGTATAATAAATTTTGTTTGTCGAATTCTTCTGTCAGATTACCAAGGAAAACTCTTTTCGGAGGAGCGGGTTTATCCCAGAAATTTCAAGTGCTGTGAATCCCAACAATACCGTAGAGTTGCTTGGAGATTTGCATTTACAAATGAAAAAGGTACGAATTTTGGTGAAAATGTCACCAAAGTTATTTAAGTAATCTTCCTGTACAGAATACTGTCAGCCAGCCATCGACGACCATCTTCCATGTGGTTTAAGTGTGCCAGAACCTTGTGCTAACATACTACATATAGGAGGAGGATGAAAGGTCGTTCGTGGGTAATTGTTATATCATGGCTATAATACCCCCCAGGGTACTTCCTCTGATGTTTATTTACATGAGGAGAGCCCTTGGCTTAACAGGGGTTTTCAGTTCAGCCCTTTTTAGTTTAATTTACCAAAACAGACCATAGCTTCATAAAATTACATCTGGGGGGATGATTTTGTAGTGGAAACTCTTGCCCGAGACTTTTAGCTGAAGAAGCTGACATTACATATGTCACCGGCACTGCTTATCCTGCGATGTGAACATGTACAACCGCACCTTAATTAAAATAACAAATCCTGGTTTTGTGCTTTAATACAGGCCATAAATTGATTTACTGCTGACGAGAATAAGCAAAGCTTCGTTTCGTATGAAAATATGTATTCACCATCTTGCACCTTTATAGCGGATGATGTATGTTTGTATGTAGTAGGTACCTTGATGTATATGTTAATTCATAATGTGGCAAAGTATATAGTATATATTTAAAAGCCATCATGCAGCGGAAAAGTGTCTACCCATGCATTTACTATAAAATTAATGTATATACAAAAAGCTTTTGTTTATCCTAAATTAATAATGATGCCATACAAGTACCCCTAGTATGAGTAAGAAAATATTATTGCGGTGCTATTGAAGGCTCTCTAATATAACCTCTAGTATAGCTGTTACATGATTATAAATCGTTCCTAGTGAAACCGACGATGCAATTGAAAATCTAGCAACATGAGGAATATATGCAATTAAAATTTTAATTACATACTCTCCAAATTATTTTGTTACAAAAAAGTTCTGGATTTTATTTTACTCCTGCAGCAGATTTACATATAAAATATAAAAATTAAGCTTATGTTTGTGAAAATGGGATAAAGGCACTTTGAAGGAAAAAGGGTTAGCCCAGAGCACACAATTTGCAATCGTAAATCAGTGCTCCATAAAAACAATGTTGATGTTGTTTTAAAGAAATGAGACAGCTTTGGGACTTAGATACATTGAATTCGACGTGATTCGCTTTACCCCAAGGAAGGATATAGTGACGTTCATTAATCAATGACCTAAACATGCAAACTAGTGCCATTTTCTCTGAAATCTGCAAGAGTGTCAAAGAAGTCAGCGATACTGTCATTGGAAAAACAAGGGCTGGGATTGACAGTAAGGGAAACTAGATCATTAATGAAAATTAAGAAGAGAAATGGAGAGATTACAGAGCCCTGGGGCATACCGGCTTTTATATGGTGAGGTTATTATGAACCATCATCTAGTACAATCCTTATTAGGCAACCGGATAAAAAACTTTCAATCCATAATAGAAGAGAAGGAGGAAGATCAAGTGTTTTAAGTTTGGCTAAGTGGCCTGAATACAAGGCTCAATCAAAGGCCTTTGCGATATCTAGGACAATGACTTCAGACTCAACAGAGTTCTAAAGTCTATGATTCGAAGAAAAAAGTCGTCACGTCTCTAGATAAGCATTCAGTCCGGAAGCCATATTGGCAATCGGTGATAAGTTGATTGTTTTCTAGATACTTCGTTAATTTCAAGTTGATGATAGATTCAAAAACCTTTGAAAGAATCGAAGTGTTTGCAATTGGTCGATAATTTAAGGTATCGCTATTCTGTCCTTTCTTGCGAATAGGCTGAACGTGAGCTAATTTCTAAGTAGTTGGTGATTTTCCTGTCGAATAAGAAAAGTAGAATAGTTTGCGTAAAGGTCTAGTGAAGGGTGAGGCGCAGCTTAACAAAATAATTAGAAAAGCTAAGAAAGAAGAGGTATGATTGGTGTTAGAAGAATTTTTGTGATAGCCTATATGAATGCTCGTCAATATAATAACCTCTAAATTTTTATAAAATTAAATTAAATTGTTAAAATTGTATCTTATATTTTCTTTTTAAAATTACTCCTCGGACAGAGAGAAAATGCGTTTCAGAAGTTTTTACTGTGTTTCCAACTCGTTTTTACACGATTTTATTTTATTTCACTTTTCTGTTTGTCTCCAAAATTAGTAATTAATTTTTCACAAACTTTCCGACTAGCTAGAGCTTTGAAACTTTCAGCACCTACATGTATTTCTAATGACAATGAAATATAAAAATGTTTCCAACATGATTGGTTTAATATTTTGTGAGATATATAGTTAATTTTATTTAAAATGTGGAAGGGGGCCTTGTCTTGTAAAACGCGTGTCCTTAATTGTTTTTTTAATCAGGTATAGCTCTTTTTGGTTAAAATTATTTTGTTTATTTTTTTAAATCGAATAGATTTTCGGTTAAATTTATTTGAATTACACCTGGGTTTTAAGATTATCAAACATAAATTTGCAACTAAATTTAATTCAAATATAAATTTTAAAAAGTGCTTAAGTATTAGAATGAAATTGAAATTTGAATTTTATTTTATTTACCCCTGTTAATTAATTAATCACCAATTACAAAAAAAGTGTGCAGTTGAAAAACGATCTTGACAATGTCCTCGCTTCTGGCAAAACAAATCGCGTCGAATTCAATGCATCTAAAACCCAAAACTGTTAATCACTCGCATTTAATTTGATGAAGTAATTATCTCCAATTAACCATCACTAAGCATTCTTGGCATTAATATTTCCAGTAAGTTAAGATAGAACACATCTTCTCTGTTGCCAAAGATGCATCAAAATGCTTTGGATTTCTGAAGAGGTGTAAGAAATATTTCTGTCCGTCAAATCTAGCGTTCCTCTACAAGTCCTATATCAGACCTATAATAGAATACATTTGCCTTATATGGGCTGGGGATGGTTTCATAAGTCCGCGATGCTTTCTTACTCCGAACTGTGAGAATGTGGAACAGTATACCATTTTATGTTTTTTTCTCGGGCTTACAATCTGCGAAGATTCAAGAGTGACATACATACATTAGCACCTCACCTCCGCTACTTTCCTCATGTACCACAATCCTTTCCCTATATCCTTGCTGCCATGCTGTGCTTTGCAACATAGGATATCCCCTTAGCTTGGCTTAATAATAAAAAAAAACAAAAAAAAGAACTCTTTATAGTAAGTTACAAATTATGCACCAAATAGCAAACAACTTTCAAATTTTTTAAAACTATTTTACATATAAATAATTGCACTGAAAACTACCAATTACGATATAAAATTCACTTGATACAAATATTTGGCGGAAATCTATGCTATAGAGGTTGGAGTTCCGGAAAGCTTGAAGAAGGGCTGTAAGAACTCGAACATCTACATTTGTTCAGACAGCCAAGCTGCGCTCCTAGCTCTTTTTTCTCAAGTCTTTGAGTGGAAACTAGTCTGGAGCTGCTACTCGAAACTCCAACTACTGTCTAGGGACAACCCAAGTAACCTTGGTTTGGGTTCCTGGACACGATGGAGTGGACGGTAATAAAAAAGCGAGAAGAATTGGCTAAAACCGTAGCTGAATGTCCGTATACTAGTCCCTCCCCAACATTTGCCTACCAAAAAGCCAAAGCCGAAAGCTAAAGTGGGAAAACAATAATCGAGCTAGTCAAAAGTTTCGATTTTGCCTAACCATCTTAGGGGAAGGCACAATAAATCTAGTCTGGTCGCGGTGTCCGCATGGTCCTGGAGACCTAGTCGCCCCCCTACTCTTAACATTAACATGGAAATATTTTCTGTTCCTCCTAAGAATTGCACGGTCTCGAATTGTGCGAATGTGGAACAGTCTACCAATTGCTGTTTCCGCTCGGGCCTGCATTCGATTTTTATTTTGACTTTTCTGAAAGTAGCTGAGAATATATAAAAAAAAATATTTTGTAATATAATAGAAAATCGGCGTATATAAAATGACAATTAAATATTCCAAAAATCCATAATTATCATTTTTTATTGTCAACTATTCAAAGTTTGTTACATTAAAATAGTCCTTTTTATAATACCTACTCATGAAAAAAAATTCTTAAAATAAAATTGTCTTTATTTTCTTTCAGGAATGCTCGGTATTCATATTTGAAAAGAAAATAGCTGAAAAATTGCATAAGCCGAAGAGAAAAGAGACCGTAACAGAACTTCTGAGGGCATCAGTAAAACAACTAGAAAGATTTCGCCATCCAAAGGTAAAATGTTTACAAATCGAGAAAGGAAAAAGTTAATCACGAAAAGTGATGAATCTGTGATTTTCAGATACTTCAAATTATTCATCCAATAGAAGAATGCCCTGAAACGCTGGCCTTTGCAACAGAACCAATTTTAGCAAGCTTAGCCAATGTCCTGGCTTATCAGGTATTACTTAACATTCTACATACAAATATAGATGGAGTCTATGTGAGATATTTTTTAATTTTACGGAAAGTAAATAACTTTGGAGTACAATAAAAATTTCCAAGTTTTGCAGGGGGACAGAATTCATTAAAACAAATTTGGCGTGTGTACAATTTAAACGGCATGGAGTCGTCAAAATATTTAGCTTTCTGAGGACATTTAAAATGAATTTGTTACCTTCTATGTCTTTCAATTAATATTTATAATTGCTTAGATTTTGCCCTAATTGTAATTTTTACAATGAAAATGTTTTTTGTTTTAATTGGGTAAGATCTATTGCTTCATCTTTTAATGGAGAAAGTTTTAAATTTGCATTCGGATTATGATTGTGTTGTAATTATTCCCGAGTCGGCTTTATCTTTCGCATAATTATTTTCCTAATTATCTTTAAATTAGATCGCCCTATTTTTAATTTTTTTTTTTTAGGACTCAGGAAATTGCGGACCAGTTACAGGACCACCAAGTACAGGAGCTTCACAAGTCATTCAGCCTTCCGGTATTACAAGACCAGCACACGCTAGGGAATATAATTTTTTAGATATGGAATTAAAATATGGAATTTTGCAGGTAAGTGAATTTATGTATTTCAAACACCTTTGAATAAATATTGTATTGAAAATGGTGTGTTTGCCAATATATTCCAAGTATGTCCTCTCACACATAAAACACGTAACAACAACTAAGATGAGCATAACCATTCTTTTTTACCTTATTGTACTCATTCCTGAGTCACTGGAAGTATCCATTATTAAGATCTTGCAGAAAAAGTATTAGATGCGACTTCTATCGCTACTCATATAAAATATCCTTCTGATATCGTCATCGGATCCTATCATAGTAAGAATATCTTTATAGTTTCCTTCCTTGTTTCACTATTGACTAGCATATTTTTGGGAGGTGCGGTGGAGGCACTATGGTATATTTACAAGAGCCTGCTAACGAGGGGCTATAGATTGGGTGACATTGCACTTTACAACCAATAGGTAAGTAAAATTTTCGTTGCTAATCCAGAGATTACACGAGATAGTACAGCTTGCATGCAAGCCTCCCTTCCAACGCGATTTTTAACTTGACAGCAGAAGGCAGTTCGCTTGATGTCTTATCATCTTGTATGCAAGTTCATTTAAAAAATGGCGTTGCGACGTAAAGTCTTCTGTATATTGGAAAATTATAGCAATAAAAGAAGTAGCAGAATAATAAAAACCCAAAAGAAAATGAAGAGGAAGTTGTTGGTAAATGATGTTATGCAAATGATCCCAGAAAATCTCATTTTCCCAGAATAAATTTATCAAATTCTCTCAAGTATTTTTTTCCGCCATCTTGAAAACTGTATTATGTAAAATTACTACCACCTCAGCTGCTATGGTTTTTCATCATGCAAGTTCGCTGAAAGTTGAGCTTTCAGCTTGGCAGTAGAGGTTACACATGCAAGAAGTATGGCAGTGGAGCTTGCATGCAAGCTGTACTATTACGTGTAACCCGCGGGTAAGCTGCAGTTTCGTCTTGATTCGTCTCTAAAATTTCATATCGCAAATAGCTGTCTCATAAGATGGCAGAAAAGTAGTCATATCGAAAAATTGTGCAGGGTGATAGTTGTCATTCTCAATCCCAATTTTAGATTAAAAGTATAAAGGCCGATTCACACCCCCTCGATAGTGATTGCGATAACGTAGTGATAGTGATAACGAAGCAACAGCGATAGATCGCTACACATAGTTTTCAATGTAAACGCTCACACTAACGCGATTGATTACAGCGATAAAAAGAATTTCTGCAGCGTTTGACCAGCGATTAAAATGTCTATCGCAGCATGCACAATTTTAGTCATCTATCGCGAGGTATGAGATCAAAGTGGATAGTGGGTGTTGAAAAATGAATTAAAATCATATAAAGGAATACTCAATTTTATTTGGTCTGTATTTCAAACATTATAAAAATAGTAGAAAAAAGGACAAAGTTGGGGTTGATATTGCCAAGGAGTTGAATACAGGTTGGGTTAGCTTAAGATTATTGGTGACTTGGCCACTGCGACTGATTTATTTATTGTGTCCTTCCCTAGAGGCTAAATCTAGCCTAGAATCCAAGTGGGAAGTGCTAAACGAAGTGAGGTTATAGACGTATGTAAGGTAAGCACCGCAACTTAGCCCGATTTAAATCGGAACTATCTCATAATTTGTCGTTAATTTGTCGTGAAAACCATAAATTTGCCGTGTCCTTTTTTCTAAAGTAGACTGGATGTGGTGCTAACTTGACGTCCAGTACCAATCCAATTAACGACAAATATAAGTTAAATCAGGCGAAGTTGCGGTAGTAACTTGTCGTTACCTACGTACGTACGTAGTGCAATTACAAAAATGTTGTTGAATTTGGAAAATTTCTTCCATTACCTTCAAAATTTATCAAACCGTCCATGTTTGAATAAGAGGACTCTAAATGTTGAGTGTAATAATTATCGTTCTCATGTGCGGTTTGTAAAAAAATACGAAGAGCGTATGGGGCTTTGTTAATAGTTGTTTAAGGCTGTGTTGCAGTAGGATTGATAAAAATTCTCCATTTTGCGCCAAAATTCCAAACGCGAGTTACGTCGGCAAATTTGACCGACATCACAGAACATGACACCTCAGAACAACCTTCGCAAAATTTTCACTTATATAAAATATAAATGTTCCCAGACAATTTTGCTTAATCAACAGAACTCAGGAAATGCAACCGTTCCCATGCATTCCTGCTTAATAGATAAAAAATGAAAAAGCTTTTATGTTTACGGGAATGAATGCAGATAGATAATTAAACTTAAAGTACAGTATATATTTTTCAGTCAACCAGGTCGGAAGTTATAATATCGTGTACAAAAGTTTGGTTGTGTTAATCTTTTATTTTGCTTCTCTCCAATAAATTAAAATTCAATTTAAATTGTTGTGTTGTTTTCTTCATTTAACCCTTTTTTATTTGTGAACAAATTAAAAATCATAACTGGCGCAGTCGGTAGGATTGCATTCTAAAGCATTGCAATTCGAAAGTAAATCATTATGGACTTAAGTCTAATTTGAAGAAAAAATTTTTTGGAAGAAAGAGAATAAAAAGATTAACAAAACGCAACAAACACGGAAAATTGAAAAAAAAACAATATCGTACAAAAAGAAAAACTTAAGTGAAAATAATACAAATAGTGAATTTCTATTGTGCTGAAAAAAAAATATATATATTTACATATATTTCGCTGAAAAGTACTGTGACTACGATAAATTAAATTACAATCGTTTGAAACGTTTGAGTGAGAATTTTTTTTTATGCCAAAAGCAAAACAAGTGAGAGAATCAGATAGATTCGAGGTGTACTATAAAATCGAAAATCGTGACCAGATAACAGATAATTGTAGTGATAAAATGACGAATGTACCCGAAACCAATCAAACACAATCAGGGTCAACACAACAAGCAGAAACTACACCATCAATTTCAATCTCCATAAACGATCTAATGAAAGATGCTCAGAGAATACATGAATTTAGAGGTAACGGCGAATATGCTTTGACATCCTTCCTAAGAGAAGTGGACACCATCCTTCCACTGTTTGATGGCCATCCTCAAGTAAAGGAATACGTCTACCAACGAATTATCATCAATAAAATTCAGGGACCAGCCTTAGATGTCCTCCGGTCCTTGGGATCCAACGTAACGTGGAGCCAAGTAAGAAAGGAATTAATAAATAACTTTGGGATTCAACAAACATATCATCAGTTATATCATCAAGCTCTCTCTGCAAGGAATTACCAAGTAAGAGAATATTTTATAACTTTGCAAGGTATTTTAGCAAAATTAAACGAGAAGTATGAATACGATACCGACAAACCTACTGAATTTAGTCCTAGTGTTAACGATTCAATGATTTTACAAACATTTTTAAATAATATTGATGCCAATTTAGGTTCGATAATTTTAAATAGGAATATTACAAATTTACGTGATGCATTCAATTTATTAGATAACTTAGGAATGATAAGAGAAAAAGCAAAAGCATATAACCATGTTAATCAAAATAAAATCAGTGATAGCCATAGAAATCAATCCAATCAAAGACGTTTTTATAATAATAATAGTTTTAATAACGGCAACAGAAATTTGAATTACTCAAGACATCCTAACTATAACTTCAGACAAAATTCGGGACAATATAGACAAGACAATACAAATGAAAGAAATCAATTTAATCCTGGTCAACCCAGACGGAACTTTGATAGCAATTCCAATAATATTTCTAGACAGAATACATCAAATAGAGTAGAACGTATGGATATTGATCATGTCCAACATGAGGTAAATTTTCATTCAAGCCCTCACAAGTTTACTTACCAATAGTAGAACTAACGATCGATGGGGATAAAATTAAATGCCTCATCGATACAGGTTCCTCTACTTCACTTTTAGACGAAGAGAAATTGTTAAAATATAGAAGACAACCCTTAGAAATACCTATTAAATTCAGTAGCCTCAATACTAGTATACATGTCACAAAGCAAATCAAAACAAATCTACCATTTGAATTTAATGAAGATGCTTACATGATGTGGAAGTTAACGAAATTTCGAAACAAATGTTTTGATGCCATAATTGGGCAGAATTTACTCAAACCTTTAAGGGCTATCGTAGATATGGAAAACGAGTGTTTAAAAATTAACAATAATGAAATAAGATTTATCAATAGTTGCCCATATAAAACAGATGAGATACATCAGCTAGAGTTTACAGTTATAAAGGGTAGGGAATTCGAAAATCTCTTTAAATCTTTGAACCCTGAAGAGGAAAAGAATTTAAGAGAAATACTAAGATCATATAAAGATCTCTTCTTTAAAGAAGGCGACCATTTAACTAGTGCTTTCGATATTCAACATGAAATTATCACAACAACCGATAAGCCTATATATTCCAAAATATATAGATATCCCCAAGTTCATGAGCAAGAAATATCCACGCAAATAGCAGATATGCTCAAACAAGGAATCATAAAAGAAAGCAACTCCCCATACAACAGTCCTTTGTGGATTGTACCCAAAAAACTTGATAATTCAGGAATGAAAAAATGGAGAATTGTCATTGATTACCGCAAGCTCAACGAGGTAACAATCGACGACAAGTTCCCAATTCCGAATATAGAAAATATATTGGACAAGCTAGGCAGAGCGCAGTATTTTACGACCCTTGATCTGGCGAAAGGCTTCCATCAGATCTTAGTTAAAGAAGAAGATCGGAAGAAAACAGCATTTTCCACGCCTCTAGGACATTACGAGTATGTGCGAATGCCCTTCGGGTTGAAGAATGCACCTTCAACGTTCCAGCGTCTAATGAACTCTGTCCTAAAGGAACACATAAATAAAATATGTGTCGTCTATTTAGACGATATTCTAATATTCAGCACAACATTAGATGAGCACATAAATAGTATAAAGAGAATATTCAATACACTACGTAGCCACAACTTAAAAATCCAAATGGATAAGTGTAAGTTCTTTTCAAAAGAAACGGAGTACCTAGGTCATATTTTGACACCTGAAGGAGTCAGACCTAACCCGAAAAAGGTAGAGGATATCTTAAAACTGAAATTACCAAAAACACCAAAACAAATAAAGTCGTTTCTAGGCATTACTGGATACTATAGAAAATTTATTAAAGATTATGCCAAAGTAGCCCAGCCAATGACCAAATACCTTAAAAAGAACGTTAGATTAAACCTCAATGACCCAAATTATATAAATTCATTTGAAAAACTTAAGAAAATTATAACAGAAGCACCTATATTAAAATACCCTGACTTCAGTAGAAGGTTTAAATTAGTTTCAGACGCCAGTACCTTTGCAATCGGTGCTATTCTCCAGCAAGATAATCATCCAATCTGCTACGCCAGTAGAACTTTAAATGAACATGAACGCAATTATACAGTCTCCGAAAAAGAACTTCTGGCCATTGTTTGGTCCACAAATTATTTTAGACCCTATCTCTATGGTGTAAATTTCGATCTGTTAACAGATCATCAACCTCTTAAATGGCTATATACAAAAACCAGAGGAAAAGATGTTAATCCAAGGCTTTATAGATGGTTATTAAAATTAGGTGAGTACAATATTAATTTGGATTACATAAAAGGGAAGGAAAACAGGGTTGCTGACTTCCTTAGCCGAATAAACTCGGATACAAATGAAATAAACGTAGTCGAGACAAATAATTCAAGTAACGACACTGAGGAAGAAATGGAAAATTCCGAAGAACTTTCCGACCTTTCCGTAGAAAATAACATAGATCTTGAGAGTATTAGAACAATACATTCACAAGAGGAAAATCTTAATAACCACATTCCCATACTGGATACAGTGGTTAATCGATTTAAAACTCAAATTATATTAGTCAACAAAAAGGAAAAGGAATTAGAAATAAAGCATAAAAATAGGAAAATATATATTGACTCAGATGATTTGGATAACAACTTATCAGACATCTTAAGAAGATACATAAAGCCGGGAAAAACAGGCATATACACAGAATTGAGCGATAATGATTATAATAGAGTACAACAAAAGATTATAGAATTATTTGACGGCATTCAAAGCATAAGATTTGTCAGATGTGTACATCATGCTAAAGACATGGACAGCGAAGACGAAACATATAGACAAATCCAAAAATATCACAAATACGAGACAGGACACACAGGAATTAATGAAAACTACGAAGGATTAAAGAAACTTATTTACTTCCCCAACCTCAAGACTTTAATAGAAAAATACATTAATAACTGCGACACATGTAATCGAGTTAAATACGATAGGAACCCCATTAAACGAAAGTTTGAGGTAACTGAAACCCCCAAAGACATTAAGGAAATCGTACATATGGACACTTATACCAATTCCAAAGCTAACTTTCTTACATTTATAGATAAATTTTCCAAATTCGCGACAGCTTACTACCTTGAAGATAGGAATAATCAGACAATTATAGAAAAATTAAGAGAATACAAAGCACAAAGAGGAAAATTCCGTAAGTTAGTCACCGACAATGAATTTAGAAGTATTAATATAAAAGACTATCTTAAAAACGAGAATATTGACTTTCACTTAGTTAAACCCAATAACCACACTGGGAATTCCGATGTAGAACGTTTACACAACACCCTAAGTGAAAAAATTAGAACCTTAGGGATTGAGGATAAACAACTCAACATCAAAGAAAAAATGTGTAAGGCTATTGAGTGGTACAACAATACTTACCATTCAACTACTAAAGAAAAACCAATAAATATTCAAGAAGGAAACTGCGACAAAAAAAATATATACAATAATCTTTGCAAGGAAAAGGCTAGGTATATTAATAAGCGAAATGTTAAAAGGGAGGAATATTCTGAAGATAGGAAAGAAGGTTACATAAAAAATTATAAAAGTGTTAGACACAAACAAGAACCCAAATTTATCAAAACTACATTAGATAATATACATGTCTCAAATATTAAAAGAAAAAATAAATTTTCAGGGCAGTTGGATCTTCAAAGCTTGTCAAATACTATGGATGTGCACAATAATCCAGGCACATCTAGTGGTTGATAAAATCGATACAAACTTCGGATACACCGAAATTAAATTAGAAGAAGTCAATATTATAAAAAATTATGACAATATATTGCATTTAATAAGTCCCAAAGAAATCCAAAGCATTGTAGATAGTTTAGAGATAAATATAAGACAGGCAAATCTAAAAGAAAAATCTTTAACCCTCGAGTACCAGTTGAACCACATTCGCAATAAAATTAATACATTAATTCCACATAGGCAAAAACGTGGTTTGTTCAATTTCATAGGTACAGCATTTAAATGGATTTATGGTACGATGGACGACGATGATAGGCAAGATATCGAAGAACATCTTAAGGTCATCGACATAAACAACCACAACGCTATAAATAATCTCAATGCACAAATCAAAATCAATCAAAACTTCAATGAAACCTTCGCAAAGCTAAAAGATGTCATTGAAAAAGATAGGCTGATGATTTCAGAAAGGTTAGACAAAATAGAGGGACTTGTACTTTACACAGACTTTGCACTCAAACTAAAAATACTACAGGACAATATTGAACATATACAAAATAACATAGCGTCAGCAAGATTAGGCATCGTTCATAGTAACATATTAACAGATGAAGAAATTGCGGAATATAATATTGACTTCCAAAAACTGCAAAATATTAAATTAGATACCGCAATAGATAATCAAGATAATATAATATTTGTGATTAGAATACCAAGAGAAATAGTTTCTTTACAGAAAATATTAATAACGCCAATAACTGACGACAAAAACGAAGAATTAACTCTTAATATTCAAGAAATTGTAAAGTATGAAAATAAGATTTTTGATTATGTTCAAAACACAGATTTGAAAGATTTAAAAATTTCCAACAATTGTATAATTAAAAAGAATTGTATGAGAGTATACAATAATGCATCCGAAGTCATAGAACTAAGTAGAGGAGTAGTATTAGTGAAAAATCAAAATAATGCCAATTTCAGTAGTACTTGTGACAAACGTAGAATGATGTTAAATGGTAATTATTTCTTAAACTTCAATAACTGTTCGATAAAAATTGATAATCGTACTATATATAATAATCAAAAGAAGTTCAAACAAAGCTTTGTAATATCAGACTATCTTGAACAAATTGAAGATTTAAATAAAAAAGTATCATTTGACAATATCATTTTAACACAAATGGAAAATATAAAGGAAATTAAGGAAATTAAATATCATAGAAAAATGCATTATATTTTTGGAAGTAGTTGTATTATAATAGTTATAGGCATTGTAATATTTATCGCAGTTCATACCTGTAAACATAGACTAAAATTAAAAATCAATGATGTGACTCAGGAGAGTCCTCAATTTAAGGAGGGAGGAGTTACGTCGGCAAATTTGACCGACATCACAGAACATGACACCTCAGAACAACCTTCGCAAAATTTTCACTTATATAAAATATAAATGTTCCCAGACAATTTTGCTTAATCAACAGAACTCAGGAAATGCAACCGTTCCCATGCATTCCTGCTTAATAGATAAAAAATGAAAAAGCTTTTATGTTTACGGGAATGAATGCAGATAGATAATTAAACTTAAAGTACAGTATATATTTTTCAGTCAACCAGGTCGGAAGTTATAATATCGTGTACAAAAGTTTGGTTGTGTTAATCTTTTATTTTGCTTCTCTCCAATAAATTAAAATTCAATTTAAATTGTTGTGTTGTTTTCTTCATTTAACCCTTTTTTATTTGTGAACAAATTAAAAATCATAACTCGCGTTTTCAATTAGCTACTTATAGGCTGTGTAAATTTAAGTATTGCACTGATTTTTCAGAGATTCTTGTTGGGCATACCTTGCTGTGAAAGGACGCAACAAGTAAAATTTTAAAGGGTGAGCGTACCATGTAATGCGAGTAATGCGTACAGCAATTAATTTATGGAATCAGACTAGATTTCACCAGAATATTGAGCTTTTCACTATATAATATTTATAATAATAATTTATTGTTAATAAATGTACACAATACAGAATAGAGGAATTTTTAAGAACTTTTATTTTTAACGATTCTAAATTAAATCCACGATAACCATTAATAACCTAAAAAACTCTAATATAACTACGTCACCAATTGGTAATATTATAAAACTTTTATATAACAACTGAAATTCTTATATAACCGAGTAACCATTATATACCCCTTATAAAACTACCCATCACCTTCAGTCACCAAAAATTGGAAAAATTGTTACTTGGGGTTTTAAGTTTGGCTAAAAAGCAACCTCTATCAATTTCATTTGAATTATTTAGGTAACCGATTTTAGACTCATGAAATTAGCTGAAACTACAGTTCTAACGTTCCGTGAGAAAAATCAGCAGATGAGCGCTCAGCCATATTGGCGATCGTTGATTAGTTTCTTGATACTTCATTAATTTGGAGTTAGTGAATTGAAAATTATACAAAACCGGATTAGATGATGCCGACATTTGTACGCGACTATCGAATATCGTTTTGTTTGTACCTTGAGCCTTGGCCGAAGCAGCTGGATGGTTTCAGATCTATGATTAGATAGTGTTCAGATGGTACAGTAAACAGTAATGACCTAGGAAGTGCTCGCTAATCATTTTTAGATGTTATTTACTGAAAACCAGAGCTTTTTGCATTTTCGCCTAGGGGAAATGTTTGCAGTTTGATCCACTGTAGAGATTAATATTTTTTTCTCCAAATATTAGGATAGCTTTACAGTGGCTTTTGGAAGTTCCACAGCATTCCTTCGGTTCAACAAAAGTGAGTTTCCAATTCTCTGTCGACAGTTGTCTCTATGACCATCGTGCTCCAGTACCCACATGAGGATGTTTTCTTTTTTTTTCTTGCCAATATTTTCAAAGCTTTTAGACCATCTCAGACTATGCTGTTTCAAAGGTAAAGGACTTAAAAATCTTGATGTTAATAAAAATATTGGTTACAATGTAGTTTGGTTAGAGCCCAGGGTCTTTGAAATGCACTATTAGGGGTCATGTACACTCAGTCCAACTCCATTGTTTATTTTTGATAAAAGGACCCCCTGATGTATAGTTATTGTCGTCAATCTCTTGTTTCGAAAGCCTTATCTCAATAATAAGGACCGCTATCACTTAATATTGACCCCAAAATAAAAAGTTCGTTACCAGGGTACACCAGAAGGAAGTATATTGAGCACTTGGTGAGGTTGATAAACAGTTGTTATACTGGAATACATCCGTGATAGAATTATATCAAGCCAGTAACTATCTCCCACATTGATTTCTAAAGGTTATAACCAAACTTGTTGAAATGTAAGTTTTTTAGTGGACGGTATCTTTTACCGATTTTTGAATTATTGAATTGGTATTATATATTTTATATATATTAGGAGAAGCGACCTGTTCTCGTGTCTAAAGCGATTCTCGTAAAGACCGTTTTTATGGACATTTAATTCATTTTCATTTAACTGTAATTCCGAAATCAGAGAAATGAAGAAATCTCGGGCAAAAGGCTGAGCTCATTAAATATCTTCCTCTCATTCATAATGGAATCAGAGAAACGAAAGAATCTCGCGGGAATTACTTCGAGAAAGCCAGCCCTTCGGTAAAATGTTTGCAGAGATTTTACAAATTGGCTGTGAACCGATACCAATCAAGATTTAGTATACTTTTGCAAATGTATTTTCAGCGAAATCTGTACAAATTCTATGATTTTAATGAACACTGGCATTTAATTGATTATTTGAGTTTTATGCTCCACCTGCCTGTTATCTCCTTAAATGTATTAAATAGTACTCAGAAAGGGGAGAAGATATACTCATATGCAGGATTAGACACAGCAGCCTATTTTAATCCATATCACCCACAAAAGCACCCTTACCACCTGAAATACTGGGGTTTTGTTGTATGAACAATTTTTCCGGGTATAAAATGTCATAAGTACTCAAGTTGGAAATGTATTTTGATAAATTTACGCAATTTTCCCATTCGACAGTTGCTGCCTCCTTCAATACGTTTTACATCCCATAAATCACATTTAAATTATGTGCAAACCATAAATAATAATTCCATGAAATGATTTCGTTTCGGCTCAAGGGAAATCTCTTCGTATTCCACAAGAATAGAATGTAAAACGGTTCGGCGCGTGCTGATTCCTCAAATAGTATAGTCAAAAAGTATGTTCTAGTAATTTTTGTTCTGCCATGATTATTACCATCAATTCGAAAAATAAGTTCAGTCTGTACGTTAAGATGAATTAATATTCTGCTCTTGATTAAAAATCCCATTAATTATTACATACTTATGTATGTACATTACATATATACCTACATTTAGGCATTTAATATGGCACGTCCTCTACAAAACCCAGACTCGCACTTATGTAGTAATATTGTCCACAAGAAAAAAAAAAGTTAAATTAAACCTTTGTGTGCCTGAGGAACTCCAAGGAATACTTATTGACGAATGTAAGAACTTAGATCATCGGACAAAGAGTTGTTCTCGAGAAACCCTTATCATTACGTGGTAATTCGTTCTTGGGAGTTTTCCCGGCCATGATTTATCCCCTTTTTGTATATATTTTTTTCCCATGGAATTTTGAATACTCCCGTCGTCCGTGTAGGACTCCATAGGAAAGTTTGCCAACTTCAAATGTATTTCATGAATAATAAGCACAATATAAAACCAAATGAACCCAAAAGGTAAAAATGGGGAGATAGGAAGCTCACAATTTGCGGAAGAACTGAATGCGAATTTTCCTGGATTCGGAATCCCTTAGCGAGGTGATGGGTATCAATCTTTATAAGTTTTCTTGGCTTTTTATTCGTCTAGCTGGGTTGTTTTTCCATTCTTTAAAAGTCCCAAGGGAAAGTTAAATGTAACATCAAGTAAATTCAAAATTATTCAAAATGTTTTATTGGAAAGGGGTTGAGAGAGGGAGATTTTAGGAGATGGAGGTGGTGTCATCATGATAGCAATACAAATCCATCCAAGTCCAAGTGTCTGAAATAGGTAATTTGTGTGTGGATTTCATTCTTTATTTCTGATTTCTTAATCTCTAGAGAAGTTTGAGGGGGGAGGGGGGGGGGGGTATTATTGAAAATGAGTATTTTTGTTTTTTATATGTTATATGCATAATGTACATAATGTCGTCAAGTTAGAATTAAATTGGGAAATGTCCACAACTCCACAGTACTACTAGACTCTTGTGAAATGGAAATTAAAAAAAAAAATTCTGAACACCAAAAGAATTTGTTTGATATTAATTGGCTGCAAAATGAAGAGATATATCCAGAAAAACTCTAATAACATTAGAAAAGATAAAAATTTCGCAATTGGAGAAAAACTTATTAGAAAAAAATTAAGAAAAAATAAGGTTCCTTTTACAAAAATTAGAATAAATAAAACATGAATTTCTGTCACGTTCATTTATTGATACCAGACCTGTAAAATTCCAAGTACAAGTACCAGTACAGTACCAGAACCTGGACTTGAAATATTTTAAGTACAAGACTCGGTACTGGTACTTAAAAAAATTTCAAGTACAAGTCGCGGTACTGGTTCTTTAAAATTTTTCAAGTACAAGTCCAGGTACTGGTACTGTTACTAGTACTTAAGTACCAATGTGGGGTGGAGGGGGGGGGGGGGTAATTCTTGTTATCAAAACAGCTAGAAGAAGTCGGTTTAGAAACATAAATATAATCTAGAAATAAATAAATGGACAAAAATAATTGTAAAGTACTAAGAAAAACTTCAAAATTGCTGAAAAATTTAATATTTTTTTTTTAAATGGGTAAAAAAATCTTAGAATCAATTGAAAATTCAGTAATCATTCTTATACTCTAGTCGAAAATTTACTACTAAATATGAGTCTTGTCAGTATCGATGATATACATACATAATTATGTACACATAAATAATCTAAAATTCCGTAAGAGTCCAAAATTCTAAGAGACTAAGATGATTATACCATGACTGAAGTCCATCATTGCAATGCCTTCCAAATCCTAACAAGTGAAATTATGAATAAAAATAAAAACAGATTTATTTAAAAAATATCGAATACGGGCAGGTACATGTAAAGAACTAATGTTGTATTGTAACATTAGGAGTTTGTTAAATCCTAAAACCTATCTTTATAAGATGTGTAATAAAAAAGTTATTGGGATTAAGCAAAACTAAAAATTACGGAACAACTTTCACAACAGCCTGTATGTGTTCCCGATCCGATGATTTCATGAAGAGTATATTTCTTTTAATAATTGCATATTGTTATAAGAAGATTTAGAAAAACAAAACAGTTAAATAAATAAATTTTTAATAACATTATTCATAGTTTCTAACAGCATATCCTTCACCATACTAAATGGTTCCACTTCAATGAATCCTTGCTCGATGTTTTTGGGCGAATTCCACTTGTGTTTTTTGGGCACAATTTCTTTAGAAAATTTTTCCCAGTGCCAACAACAGTGGGATTTATTCCCAACAAAATTTTGTAAAGCAGACAAATATGCAAGCCAGTGTGTTAATTTTAATTAATAAATAAGACGTTAGAAATTACTTTTTCAGTAAATAAAGCGAACCCCTTCAAAAGGTTTCGTGTGGGTTAATCTGGCACCTATTTAAATAATGAAAGTTATTACCTTTCTTTGAATATACATTCTCCAAAAATGTAATAATTTTGAGTAAATTGAAAGTCCAACCCAATTCAACCGAACCCTTCTGCAAACATTATATTAATCAATTCCTCTATCCCCTACTACAATCTTACTAAACTGACATAAGCCAAATATTTGCATTGAACCCATAATGAAACACCTTTCCCAATCTACCTACGCAGCAAACACACACTAACACATACTTAAACATACACACACACAGTACCTCCTTCGAGGAGCAAGTTTTATAATATGTTTACCAAACTATCAGATGATTGCTGAAATTTATATGTGAAATTATCTCCCCGCAGATTACTGAAGCCCTCTCATATCTTCATTACTCGGGCCACGTAATACACCGAAATGTTTGCCCATCTTCCATTCTTGTAACTAAGAAGGGCACGTGGAAATTAGCTGGTCTAGAATTTATAGGTATGTAGTAGGTGTACTCGTTCGTCCTCGGCGAAATGAAAATTAATCTGAAAAGGTGTAATGGCTTTGATTGCAATCCCTGATTCTAGAAAGAGTTAATGAGACTGAAGCCGTCGACTCGGTGGTGTGTCAGCCGTGGAGTTCACGAATCTCGAAAATGGCCCAGCCCAATTTAGATTTTATGGGTGAGTACCTGGATTTAATTAAATTGAAAGTTTGATAAGAACACATAAAAAAAGAGGTGGTGCTTAGCTAGATTTAATATTTAATTTCTAAAATGTTTTTTTAAGTGAATTTACATGGGACGCCCAGGATGGCTTCCATCCATCATAAATTTATTCATTTTTGCAATTGCAGCGCCCGAGATCCAAACCCACTCCACTTGCAGCATACTCAGTGATATGTTTTCCCTAGGAATGGTTGTATGCGCAATATTCAACCAAGGTAGACCATTAATCCAAGCAAATAACTCCACTTCAGCGTACTTAAAGCAATTAGAGACGGTAAGTAATTTATTTCCTTGGCTCACTTAATTCAGTTATGTTGCTTGCACAAGCCCCTGGGAGGGTCAGAGGCGTAAAAGCTTGAAAAAGGGGGTTGTTGCAGACTGTCAATTTGTCTTATATTTATATATATATTTTGTGCTTGTTATGCAATTATATAGCTATTCATAATATATACATATGTGTGTGTGTGTATATATAAATATTCAAACTTTTTAGTTAAACGATGCAGTTCACAATATGCTCCCTAGAGTTCCGATTCCATTACAAGAAGCGACTTCACGTCTTGTGAGCCGGGATCCTACAGCTCGCCCAACGGCACAACTTCTGCAATTGATTAAGTACTTCAAGTAAGTAATTTCAGTTAAACATACATATATAATTTATATGTTGGCAAAAGGACGAAGGATGTAAGGAAGACTAATTTATTCCATTTTCCGGGTTAATCTATGCAGTGATACAGCAGTGCACGCCTTACAGTTCTTGGACGTAATAAATATGAAGGATCCCACACAGAAATCACATTTTTATAGGGCGACATTGAAGGAAATCCTTCCATTTATTCCTAGGGTAAGATGAAATGATTTTCACATGTTTTCTTGGTGTTTTATTTAAAAAACAAAAATTCTTTGAATATCTTATTATCGTTATGCCAAGACACTCACTGCTGGACAATAAAATAAAAAAAAAAATAAAAATAAATGGAGCCTTTAGCTTATTATGTAACTCTTTCAGGATTTTGATTACTTTATACCCACAGTGTGTACATCTTTCGAAACTCATTAAGTTTTTGAAGGGACTTACATACGTCTCCTTGCTACTCTTAACTTCCCTCATTTTCTTTCTATTTGGAAGAACTAATTTACTGTTGTTTACAGAGTTTCACTTAATGACATGTTTTCACTTTCACTTAGAAATTGTGGTGGCAACATGTGTGGCCGTGTTTGCAGCAAGAGATGAGAACAGCTGAGGTTTTGGCAGCTGTCCTTCAACCAGCTTTAGCTTTAGTGCAAGAATCAACACCAGAAGAGTATGAGTCGATTATCCTTCCAACTTTCAAGTAAGTATATTTCTCTCTGTATACAGGAACAGTTTTAAAGAGTCGAGAAAACTTTTTTGGTTTTTTTTTTTGGTGCAGTATTTTTATTAAAGATGTTTTTATTTGTACGGATTCTACAGTATCGTGCGGTTAATTACTATCTAATGTTTGTATGGAAAAAGAATATAACTGAATTCAGTTTTGATTTTCATTTGAAGAAAAAAGATCCTAAAAGAACAAACCTACGTTTTCAATATTCAGATCCTGGATAAATGAAATAGATTTCTCCGAATTTTTATTTATTCATCTGATATGTATATTGCACCATAGTGTCAATGTTGGTGAGCAATCCATATTATTTATGGATAGAATTAACATACATAAAGAAAATAAGTAAATAACTATTTTTTTGAAATTTTGGTGCTCTTGGTTATTGGAAAATCGCTTGGTATAATATGCTTCGATAGTTTTTTAAGGTTTTTCAAAAGGTTGAATTTCGAAATATGGAGGAAAATATAACTCCACTTAGGAAGCTCAGTCGAGTTCAGGCGTTGCTCTAGGTATTGGGGGAAAGTCCAAAGAATTATCCTCTAAGAGTTCCTAGAGCCTAACGCCTTCTTCCTAATCTGCATCACTTTCCTTCAATTCAGATTGGAGCGAGTCGTAATCTTCGCTGGGAGTGAATTGTGAAAGCAAAAAATACTCCTCATGAATAAAGGTTGCAATAGGATAAAGCAAAAGGTACTGTTGGGACATATAATCCCAGTAAAAAAATCGGCGTGCGCAAAAGAATACGCAAATTCACTGAAGTCCGTCAAAATAACACTTACTTTTTGATGCAAAAAACAATCATACAATTTTCCGCCAACTCGATAAAATTAGGGAAGCTTGCTTTTTGATATTTCCAGGGCATGGGAACCAGCGTTGCAGCAAGCCTCAAAATGTTCGGATCTGAAATGAAGGGAACAGGGAATGCAATTAGTATTCACTAAAAATTTAATTAAACAAAGTATGGAAACACGAAAAACAAAACGGAATCACATTTTCATTAATTAATTAGGGATTTATAACAACCCATACTATTCTGTTGGTATGTTACTAATTCAAAAAGGTTGTGACGTCGTTTGCTCGGTCGGTTGGGATTTCTTGGGCGCCAATAGTTCGGTCGGTAGCAAAACGTCGAAATTTGAATCTGGGTAGCTTCAGTGGAGTGGGGGTCCAAATGACAACAGTTGGGTTGAGTTCAAATTAATTCCTTATTCTCTTGTGTCCCTATTACAAATGTAAAATAATCTATATTAGTAAATTTCTTGTCTAGGTTTCCTAAATCTAATTTGAGTATGTGACAGGAGAGACTTTCGTTGTACACATACTAACTAGTGGTTTCCGTTGCTCACGTAACACAACTAGTCCTCCGTTGTTCACGTATTGGTGACAGGATAGCTTTTCCGTTGTACACGTACTGACTATTGGATTCCGTTTGTTCACGTACTACCAATAGCTCTCCGTTCTTCACGTACTGGCTCACAGGCAGGGTTTGGATGTGGAGGAGGATTTTCTAGGTCTCCCGGACAAGCCAGTTCAACTTGTTAGAAATGTTGTGCAGGAAATGCTGGTAGGCGGATGAAGGTGTCTAGTGAATCTATATTGCCCTACTTATAATATCGATTTAAAAAGCTGTTGCGAATTATACCAAGGAAAATTTCCTATAGAAAACTTCACACCTAGTTCTATTAATGTCTAGTCATGTACAGGTTCGTTACAAGCTATGCTCCCTGTAAATATAATTCGTTATTGCCCAGAAGCTACTCATTGGCAAACATTATAGACTGATTTGTGTCAATATCGAACTTATTTTTTGATTCCTTGTTTTTAATTAGGCTCCAATCAGAAAATTCTCTTTCTCTAGTTGCTGAGCTATGAGAAAAAACCATCAGCTCCATCTTGAGACTGTTTTAAGAAATATTGGTTCCATCGTAAGCCTCGACACTTCCGACCAAAATTGTGACTTCTCCTTATTTATAAGATTTAACATATGTGTGTATTTAAATGTCTTTGTGCTCTGTATTAATTAACTCCTTTTTACCTTGCGAAAACATATTCAAAAAATCATGGAGAAGTGACAATGCATTTGGATATGGCTTCAAACATACTCTTGAGTCTAAATAACGTTCCATAATCGGATATAACCAGTTTATTCTCAAGGCTTGAGCCTGGAACATAACATTAACAATTTTTAAAATATATGAAAGAAAGAAGAAATATATTTTAGTTTCACGTTTGTCCATTTATTCAACCATATTTTTTGCATAATATTTTCGTCCTCCAACTCACGAAACATAATAAACTTGCAATGCCTGTTCTAGAATTTTGTTTACAATAGCCACAAAGCCATTTAGTTTGAGCTAAACCTAAAAGCTTCTGGCGGTCTTTAAGAATGAAAATTATTTGGGAAACGCTTCTTTAAGGTATTTAAGTAAAAAATTAGTTAGATGTCTGAAACTGGAACCATTTGGAACAAATACGATCAAAGTATCCAAATTTAATTTGAAGAATAAATTGTATCTTAGATGGCACAAGAACTAGATGTCGTATGGCATGTTTTAGAGCGTGCCGAAAGCAAATGTTTATATACTAGCAGTTTTGTATACATTTGATCGACTTCCTCAATACTTCAGATATGAAAAAATATAAATCACTCGATGTATACAATGTTTCAAATGCTGTGGTCCATTCCGGAATGAACCACGCAGCCATATAAATTTTGTACCTATACTTTTTTGGTACTGCATGTGACATCTAGTTTTTGTGGCATCTATGATTGTATCCATTTGGATCCAATTGGATGCAACTGGTAACTCTGATGGGAACGTGTTCGATCTTTTACAGTAAGGTCAAAGTTCGCTTAACAATAAGTTTAGAAGCAGGCGATATTTCCGATTGTTTTACATTTAAACGTACACGGCATAAAAGGAAAGAAGAAAAAAAATCAAACTTTCTTTAAAACTTTTACGAATAAAGACAAACAAAACAGAATGGCAAATGATTCATTTTCATAAATAAATGAGAACGGGTGGAATTTTCAGATTTTACTCTCCCGCGCTTTTCTGAAAACATATTTTTCGGAAATATTTCTGAAATATTGAGAGAGTTGGTTCCAAAGTTCTTGCTGTAATCCTATGATATTTGAACAGAGCGTGCTTTTGTTTACATTAGTTTTGCTCTGAAGAGATTAAGTGGGAGAAACTCATGCAGGATTCTTTGATATTTTTGGGATAAATGAGAATTTTACTTGACAGAAATTTTACATTTGTTTCAGTACCTACCTTGGCCATTGGAAATTTATGTTTTTCTTAAAAAATTGAGGTAGTGTAACTCGATGAAGGTACATTATTATGAATAATTTGAAAGGACTTTGAAGGTATTGGAGAAGATTTTTTCATTCGGGCAATTCTACGTTCTCACAATTTTTGGTTTTAACTGTTTGTCTCAGTCGCACTACAATATTGCATAGCCAAGTTCTTTTCGCCCATTATTGCAAAAGACGAACGTATATAACATAACTGGTAAGTTTAGAGCAAAAATCCTTGATTAAAAATCAAGTAAAAACTTTTATGAGGAGGGGGGTATGACTCAAGATAAGTTACCAGACACTTCCCGAGTAAATTTTGTTAATTTGTCATGTGTTAAAAATTTTGACAGCTACGTTTTTTGTCTGAAACAATTTTGTAAATATTTGGAGGAATGTTTTGCTTAGGTAAAACAGCGTTCTCACTTTCTTTAATAGTTGTATTAAAATCGCAATTTCTTCAATGATCACTTATCAATCCATTTCACAACAACTGGCTTAACCGCAAATTTAATACTTTTGACAGTCAGCTGATTGCATATCGAAGTTACACATCCTCTAGATTTTGTGTAAAAATGTGTAACTTTTTTTATGCAAGAGGGGAATCGTATAAATTTACCCGATCTTTACGATCTCAAAATTTAACAGACGGATTGTGTGTAATAATGCGTAAAAGTTTTTACACCACGTAAAAACTTTCGAGTTAACAGACCTATATACTTATTTCAGTCTTGAAAACACGAACAATTTCCAATTTTGTTCGGGTGCTTCTTATCTTCTTATTAGGTTATCTTTGGTAAGGTGACAACTCAGGCAAAACTGAGAGACAAAAACTTCTCACACATGAAGATCCAGAAGTACTGAAAGAGGGAATTAGCACCACAATAGAGTGCATAGTTGTTCCAACAGAATTTTTTGAAATTTCTTGGGACGAGTGGCGGGACCAACTGTCAGAACAGATCGTAAATGTATGAAAGAATTCTGATAGTAGACTAAGTTTTGTGGGGATATCATCTGGAAGTGTCGAAATTGTTGAAAGAAAATATTCCTCGTTGAGGATGCCGCATGGCATAATAAGTAAAATACAATCTTCACAAAAATACGCTTTTATAGAGAAAAATATTCATTGATTGGAATTATAAAATTCAGTTTAGAATAAGCGTAAATTCAAATTATATGACTTGCCTTACGCATTTACCCCATCTTACCTTAATTGAATTGAACTTTGTAATTGTTTTATTTTTAGTGCGAATTAGAAGTAAAAGCTGAAACTGAATTAAATATAAATTGTAAAGTGACACAGTTTTCAATGGTTTTCTTTTTTTGTTAGTTATATAGTATAAATTAATTTATGAACTGTAATAAGTGGTTTTATTTGAGCTGTAGAAATCTTACGGCAATTAAAAAAAATCTCCCTTTTTTAGGCCAGCCCGTCCCTTTAACTCGTACACGAATTTGTCTGTCTGTATTTTTCTTTTTTACTATTTTCGACACTTTCGTAGACCCACTTTTTGTCATCACAGTGAGCTGAAATTTGGCACACAAGTTCATGTCGCGTGACAATTGAATCTATCAAAATTTGAACCGGAAATTTCCATGGAAAACCCGAAAAATCGGGAAAAATCATTTGAAAATGTGGTACACATTTGATTAGTGATAAACCCGCTTCAGGAAAAATGCAGAGTTTTCCGAATTTTCCGAACAAATTTTCCGGAATTTTCCGACTTTTCCGGTAAAAGAGTTTTCGAAATTATGCAGAATCAAGTTCTCTATCAACTGGCATCATTACTTTCTCTCCGACAATGGTGAAAACTTGCAGAAAAAATCGATGAAAATTCATGTAAAACGCTTTTCCGGAGTTTTTCCGACCAAGGAAGCGTTTGAGCGTTTTGCAACCTAAGACAAAGTTGTAGAGCGAAATGAGTTGCATAAAGCTGCTTTTGTGGAAAGTTCCATGGAAAAACTGGAAAAGCGGAAAAATCATCGGAAAAATTTTCATCGATATGATTAGTGATACATCTGTTTCAGGAAAAGTGTAGAATTTTCCAATTTTTCTGGAATTTCCGGAATTTTCCGACTTTTCCGGAAAATTTTCCGAAAAACAGTTTTATAAGCTATGCGGAATCCATTTTTTTCCGTCCTACTGGCATCAATACTTTCTCTTCAACAATCATGAAAACTTGCATAAAAAATCGTGGAAAATTCATGTAAATTTTTAAAAATTCATAGTAATAGGACAAGTCTGTGGAAAGCATGGATAATCGGGAAAATTCAGTAAATCAGTGTCTTTTCAGCCGTCATAAAATTGTTGCAAAATATCTCCATGAAGCACGTAATAACAATTTAGTTAACGTGAAAAAGGCAGAAAATAAAATAAGTAAAAAACGAGTATTCAAACAAAACTGAGGCCAAGCCGCATGAAAAAGTAGAAAATAAACTTTTCTTCATACTCAGAGGTGGACTCAGATTTTATTCGCTGACAATCAATCACCGATATATTTTAGTATGATCAATCAGAGGTAATAAGTGATTTGATTCATGAAGAGAAAGAATATTCAAGAGAAATGTCTAAATGAAAAAATCTGAGTCCACCTCTGTGTGTGAAGAAAAGTTTATTTTCTACTTTTTCATGCAGCTTGGCCTCAGTTTTGTTTGAAAACTGTTTTTTTTTCTTATGTTTTTATACTTATGATTTATACATTCAATATTTTGTTTATTTGCTCGTTTACTTTCAAGAATATCTTATGATTTCCGAATTTTTCATTATTTATGTGAATGGTTGTAGATACAATCGCCAAAGTTATGCGAATAGCTTTTTAACTTACTATAAAAAAACAAAATTGAAAGTACTCGGAGTGTCTGTAGCCAACTAATTTGATAGGATGTAGAATATGTCATTTTGGCAGGTAATAAACAAAACATAAGCTAGTTGAGAAGTATGGGAAGTTCTGCCATAAACAAAAGATTCTAATGTAATTGTACAGCCATTCTCATTATTCAAATCTAATCTACTAAATTAGTAGTAGAGGTTAAATTTTCAGAGGATTTTTAAATGAAGGAATAGACCCATTTATCCAATATTCATGTAGCCATTATAAACTGTCACTAGATTTGCATAAGATTTTGGTAAATCATGAAATTCGGTGTAGGTATTTAAATATATGCAGGCATGGAGGCGTGAAAATTTATTTCTGTCTTCAGAATTATGTACATCGAGTTTACATTTTTTAATAGCTTTTGTGGGATTAATCCCTCCCCCCCCCCCCTTCTTCCCACAAGCCGAAAATATTTATGCATCTGTAATAGGGACTCTTTATCTTAGTACCTACTCTGATTTTTTATACTGCTCTACCCTACCCATCAGGCTAGCTGAGCCTTGCCCAATTCTTCGCTCAAGTTCACTTTTTATATATGGAGAATCGTCGATTCCATAACTCAACCATATATTGACATCTCTCTTCAGATGTCTTGTTCACATTTTCTGTGAGATTAGAAGTTATGAGAAGTTTTCGCATTTGTCGTATATTCTAGGAATCACAAAAAAAATTAATATTGGCAATCGGGAGTGGAACATTATTACTCTGCATTTTTATAGCTCTGTGCCCTTCCACTTGTCCAATTTTCCTCTGTGGTGAATTTTTTTACAGCCTTCTCCAATTTTGTGGTATGCAACTCAGTATGCCAAATTAACAATAAAAATAACAATATTTTTCTTCTCAGTACAAAGACCGTATGTATCACAATCTTAAAGTGTGCAAAGTATGCTGTCCTCAATAACTATGATCTAATTATGCATAAATAATTACAAAATCATACTACAGTTGTCTGGCAAAGAAAAAAAACAAACAAAAACATAATATTCCATAACTTATGTAAAATATTGTGAAAGAAAAATTAGATAAGCTTGAATTTTTAGTGGCGCAACATTCAAAGATATGGCAGCAATCTTAATTAAACATTTAGTTGCTCGTGCATTGAATATTATTACGAGCAAAACGGAAAAAGTAAAAATGCTGCTCAAATTGAGATCTACAGCATAAGCAAACTGATCACATACATAGACTGGGCAAGTAGAACAAAAATCTGCAACGCCTCGTCGCCTTGCTCGAATAAAAAATCTACGATGCCTAATTTTTTTTTTTAGAAATTTACTGGAAATTTTTTCTTTGGAATTTTTATACATTTTTGCCGGCCGAGATCGGCAGACATGAAAACATTTTATGTATCGGAAAATAAGTCCAGTCTGCCACTAAAGTGAATAAAAATTCTGGCGAAATATTTTCTGTAAATTCTGTAACAAGCATTCTGTAAGCTTATAAAAATTGTTAGCCACCCAAGCACCCGTTATCGGCCTCCAATAATGTATAAAAATTCTGAAGAAAAAAATTCCAAGTACATTTCTAAAAAAAAAATTGAAATCAGGTCGAGTGGAGGCATCATTGATTATAGTATTGGAGCTATGCATAGCTGGCTTACTGGTTATGCCAGTAAGTTGAGGTGGTATCGTCGATTTTATATTCGAGCGAGGCGTTGCAGATTTTTGTTTCACTTGGCCAGTACTTGTATGTGATTAGTTTGTTTATGGCTACAGCGAGTGATCAGGAGATTTTTTTTGTATCTAGTCGATTACATGAAGTTAAGCTTTTCGAATAGGTAGGCAGACACAGGGTCAGGGATATTTGTCAAGTGAAATATATGAGCTTTTAAGTCAAGTAACATTGACGGAGGTATAGCCCACACACTATTCAATGTTACTTGTCGAGTTCCAGTACACTTCCACTGAACGCACAAGGATACTTGATGAAGTTTTCTGATTTCTTTAAGACTTCAATGTTACTTGAACATTTACTGGATCGTTGCAAAGAAACATAAAGACATGTCTTTCTGTTTCTTTGATCGTTGTTCATACAGTCAAGTATCAGGAAAAAAATTGTGATTTCAAGTATCATGCGAAGTATCATGGATCTTGAGTGGGTCCTCATTAGCCTGTGAACAAATTGTAATCCGCGTTGAGTTAGGTATGCATCCAAGATCGTATATGAAGAGCAAAAAGGATTAACCTAATTACCGTAGGCATCCATATAGTTTTCCTATTGTAACACTTATGGGATTGATGGGATCACAATACTGTGATTATTTTACTGCTACTTCGTTTTACAAAATATTTACAAACCCGGTTTTATGATGGTCAGTGTTATAAAAAAGAAGTGTGTTGTTAACTCCTGTAGAAATTATTTATTTTTCTACTTCCTCATATATTTCACATATTTGCATGGTTGTCCATATTTCTCAAATTTTTTTTTTGTTGTTGTTCTTTTTTTTTTAGCATTTAGTACGATACCGGCGTGGTGATTTTTTCTTGAAAAAAAAGAAGATATTTTTAAAGCTCTGCCAAAAAATCTAATTTTTCATGCATATTTCTAATACTATAACGGTCTCGTAGGCTTATAATATCCTGGTTCAAAGGCCTTTAATTAAAACAACGAAAATCTTTTTCTCATATGGTTTGTACTGCTATAAATTCGGTGAAATTAATACCGACAGAAGATTAAGTGGACTTTATGCAACAATGAATAGAAAGGACCAATTTCATGAAATGGAACTAACTGTAGCCTGCAGATACATGCTAGAATTTAGTAAACGGACCTAACAAAGAGCAAATTGTGTTGATTCTATAGTGAACTGGGATCCATAGGCATTCATAATATCAACTACTGCGTAATAGATGCGATCTACTTAGTTGCAATTAATGGAAATAAAGTGAGTTCAGTTTCATTTGAAGTTAGTTGGATCAATGACAATATTTTATATAGAAGTCATTTTACTGTGTTCGATTTTGTGCTGAGGTTATATGACATCGGTATCCTTCTAAGTTAAAGATATATAAGGTCCTTGTGCTATGGAATTTTCCGCTATATTTTAACAATTTTTCTCACCAGGTTATTTTAGTCAACCTGGAAGATGTATTTGTTAGCCAAACATAGGCATGACATAAAAACATTCTTTGTGTTTTCATTTCATATTAAGATCCATTATCTCTTGAAAATTGCCATCGTAATTGGGGAGATTCAATACATAAGGTGTTCAGACTATTATATCATATTTGTTTCCCATAGGTTGGTTAAAGTGAGACAATTAAAAATTTCTGTGAGAGGAAAAGAAGAATTCCTCATAGTTTGAGAGGTGCGGGGAGTTAAAGAATGTTTTTAAATAACTTTTATCAACTCAAGGGTTACCGAGGTTGACCGAGCGCCTGAGAGTGCCTTTTGTGATGAAAGAGTTTTAAGGTAGTAAACGTAGATGGATTTACATGTTTTTTTTTATTATTTAGAATGAGTGCATGAGGAGCTTACCGAAGGGGTAAAATTTTGTAACGTTTTGTGGTTGGTAGAGGGGGGGGGGTGGTAACTAGCACCCTTGTGGTTGTCCAATTTGGGCTGTCTGTGATATGAGTGGAGATTCGAAACTCGAGAGTGGAGCTGGTTTCGAGAGTGAAGAGAGTGTATAGAATTTATGACTAAAAAGTAAAAAATAATATACGGGTGTCCCAGACGTACTGCATTTCCTTTATACCCTGGATTCCTGACTCAATTTCGAGAAATAAATTGTATGGGTGGAGAGCCAGAAAATGCACGGTGGGGGCGTTAGGAGGGTTTACTATTTTTAGTACTGTTTCCACTTTACACCCTGTAAATTACTTGATATCCACCCTATCAAGGCGAAATTTATCTCTGGTGATAGCAAACCGTCTATGCTTTGCAATTAATGCCCAACCAGCTGTCATCTTCAATCTTAAGTTGTAATACGTCAAAGTCCAAAAATTGGAAAAAAGTCCTATTTTTTTTCAATTTTATCGATTTTCCCGCTAAAATGCATGATAACTATAGTTATAGTTATAGTTAAAGACCCCGGAATGTTACCTTTAATTTGACTATGCACATATACCTGCATAAATGCATAAATGTCATCTACTGGAGATTTATTTACATTACTCACCGAGCGGTGGAATCAATGTCTTCATAATTTTGGCGAATCTTAGATAATCGCATTAGATATCTCGGAGGCCTTCGATACATTCTGGCATCCTGCTCTTTTAGCCAAACTTCAGGCATTAGGTCTAGACCCTCTATTCTTAAATGGATTGAAAGCTTCCTTTCTCGTCGTTCAATCCAAGTTATATTGGACGGAGTTACTTCTGACCGTTTTATAATCCATGCCAGTGTACCACAAGGCTCTGTGTTCTCTCCTACTCTCTTTCTAATGATATGCCAGCTCTCACTGTCAATCCTATTCATAGTTTTGCAGACGACAGCACCCTTGATTTCGTGTACTCGTTCGACTCTATAGCTGATTCCCGTGTGAATGTTATAGCTGACAAAGGAAGCCACACATTCAGTTCACTAAACTATGACCTCACAAAAACACTCGCTTGAGGCAGAGCGGGTCTTGTTTAATGCTTCCAAAACGCAATGTTGTCTGTTATCACTTAAACGTACTCCAACACCCGCTCAACTGTAATAAGTATGTATATATATATATATATATATATATATGTACGGTCGCCATGTGATAGTAAATGATAATGAAGAAAGTTCGTTGTTATGTATCACCAAGATGACCGTAGAGAAGATAGGAGAAGCTTTGTAAAAAGCAGACCTCCGCTACTAAGACGGGCGCAGCTGTAAACAGCAGATGTCCGTTAGTAGGTACGATGGGCGCAGCTGTAAACAGCAGATGCCAAGTGAAATAAAAGACTACTTGTTGTTTGTGATTAACGAAATCAATTGATTGTTTATTGGAGAATCGCTACTTAATTTATACAAACGTGAATTTGCTAGCCTAAACTAAATTAATATTAATTTACATTAAACACGTTAAAACTAAACCGCTTATTTGCACTTATGTGCTTAACTCCGGCAGAAAGATGTGACGCAATATAATTGACCCGTATTACGCTGGTTGCAAAAATGTAAACAAACCCATGTAAACAATTACAGTCACTTCTTAAGGTTGTGACATATATTTTAATTAGCGTATATTTTATTTAATTGCAATTAATCAATCGATAGCATTTATTGTGATTGATTAATTGAGCTATGGGTTTTGGGTCAATTGAATAATGCAAGAATGCAGAATGTGCATTCTTGTATTTTTAATTGATTAGGAAATTGTTGTGCAAATTCACATCACATAACCCATTTCCGTCGATGGAGCAAATATCTCGAACGCACCATCTCTTAACATCTTAACATCTTAGGCACAGAAATATCCAACAATCTTAGTTGGTCCGATCACATTTTTGGTATTGCCAAAAACGCTTCTTGCAAAGATGCAAGAAATATTTTACTCCATTCAGACTTGGCGCAAATCTACAAGTCTCATATCAGGCCTAGATTAGAATTTAATTCTCGTATTTGAGGAGAGGCTGGACGCACTGCATTGTCCGCGTTAAACACAGTCCAAAAGAAGGCCTTCCGGCTTATTATCAATAGCAACTATTGATTCTCTAGAGCACCGACGTAATGTCGGATGTCTGTCAGTCTTTTATCGCTACTTCTATGGTTATTGCTCTGACGAAATTTCTAGCCTAATGCCTTGTGGAATTCTTCCCATTCGCACCACACGAGCTATAAGCCGAGATCATCCTCACACCCTTGAAGTCAAATTCGGCCGTACCATGAAATTCCGTGAATCATTCTTAAGCAGAACAGTACGAATGTGGAACAGTTTGCCATCATCTGTTTTCCCCCCACAACTATGAGCCACAAACATTCAAGCGTAATACGCACCGTCACCTACTTAACTCAACCCAATAATCCTCAATTCCCTACCCCTTATTCCTTTTCTACCAAAACTGTGTTACAGCATCATATGAACTTTGAACTTTGGCAACATCATAAAAAAAAAAAGATAAGCCACTTAATTATTAAAATAATAATCAATAATAAAATAAAAAAAAAAATTAGTTAGAAAACTTCATTTATTCAAAACTAACTAGATTAGAGTTGTCCAACACGGCTCGCTTGCAATATAATTTTGCAGTAAAAACTTCTACCCTGAATTATTTGAGTTGTGTAGTAATTTCTTAAAAGCCACTCCATTCATCAGTTCAACACAGAACTGTTGTTATTGCGTCAGTTTTCAAGGCTGTTCTGCAATTCAATTAAACCGGGGAGATTATAATTGAGTAGCTTCAGCTCTCGAGTTACTACTCCCTCGAATGGCGTGATGGATGCATATCTCTGCATTATTTAAATCTCGTTAGTGCACAACGTTGTAATTGGCAATTTTAAACTTTTCCTTTGGACTATCTGTGTCTGTTCAGTGTTCACCATCATCATCATCGGATAGATAGGAATTTTAATAAAACAAAAATATTCGCTAGGAATTTATTGCGGTTCTTTGCTTTCAAATTGATTAGTTTGATGGAACTGGAGCACGTGTAGTAATTACACTACATGTGGATTCATGAATTCTTTCTGAGCTATAAATTAACAAAGTTTTCGTCTGTAATGAAAATTCACTTGTCGGTGAAATTGTACGCACTTAATTCTCTTCTTTTACGGCTTTTTTTTTATTATTTTCTAAGTCCCAAGAATCTAAGAAATTCTACATCTTTCCAGGGTTGTTTTTGCATCACCGAAATCAATTCAGGCGACTGTAACGCTTCTCGAGAATCTTCATGTGATATTAGAAAAAACACCGAGGGATGATATCAAAACTGATGTGTTGCCCTTGCTGTTCAATGCTTTCGAAAGCACAACAATCCAGGTTCAGGTAAGTTTTTAGAAGAAGAAGAAGAACAAGTGTTTCTATGTGTGTTTGTATGGCTGTGTATCGTATGTAAGCTTTATTGTGAGAAACAAAAATTCCTGAGTTAAGAAACTCAGGCTGGCTGCTTTGTACTAGATAAGCAAACTTTTCCGAAAATCATTCCATTTTAGTTCAGCATGAAAGATTAAAGTGTCCTTTAAGGGATAGGTTTTGCTCAGATGATGATTCTTTGTTTCCAGCAATGGATAAATCCCAAACGCAGTGAGATGTAAAAACTGTTCTTTTGTAAATAACTCAATTGTAACACATCTGGGAGACATTTGCGATTAATGTTCGAACGAGTAATAGTGCGAAAAGCGAAGCAAACCAATTTAAAATTGAATAAAATAATAAAAACGGTCTTTTGGATGGAGAAACGCACAGAGGAAACGGCATCTATTTGAATCTCCTTTCTTTATATGTGGGGGGCGTTCACAAAGTTAAATAATGTACTCCCGGATTGGGCTGCTAACCATCCTTTTTATCGATGCTGATGCTTTTATAGATTTTCTTTTTTCAAGGGTTTTTGGTAGTTAACCGCTCTGCGTTTTCCCTGATTTGCATTCACTTTGAAGACTACCAACCAGAGCCCAGAGGGAGGAAATTCCTTTTGGGATTTTTTTTTTTTTTTGTTGGTGAATACCAACCAGAGCAAGGACGGGAAAAAGATTTTGAAAGGCTTTTCAAAAGTAAATATTAAAAGTTAATTCAAGTGATTGATCTGGGTTTGGCGTATTTGAAGACTCTAGAATTCAATTGAGTATCTATATCCGTCATTTACTACAGGAGGTATAGAACATGTGAATTAAACCAAAAAAAGAAAAAGGTCAATTTTTCTCTTTTGTGCAAAGTATTGGGATTTTATGTTGTTATTTTTGCAGACAAGTATGCAGAGATTTGTTTAATAACTGTAACATACATTTTCTAGTGTGTGGGTTTGTGTGAGATAAGAGCATACGTACATAGCCCATAGACTACCTTTCCCCAAACTGTGTTTTTCAATCCAATCATGCAGGAGTTTCTTATTTATGTAAATCTCCTTTATTACCTTGAGGGCAGATTCACATCGAATTCTGTTTTCATGTGATAACTTTAGCTCACTTCATGACCTTCAAGTTGACGAGACTTTTCTCCTCCAGGTAGTGGGTCTCCCAACACGTTTCGAGTTTTGTTAATATCACGTATCGTTGCCTATGACGAATTCAATGCCATTTTTTCCTTTAATTTTATTCTCGATTTTTTAACTCCATAATTCCACTTCGGATTCCCTTCCTGGAGATATTTACTGGATTAGTTCGGGAAACTATAGAACTAGCTACAAGTGTTAATGAATCTTACTTTTTTCGTCTCTTGTCAATTACCTATGATTTGAGGAGGAAGTTGCGACCAAGTAAGTTTCTTCTTAATTTCGCAAGATTGGACCATTCATTCAACTAGTGCTGAATACTGTCCACTTCCTTTTCATTCACACAGCTTGAACAGAAGTCGTTAAACTGAACGCATTTATCAAAGGAGCGGTGTCCCAAGATGACTGTAATGAGATTGCACGCATACTTGTTTTGCGATTCCTTCTTAGCAAAACACCTGTTTTCCTATATATATCCATAGCTATTTTAAGATCGCACAAGTTGATAGCTCTTCCCATCTAGGATTTTCCAGGTTATATGTCTGTGCTGATTCTAAAGGTTGTAGCTAAAACCTCTGCTTTAAAGATCCTGCAGTAGTTTGATATATGGTACGGATTCTTTTATATTGAGGTTCCAATCCACATATCGATTTTTATCAGGTCTGTGAGCACACATTAACCGACTCAATTGCCACAGGATTATAATCGTACTAGGATGCCAATTTGAAAATCTTTCCAAAATTAATTGGCGATTTTCTGTATATAGCCTTTTGAACAGATTCCAAGTATCCTGCTGTCGGCTTGGTCTGTGGTTACCTGTCGACCTGACTCTTTTTGTCTCATATCACTCTTTGGATTATCAAGAGAATACATATATTCTTCATTGCTGCAGTTAAAAGAGAGCTCTTTTATTCCTTTGATAAACATAGAGGAATCGCGGTAGTTTTCCATCAGCTTGTATTTCATGCAACAGCTTTTAGCACTCTTCAGTTGATATGGGATCAGTCATAATAATTGTTCTCTGCCAAGTGGTTGTTGATCGTGTTTCCTAGGGGCTCCAAGCTAAGACCAGTCTGCTGGTGTTGAAAATTTGATATTAAACTGTGTGGCCAATTTAGTTCCATTTTCTTCCTTTTATTTGTATATTGATCATGCTGATCGTATGGTTGTCTCTAAAGTTCTTTGTTTGATAGATGGTATCTCTAGCAATTCGACTAAAACCCGACATAAACTGCTACCAATTAAGAAAGGTTTCCAATCGGCGGCTTATTGGGAAAACTTTTATATCTTGTTCAGCTTCATTGCAAGTAGATATCTTCAACTCCCACATCGGTGATATAAAACATTATTTTCCATTAAAAGTATGCATCCATGACGAACTTTAGAATTGAAATCGAAACTATCAGAATTCTATACCATTTTGAAAACTTCGACTTGTTATAATAGTCAACTAAGTGATTTAATTTCCGATGAAATCTGTGACGATGTGACGCACTCCATGAGTAAATGATTCGTGTTTAATGAGTCGATAATTGGTTAGGTAGATAGTTTAAGTTGTGAGCCTGGCCTATTAGGCCCCTAAGGGAATTAGATATTTAGGTAGCACAACTAGCGTGTATTATCACACATTTATAAATTATTGTGTTCTTATACTTAAGAATCATTCTGGAAATACGAGCTGAAGGCTAGAACAACAAAAAACAAAGTAAAAAAAAATGGATTCTTCATAGATAATTATTTAAGGTAGGTAAAAGTTTACTTTTCATCAATATCATCGAGATTCAAGCCTCTATACATCGTTTTTGTAATTTGCTGCCCTACAGACAGGGCGACTAGCGGCTTGTAAAAGTCTCCGATTAATGGAGGAACATCTATTCCACAATGCAAACTTGATAGTTCATATCTCTTTAGGATGATCGCAAAAAGATCGACTGAAAAGCACTTGATTTTTATGTCTTAGGTATACCTCAGAAAAAGATATCCGCATCCTGTCTTAGAACTGCAAGTGAATAGTGTCGACCTTTTTAGATAAGTTATTTTCCCTCTAGTTATTTCTAGTTGGGAATTTAATAATGAAAAGCGTAGTCAGTATTAATTTTAGCGACCCACTTTGGCAGTAGATTAGTTGAGTTAAACGTTTTTTTTACAATCAACAAAGGCTTAATTCCATGAAGATCCGCAAGATTGTGCTAAATGCAGTAGCATCCTAGTTTGAATCCAGTCTGTCACTTTCTGATTGTCTAAACTACAACAAATTTAATTTCTCCTAAGGAGTAAGTAGATACCTATTCAGTTGTTGTAATATGGATTTTATATCCCTCACCTTTGAGTTTTCACTTTCGCCTTCAATCCTCGGAGAAAATAGGTCTTTAAAGGATTTGTAGTTTTTTTTCAGTAATTGTTTTGGAATTTCCTTTGTGTTGTATTTTTTAAGCGATGTACTATTTTCTTATATGAGCAAATTGTCAATTAAGAAAAAATAAAAAAATTTTTTTTGTAAAATATAATTGTATTTCCCAATTCCAGAGTGCAGCACTTGTAGCCGTCACAAATGTATACGATTGCATAGATGAAGCTTCAATTAGAAAAATGGTTTTGCCCAAAATCAAAATGGTTTTCGAAAAGAACCATTCCGATATAAAAATCGTGGCAAACGTGTTATCATGCATAGAACGTACTCTGGAGAAGCTCGATAAATCTCAGGTATTGGTCAATTTCGAATGCAAATTTCATCACGTTTCTGAAATTTGTTTAATAGATTATTGATGAAGTTCTACCACTGCTCTGGGACGTTAGACTCTCCGATCCGGAGATAATACTTCGTGTTGTGAGTAAGTAATTCCATTGAAAATACTAATTTCTTTTATTTATTGATTTTTGTGTTTTTTTTTTGTGTCTAACGAACGAACAAATTTGCATTAAATACATCTTAAAAAAAAATGTTCAAGTTTCCAATAGAAGCAAACAATGTTGACATAAAATCTATACGACCAACCTATAACAGCCCACAGATTGGCTACGCTAATTTCCAATTTTATTCGTAAGTAAACATTTACTTTGCGAAAACATTTGAACATTTCTTTTCCTCAAGAGGAAGTAACCAAAATAATTTCGACAACTTTTTTGCATAAAGTAAGACATTTAACATCTGTCCGCCACGAGAACAAAGATTATTTTGTAAACTTTCAAACTGACTGGCTTCCATATCTTTGTCCTTAGAAGACTTTTTTTGTGTGGCGGTGGTGCTATTTGCCAGAGTATTTGAGAGCGTGCGGTGGGTGGCAATTTTTTTTTTCTAATACCGGATGAATTTAAAGGAAGAAAAGTTGAGTTGTTATCGAAAAAAATAAAAGGAAAAAAAAATGTTTGGAACGTTCTGACTTGTGAAATTCCTTTTTTCCCCAAATCTACTTTTTGTCGAAGTTTCTTTTCATACGATCTGACTTGCAAAGTCGTACATCATTTATGTAAGTAGCTACTTTAAACTTTTCTCCATTGTGAAGTCGAGATTTTTTGTTAATATAAAATTGAATTGTAATAAAAAGATTTTTTCTTAGTTCTCTCCCTGTATGCCAGTTTGGCTAAACTTGTACTTGACTTGGGATTTATATTCATGTAACTAGATAGAAGTATCTCCGAGAAAAATTTGAATATTGGAATACTATTCCTATTAAGAGGAGTCAGTACCAAGATTTGCTAGTTTCATACATTTTTCAATTCGAATTTCTGGCAAGCTAATTGAAGCAGAGTAATGATTTATATCTTAAATTAAAGGTAATGAAGAGCTCTAGTAAATAACGCCGGTAAAAATAAAAAAAAAATGTATTGGAATGGAGATATTAGCTCGGAAACTTGTAAAAAATAGTAAAACTTGAAGTCTTTTAAATCAAATTCCTATGAGTAGGTATACTCATTTCTTTAAATTGTGACTATTTTAGAAAGATAAAGCCTAGATCTAGCAAATAACGTCGAGTTATTTTATTTTTGGTGGTGCTTTTTATAATTATTTGACTCTAATAGTATTTGTTTTTTCTCCCGATATTTCACCAACGAGAAATTGCAATATTTCGTTGAAAGTTGTTGCAATACAAAGCAAAATTGCATAGTTAACAACTATGGGTAAAAAAAATTTAGGAGAGCTAATTCTCGTTAAAAATTTTCAATTTATGTGAACTGCAAATTTTCATTTTAGTCTTAAATTGTATGGTTTTGTCGGATGTTGGGTCTCTGTCTTTTACGCTAGATGTCTCTAATGTTACTTGTGGTCTCAGTTTAAGCTAATTTTATATGAATTTTCTCACTTTCAGGACACAAACCTACGTATAGTACATTTTCTTATCTACAGGTTCGCTGGTATCTAAATTGAAACTTTTGCTGAGTACTGACTCCTCTTAAGTTCCATTAAATTTTTGAGTAAATACTCTCCTAAATCTCCTTGCCTAAGGGGGTTAGTTATATAAGGTTTGCATGATATTGCATCAAAAACCCTTCTTATAATTGCAAAATATCTATTGAGTTGGCAGTGCCCAGTAATAATACTCGAGAGAGATCTGGCTCTGGACATTGCTAGTTAACATAACAATTGCTCAAGTTCTATAATGTCGCATCAATTTTAATTTGTAATCAACAAATTTTTCTTTTGTACTTTCCCTTCAAACAAGATAAGAAGTGCCGACAGAGGTCAGAACGTACTATCGAAATAAATCAGGTTCTCCTTCAAGCTCTTTGAGAAAAAAACTTGTCAAAACTTTTTGCAAAGAACGAGGAACGTGTTTACCTAGATTAGCATAAATGAGGTATTATTACAGGTGCGGAGCTACATTGTCCAAATATCTAACAATGCTGTGATAACAGGAATCCATATCCTGCCACTTGTTATTTCGCTACAACAGTTGATATTTTTACGCCTAAATGGCACAGTGATCCAAAACAACTTATTGGCTATCAAAAGTCTGCAACTATTGTTGTGTTAAAGATATCATAATGAAACTGTGGGAAATAAATCTTGACATTATTACCCGGCGGGCGGGACTGAATTTCTGTTTATTGGTAATAGAATAGTTGTGCACCTCTTATCCTTTAATTTATTTCCATCAAGCAGCAGAGAAATTTCGTTAAAAAAATCATTCCTATAGCCTCGCTTAAATTCAAATTTACCAAAATACCTGATTACCTGAAAAATTTTTTGAGTTAATAACCTCACAGCGAAAGAATAGGTTTCGCTGTAGTAAGTAAAAATTTATATGCTAAGTGGTGCACATTTGAATGTTTGCAAGAAGTATGTGGTCGGAGGTTGATGGCCAAAAGTTTTGTTTTTTAATTTGTTATGAATTATTTTCTAGCAAGATAAATAATTGGTTGACCCCCTTCGTCTGCATTTCGGGGAAAATACGAAATTTGGAAATGTGCAGATAGTATTTTTGTACTATAGACCTATGATGAAATCATATGATATACTAAGTTCGTCAGTCCTTTGTAACACATAGAATAAAGATGGTAGAGCTAAATGGATTGGACACCTGGGCATAATATTAAAAGTTATTTTGACTTTTGCATCCGTCTGTCCGTATGCCCGTCTGTCCATCTGTTCATATGACCATTTATCCGTCCATCTGTGCTCACGATAACCCGAGAACGCGTCTACATATAGAGCTGAAATCTTAGACACGGGTTTAAAAAAAAATTAAGTTTTAAAATAGGAGAAATCGGGCAACTCCTTCGGGCGGTTGCCATACAAAAATTAAAAAAAAAAAAATTCTTCACAATATAATTTAGACACTGGCGAGTCAATGTAGAGAATTAAAGTTTAGTATACAGCGTTTTCATCAAAATTGTAAATATAATTTAAAAAATGGGACAAATTGGGTAACCCCTTCTTGGTGTTGCCATCTGAATATAAGAACCGCCCAACCGATTTCAATGAAATTTTCTGAATGTGTTTGGTTTGCTCCATCTTGAAAGATAGGATACTTTTGGACACGACAGATGGCGCTGTTCAAATTCAAATTCAAATTTATTTATTGTTCTCGAGATCTAAAAAGGTTCCTGAGAACGCGTCAACGTGGAAAGCTGAAATTTTGAATTTTTCAAATACAAGTTCAAAAATTGACTAAATCAGGCAACTTTTTCGTAGGGTTGCCATACAAATATTTCGATTTTTAGTATATATTTGGGCACTGCCTGAGAATGAGTCGATGTGGATTACTAAAATTTGGTACATGATATTTTCATGGCAATAGTAAATAAAATAAGAGAAATAATCTCAATCGGGTGACCCCTTCTTGCTGTTGCCATACAAAGCTTTGGTTTTTCACTATATATTTGATGGTTTACATCTGATTGGAGGTTTACAGCTGGTTTTGTTTTTGATCGGATCTATGATGTAATGTTTGGGTTAGTTTCATAAGGAAAACTCCGATCTTAATATTATCGTCTTTTTATTATTTACTTGACGTTTCGGGCCATGATTAGTACCCTTCTTCAGGAGTTAACTACATTGAAATATAAAAAGACATGGTATCAAGTATGTGATTAAATTATTTGTTGCTTTTACAAATTTTACAAAATTTACGTTTGAAAAGTTTCCTTTTTCGAATTAAGTGGATCAACCTCATGCGCTGCTTCCAACGAAATCTTTCTTCATTCATCCTATAAAGTTTTTGCACCATCGACATAATATTCTGCTTTCTCAAATATGACCTAGTAATAGTCCTTTACTAGACTAGACTAGACAATCGTAGATCAAGTAAAAAAAAATATTTATAAACATTTACTTTACAAATAAATTAATTTACAAACAAATAAAAAAACAAATCAAGTTGCGTCCTTTTAACTAATGTTTATTAGTATCATAAACACTTAAAAGAAAATTATGCAGACATACACATATGTCTGTAAATAGACTAAATATATTCATCAATTTTGCACGGAAGTTTTCTGATTTTGCCTTAATTTGTAACGGCATAAATAATATATAAATAATTTTCTTTGTGGTATTGCCTTCGGCAGACTTCTACTTTCCCGCAAAACCTGTCAAAAAAGTAATGGAAACAAAATTACTGAATAGGTAACCAATAAAGGTTGATTTTTTTTATGAAAGAGTATTTTTAAACACAATAAAATAAGTAAAAAGCGACTTTTCAAACAAAACTGAGGCCAAGCCGCATGAAAAGTAGAAAACAAACTTTTCTTCACACACAGAGGTGGACTCAGATTTTTTGATGGGGACATTTGTCTTGAATATTCTTTCTCTTCATGAATCAAATCACTTATTACCTCTGATTGATCATACTGAAATATATCGGTGATTGTCAGCGAATAAAATCTGAATCCACCTCTGTATGTGAAGAAAAGTTTATTTTCTACTTTTTCATCCGGCTTGGCCTCAGTTTTGTTTGAAAACTAGTTTTTTACTTATTTTATTTTCTGCCTTTTCACGTTAACTAAATTGTTATTACGTGCTGCATGGAGATATTTTAAAACCATTTTTAAGTCATGTTTGGTGCCGATCCGAAAACAAAAATTTTTTGAGTTTTTCAACGATTTGAAACTGCAACGGTTTTCTGAAATTCAAATTATGTTTTAAACAGAGCTTTTTAGCTGTATTCCAACTTGATCCCATATAACATGATATTTCCCAATTTTCCATGTTTTCCACAGACTTTTCCTATTACTATGATTTTTTTTTAAAAATTTACATGAATTTTCCTCCATTATTCATGCAAGCTTTCATGATTGTTGAAGAGAAAGTATTGATGCCAGTAGGACGGAAAAAAAATGACTCCGCATAACTTATAAAAAATTTTTGTCGGAAAACAGATTTCTCACTAATCATATCGATGAAAATGTGTCCGATGATTTTCCCGGTTTTCCGGGTTTTCCACGAAATTTTTTTCACAAAAGCAACTTTATGTAACTCATTACGCTCTACAACTTTGCCTTTCTTGCGTTTTACATGAATTTTCCTCGATTTTTTCTGGAAGTTTCCTCCATTGTCGGAGGGAAAGTAATGATGCCAGTTGATAGGGAACTTGATCCTGCATAATTTTGAAAACTTTTTTACCGGAAAATTTTCCGGAAAAGTCGGAAAATTCCGGAAATTTTTTTCGCAAAAATCGGAAAACTCTGCATGTTTCCTGAAACGGATTTATCACTAATAAAATTTGCACCAAATTTTCAAATGATTTTTCCCGATTTTCCAAGTTTTCCATGGAATTTCCGGTTCCGGTGATAGATTCAATTGTCACGCGACATGAACTTGTGTGCTAAATTTCAGCTCGCTGTGATAACGAAAAGTGGGTCTACGAGAGTGTCGAAAATAGTAAAAAAGAAATATATAAATAAATAGGCAGACAAATTCGTGTACGAGTTAAAGGGAATGGCCTCAAAAAAGAAAGAGCGATTTTTGATTTTTTTTTTTAGAAAAAAGTGAATTTTAGAACTTGATTAAATATCTTTCGCTGGAAATGACGAATCTTTTACAATTTTAAAATTTTCTTTCAAGTTAATCGGAACCTCCATTACAAAGTTATGAAGGAAAAACCAACAGAAAATAAAAAATTGAGAAAAATGCGTTTGAAGTTGTTAGAATTTCTTCGTTAGAAAGATCTTTATAAATGGACAATGTGGCTTGTTGCACATCAATGGGTAGTGCTAGCGCAGCCTTGTGTTTATAAGTGTCTAATTTATTCTCAACTTTTGCCTTCTCTCAAGAACACCAGCTATTTGCTCCTTCTGGCCAAAAATCATGCTGCGGGTTTTCTACCACCTGCAGTCAAGTCGAACAAAATTAAAGTCCATGCGCCGCTCTTGGCTCTTGGCTGCAGGAGAGCCAAATCAATAATTTTACTAATTTCTCTATAAACCAAACGGAATTTTGCTCAGAAGGGGTAGTATTTTCGAAAAATGTAATAAAAGAAATGCATTTTACGACTGGCTAGTCCCCTTAAAACAGAAATAATTTCATCAATATCTCCTTCCATTCAAAAGATATATGTAAATATGTTTATGTTATGCGAAAAGTGAAAAAGTTTAACACAATAAGTCTTATCCTTTTTCACTTTTCGCATAACACAAAAATGTTACTAATAAATTTTTCGGGTAACTGTTTCTTCTTGTAAAGAACTGACAATGAGTCATACCTTACAGGAGAAAAAAATATGCCCTTGGTATAAAAACTTTCAGGATCAAGGATAACACTAATAAATTTGCATGACACTCTTTTCAAGAATTCGAATTTAAGACTCGATACCTGAAGGCAGAAACACATCCATGCAAGCCTCAGGCCTGGCCTCTCTCAGGCTTCCTCGCAGCTCGCCTCAAGGCTTGCCTCAGAGAAATGAAAACAAAATGACACCACCGAGCTCGGTACTGTCATTGTAATTTTGATGGTATTTGCGACAATTCTTTTACATTCTGAGCAGAAATAATTTATTATCGGTTTTCAAAAATGTTGATTATAAATTTCAAGTGATCCTTAAGTGGCAAATATCTCGTTTGATAAAGCAGAATTAAAGAAAAAAAGAAATCTGTTGACAGAAGTAGGCCTGAGAGAGAAAAATATTCAACATTGAGCAAAGCGCGCTTTGCGGCTAGGCCTTGAGGGTAGCTGATGGCTTGGTTTTGTGTTGCATCATTTAAAAACCCGTGTTTGAAATTTTGACAACACCTCGAGGAAGC